>JAIEZT010000013.1:3827050-3850340 GCA_019594935.1 Periophthalmus modestus | reverse complement strand
AAACCCGTCATCCGGCGTCACGCAGTGTTGTGGTTTTGGGCGAGCTTCCACAGGATCTGTTAAAATGAACAGACTGACCGGAAGTGCAGCATCAGCGTGTTCCAGCTCCATCGATTCTGGCTCCAGGTTCACTGTAGTGTTGAAAAAAAAAACTGTCTCTCTCTCTGTACTGATGCCTGTCAGACTCGTCATTTGGTCTTAAATGTTCGTATGTATGAAACTCAGCGCTCACAGACACAAACACAACAGTGGGTCACTGGGTCAGATGAGGTCACATCACAGTTGAATAATAATAAGCAGTTTTCAGAGGAATGAGGAAGTGAAGGATCTGAGTCTGTGCAGAGGAATGTTTGTGTGTGAGGACTCAACGGCTCGAGAGCCGGGGCGAGACTGGGAGCCGGGCGAGAGTCGGAACCGGGCGAGAGTCGGATCCGGGCGAGAGTCGGATCCGGCGAGAGTCGAGAGTCGGATCCGGGCGAGAGTCGGCCAGGCGAGAGGCGGATCGGGCGAGAGAGTCGGATCCGGCCGAGACTCGGATCCAGGCAGCTCGAGACTCGGATCCAGCTGAGAAAAATGTGTGAGGAGAGAAATGGGGAGAGAGAGGGATTTTAGAGAAGAGAGAGAGGTAAGAGGGCTAACAGAGAAGAGAGGGAGGGAGAGAAGAAGGAGAGAGAGAAGGAGGAATGATTGAGAGAAAAAGAGAAGAGAAGACAAGGAAGGGAGAGGAGAGAGGAGAAAGAAATGGAGAGAGAGGAACAAAAGGGAGAAAGAGAGGGATGGAAGAGGAGAGAGGGGGGGAGGGAGAGGAAGAGAGAGAGGAACGAAAGGGAGAGGAGGGAGAGAAAGAAAGAAGAGGGAGAAAGAGGAGTGAAAGAGGGGGTGAGGGCTCTCCCTCAGCCCCCTCTTTCACAGAGCGAAGAGAGGAGGTAGGGGGAGAGGAGAAAGAGAGAGTGAGAGAAGAAGGGGGCAGCTAAAGGGAAGATAAAGGGAGAGAAGAGGGAGAGACAGAGAATAAAAGAAAGTGAAGCGAAAGAGAGAGGAGGATGGCAAGGAAGGAGAAAGATGAGGTGAAAGAGACACAGAAGAGGTGGAGGGAAGAGAAACAGGAAGAGAAAGAGGGATATATGAAAGAGAGAAGGAGAGGACAGTGTGGAGGCTGTTGTGTATGAGTCACTGAGGGAAATCCAGTTCTCAACAAACCGCACTGGAGCTTTATTTTTCAGAATCATTAACATCAGAGATTACAGATTATATAAATACTCATTTATATAAACCTCAGAAAACCAAAACCGTGAACACATTATGAAAACAAACACATGCTAACTGTAAGCACTGCTCTGTCTGGAGCTCTGTCTTGGTGCTGTTTGAATGCATTTTCTATTTTTCTATTTATGTCCTCAAACTTTTTTTTGGCAGTGTTTGCTAATGTGTGTCACCATGGTAACTGCTGGACGTTTCTCCATAGACATACATGTAGTCTCCCTCAGTGTGATGTCACTGCAAAGTATCAATACCTCCTAGATATTCATAAAACAACAGATTGGTACAAGTTTAGTAAAAAAAAAAAAAAAAAAAAAAAACTCTGGACACAGTTAAACAGACTCGAGTTAAAACCACAGAGAGAGAAAGAGAGAAAGAAAGGATGTGGGAGAGAAAGGCCACTGTGAATCCCTCCATTTTTCATGAGTCAGAGTGGGAGGTGGAGAGAGAGGGGGAGGGAAGAGAGAAGGAGGGAGAGAGATGGAGAAAGAGAGGGAGGAAGTGAGGGAGGAAGTGAGGGAGAGAGGAGGGAGAAGGAGGGAGGGACGTAGTGAAAGAGAGGGAGGGGGGGCGGGGAGGGGGAGAGTAAGAGAGGGAGGAGTGAAAGGGGGTAGAGAGAAGGAAGGAGAAGGAGAGAGACAAAGCTGGAGGGAATGTGAGAGAAAAAAAGGTGAAGAGAGTGACAGGGAGTTGAGGAGAGAGAGGGTGAGGCAGGGATAGTGAGAGAGGGCGAGAAGAGAGAGAGTGACATAGGGAGCTGGGGAGAGAGAGATTGAGAGAGGAAGATGGGGAGGTGGAGAGAGAAAGGGAGGGATTGTGGGAGGGAATGGGAGGGAGAGAAGGAGAGAGAGAGGAGATTGGGCGAGAAGGAGGGAGAAGTAGAGAGAGCTAAAGAGTGGATGGGGGGAGAGAGTGACAGAGAGGTGAGTAGAGAGATTGAGGAGGGGAAGAGAGACAGAGAGAGGTGAGAGGCCGAGTGACAGGGTGAGAGAGGGAGAGAGTGACATAGGGAGGTGGGGGAGCGAGAGAGAGGGAAAGGGAGAGAGGGGGAAAAAGGGAGAGAGTGACATAAGGAGCTGGGGGAGAGAGAGAGAGGGAGAGAGGGAGATGGGGGGAGGGAGGAGAGGAGAGAGAGAGAGAGAGAGACGGAGACCTTTAGATTTTTGGGTCCCTGCATTTTTCATGAGTCATAGTGGGAGGTGGAGAGAGGGAGAGGAAGATGGAGGGAGAGAGGGACAGAGTGTGGGATGGAGGGGAGAGAGAGAAAGATGGAGAGTGACGTGAGATAATGAGTGAGTGAGTGAGTGAGTGAGTGAGTGGGTGGGAGGGAAAGGAGGAACAGAGAGAGAGACGGGGAGGTAGGGAGAGAGACAGAGAGGAAGAGATAATGAGTGAGTGACAGGAAGGGAACGTGCAGGAGGGAGAGAGAGGGAGAAACAAAGCATGAGGGAGGGAGGTAGAGAGAGAGAGAGAGGAGGGGGGAGAGGGAGAGAGATGGAGAGATGTTTAGATTTTTGGGTCCCTCCATTTTTCATGAGTCATAGTGGGAAGCAGAGAGAGAGAGAGAGAGAAAGTAAGGGAGAGAGAGGAGAGGGGGATGGAGAGAGGAGGAGAGAGAAGAGAGGAGAGAGGGGGGGACAGAGAGAGAGAAGGGAGAGAGGAGATGGAGGGTGGACAGGGGAGAGAGAAAGGGAGAGAGGGAGGACAAAGATAAAAGATGGGAGAGGGAGTGGAGAGAGAGAGAAGAAGAGAGAGGGGGACAGAGAGAAAGAAAGAAAGAACGAAAGAAAGAAAGAGAGAGACAATGAGAGGCTTTCTCTCAGGTCCAGATATATATAGAGAGAGAAAAGAGAGAAAGAGATGAACTGAGGAAGGAAGAGAAAGATGGAGAAAGAGGAACAGGATGAAGGAGTGAATGAGAGAGGCCCGTCCATGGATCACTTGTGTTGCCATAGCGATTAACAATTAAACAGAATCCTCTCTTTCTGTTTCTGTCACATTTGAAACACTTTCTTCAGTTGTTTTGTTGTATTGCTTTTAAAATATGTGAGATAAAAATCCAGTGGGAGAATTTGTATTTTTCCTCAAATGGCAGAAATGTAAACAGAGGCTGGTTTCCATGTCAGCGAAGTTATTTTAAGAAAGTTCAGATCTACAGTCGCACAAAAAAAAGAAATCCCAAAAAAACCCAAAGACTCTTCATCTTTATAAACGCCACAACAGTTTTACTTAAGAATGAATTGTGTGTTTCCTCCTTTGCTATTTCAGTCATGCTTTTTGAGCCTTCACTGACACTGTCCAGCCCTCCTCCTCCTTCTCCTCGCTCCTCCTCCTCCTCCTCCTCTCCTCCTCTTCTCCTCCTCCTCCTCCTCCTGCTCCTCCTCCTCCCCCTCCTCCTCCTTCTCCACTCTCCTCATCCTCCTCCTCCTCCTCCCCCTCCTTCTCCTCACCCCCTCCTCCTCCTGCTCCTCCTCCTCCTCGCCCTCTCCTCCTCCTCCTTGCCTGCCTCCTCCTCCTCCTTCTTCTCGCCCTCCTCCTCCTGCCCTCCTCCTCCTCCTCCTTCCTCCTCCTCCTCCCCTCCTCGCCTGCTCCTCCTCCTCTTCCTCCTCCTCGCCCTCTCCTCCTCCTCGCCCTCTCCTCCTCCTCTCGTCGCCCTTGCCTCTCCTCCTCGCCCTCTCCTCCTCCTCCTCCCCTCTCCTCCTCCTCGCCTCTCCTCTCCTCCTCCTCGCCCTCCTCCTCCCTCCCTCATCTCCTCCTCCTCGCAAGTCTCCTCCTCCTCTCGCCCTCCTCCTCGCCCTCCTTCCTCTCCTCCTCCTCCTCCTCCCCACTGTGGAGGTTCTTGTCTCCTCGCACTCTCACAAACCAAACCCCTCGATCTCTCTGAAGCTCTGGAGCTCCTCAGATAAATAAACAGTATAAAGAAGTCCTCCTCCCTCTCTCCTGTCCTCCTCCTCCTCTCCTCCCCTCTCCTCCTCCTCTCCTCTCATCTTTCCTCTCTTTCTCTCCTCCTCGCCCTCTCCTCCTCCTCGCCCTCTCCTCCTTGCCCTCTCCTTCTCCTCCTCCTCGCCCACTGTGGAGGTTCTTGTCTGGGTCACTCTCACAAACACAAACCCCTGATCTTCTGAAGCTTCTGGAGCTTCAGATAAATAAACAGTATAAAGAAGTGGACTCCCTCTATCCTGTCCTCCTTTCCTCCTCCCCTCTCCTCCTTTCATCTCCTCTCATCTTTCTTCTTTTTCTCTCATCTCTCCTCCTGCTTTCCTCTACTCTCCTGTTTTTCCTCCTCTCCTCCTTCTCCTCCTTCTCACTCCTCCTCTCTGTCCCCCTCTTTGTTTTCTCCTCCTCTGTCCTCTCCTTCTTCTCTTTACCTCTCTTCTCCCCCTCTTTGTTTTCTCCTCCTCTGTCCTCTCCTTCTTCTCTTTACCTCTCTTCTCTCCCTCTTTGTTTTCTCCTCCTCTGTCCTCTCCTTCTTCTCTCTACCTCTCCTCTCCCCCTCTTTGTTTTCTCCTCTCCTCTCTGTCCTCTCCTTCTTCTCTCTACCTCTCCTCTCCCCCCTCTTGTTTTTCTCCCTCCTCTGTCCTCTCCTTCTTCTCTTTACCTCTCTTCTCTCCCTCTTTGTTTTCTCCTCCTCTGTCCTCTCCTTCTTCTCTCTACCTCTCCTCTCCCCCTCTCTGTTTTCTCCTCTCTCTCCTCTCCTCCTCTGACAGCAGCACTTACAGAGAGAGGAGCCACAGTTTTTCAATAGAAAGTGAATTGGAGCCAGAGTCGATGAAGCGTTGGCTAGCACGTTAGCTTTGTCCATGTATATCAGGGGTGTCAAACACATTTTCACCGTGGGCCATATCGGCAAAATAGCTGCTCTCAAGGGGCCACATGTAAAATTCTCATTTTTTAAGTTGTTAATCAACTGTTTCTGTATTTATTACTTATTCAAATTACAAATATTACATGTGCATTTGCCTAGATGTAAAAATATGGTTGTGTAACTGTGTATCTCCTGATAAATTGAGATTTTAAGACCATCGTACCTTTTTAATTTACCTCCCGAGGACCACATAAAATGATGCGGAGGGCCACTTTTTGCCCGTGGGCCTTGAGTTTGACACATGATTTATATAAAGTCTGTGGATTTGTACCTGTGCAGTTTTACATGGACCTGTCACAATAACACATCACCACAGAGAAATTGAAACTACTTTATGTGACTAATTAAAATTTAAATAATGTAAGATAATCCCAGTGAACCATTTTAAATCGACTGGTTCATTAAAAGACATGAGCTGCAACAAATTAACAGCAGAATGACCCAATAATTAGTCATAAAAGGGACATATTCACCCCTCCACAGCTCAAATCTGATCAGATTACAACAAAAACACCCAAAATCTCCCCATTTGTGCAAAGAAAATGAACGCACAATGAATATTTACCCCGAAACACACTGTTCCAGCTCCAGATGCTGAATGATAATCTGATATAAACCTAATAATTATCGTGAGAGGTCGAGTTTTACATCAGTTTGTGCAAAAAAGTTGGGAGGAAAAGCAGAGAAATACAGGAAAAGACCTTCACCTTTGACATCGACACTAACAGAATCCGAAGATAAAGGTGATGTCATGTTTTTATGAGCCTATAAACGTCGTGTGTAATCTCAGAACGGGTTTGGCCCCTCTGAACGTTACAGTTGCTACGTAACAGAACTGGAAATACCTCTACGGACGTCGCAAAGGTTCAACGCCAACAAAACAGAAAGGATAAAACGAGACAATATGTTTAGTCAAAAGTGAGTTAGTCCCGCTCTTTAAAAAATACAAAATAAATAAAATGCTACAATTTAACGCTGACAGTCACAGTATATTGTTTAAAGTGTTTTTATTTTTCATCGTGGCATCAGAATCAGTATCAAGCATCAAGTCGATTCCTTAGTACCGAGTTTTAGTATCGTGACGACACCAGATATGACGAAAAGTCTCAGATTTACGATTTAATTCGATTTTTGTCTCATTAAAACAAATCAAAATGCCTTCAGTGGTGTTAATTACCTGATAAAATTTGCGATTTACGTTTAAAATTTGAACTTTGAACAGCGTCCTACTATTTAAACACATCCAGAACAAGTGACGGAACGCAGAAAAAGAAAAAAATGTCCACACTCTTCCTACAGGGGGCGATATTTAGGGTTCATATGAGCATTTTTAGTGGCGTCTGAATGCCCAGTTGGTGAAAAAGTAGTGCACTCATAATTTCCCACAATGCACCTTGAAAAGTAGTGGGTCAGTGGTCACTAGAGCGGTCAATATAGACCATGATGCATTGTGGGAGTCGGAAAAACACCAGTGGACAGAGACGACACAACACGACTGAATGAAGCAGATAGAAGCTCTGGTTTATCTCACTGTTGGTCCTGATCATGAATAAAACTCTGAAATAAACCGTTGCTAGCATTAACCGCTTTAGCTCGAGCTGCTAACAGAGCGAGAATTTCCACATCTCAGATAAAAATAAGAATAATCCAGTGTGTTTAGGTGAGATCCATCTTAACATAAACTTGTGTGATTATTATTCGTCCATAAAGACTTGTGCCAGTTCAATCTGATCATTATGTATGACACAAATCAACTTTTATCCGATATTTAGACTTTTTTCACCCAGACCCAGAGTCACATGACCTGAAAGTAGTGAGCCGCATGTCCGAATCTCTGTGAACGAGTCTCTATAGAGTCACTAAAGAGTGAGAGCTGTGGAGTGAACGAGGGGTGAGGGGCTGGAGGAGACAACGCTGCCCCCTGTCTGTGTGGATGATCATGTGAATTATCATGATTTCAATTACTGTCAAAATGATTAAGATTGATTTATTTATTTTTCTTTTTTTTCATTTTGGAGTAATTCTCATGCCCCTGTCCCTCTGCTCAGGCTGGTGGATGATCGTTGTGTGGTGCAGCCCGACGCAGGAGACCTCAACAACCCTCCGAAGAAGTTCAGAGGTGAGACACGTTTAAACATGTTGAGAGCCCAGAGCGTCTCAAACTGAGGCGTCAGTCCCATCAGGAGGACACAGTTTTCGATGGAGCCGATTGGTTGATTGGTTTATTTTGCCCGTTTATTATTGGAGGATTCTGGCCTCTGTTGTGTTTAGACCTGACGGCAACGTTGATTACAGTTTGTCAAATACTGTCACGTATTTATTACTAAAGTGGTTTTTGAAGTTTTGCATCTAATATTTTGGTTCAGACTTAGCAACGCTGCCAATCAAACCTGTTGCTAACATTAGCAGGAGTGATCTCAAGGAAAGAAGGACCTGATGTGTCTGTTATTAATGTTCATATCTTGATTTACAGACACAATAGTGAAATAAAAACCCCAGGATCATGTAGAGGGTTAATACGAACATTTAAGACCAACATGAGTCTGACAGCAGCAGGGACAGAGAGAGAGACACAGTTTTTACACAGAAAGTGAATTTGATGGAGCAGGAAGTGCGACATGATCACTTCCTGTTTTGTCTTTAATGGATGTCCATTTATATATTCTATTATTATTATTATTCTGTGGTCACAAAAAACTAAAACTTCTAAAATTTCAAACACAATTTTGATACTACATTTGTCCGTCACTATATCGCGGTTCATGTTTTGCTGTCTCGCTGTTTCACAGATTTTTTCAGTGCAACTGTGCATGCTTTTTTTTTTTTACAGTGTATGAGCGTGCATTGTGTTCTGTGTCCTGATTGGCTGAGGGACTGTAGACCATTGTGTTCTGCGTCCTGATTGGCTGAGGGACTGTAGACCATTGTGTTCTGTGTCCTGATTGGCTGAGGGACTGTAGACCATTGTGTTCTGCGTCCTGATTGGCTGAGGGACTGTAGACCATTGTCCATCAGTCTCCTCCGTGTCTCCTGTACAGTACAGAATGTGTGTCTCCTGTACAGTACAAATTGTCACAAATTTACAAATGTTGGATCACAGTGTGACTCTGAAGTGCTGTATGTTTGCAAGTTTTCTCCCCGACAAAACCCACAATGTCGATGAAACGTTCTGCACCGACAAAGACACCGACGAAGGTTTGAACTTTGAGAGAGTTTAAACAAGAGAGAAATGTGAGAAAATGTTAAGAGAAAAGTGTATAAAGTGTGAGGTGAGGGGTTTTACTGCAAGAAACATATAGAATAATTGTAAAAAAATAAAGCTGACGAGTTTGCGGATTTTTTGCTTATCGTGGGTTATTTTTAGAACGTGACCCCCAAGATAAACCAGGGACTAATGTATATAAATATTTGTCAGTACAGATTCTCCCATATTTGCACCGTTTCCATATTCGTTTTCTTATCGGTGTCTGTGTGTGTACGTTTGTCGACTTTATTGTGCCTCTTTATAACGCTAATGCTGTAAAATCACTCCATCCAGTAACTGACCATTTGCTGGGGTGTTCTGCATGCATGTCTATGGAGGAAAGTTCACCAGTTCCTATGGTATTATGCACACATTAGCAAACACAGCCAAAAAAAGTTTTACGATAGACTGAAAACAATACAAAATGGATTTAAAGAGCACATTTTCAGGAGCCTCTGATCAATCCGAGCGCTCATGATCCTGTTTAGGAGTTTAATGTTTAACAAAAGACGAAACTGGAAAACTTTTGGCTAATGCTAATGCTAATGCTAGCTTGTGACTGTAATGTTACGTGACAGGGACTTGTTTAACAGCACAAATCAGCTCATCTGTTGTAGTTCTTTATGGTCAGATTGTGTTAAAACAAAACTCACATTAAAGCTTAACTTGAGCAACCAAACTTCAGACAGAGCAGTGCCTCCGGTTAGCTCCACCGCCCAAGAGCATATTAACGAAGTTTATAGAGCTACATATGAAGGTTAGAACAGACAGTGAGGCAGATAAACCGATAAGAAAACGAGCACAAAGCCTTTGTGTCACACTGTGGTTGGTTGTGTGTGTTTGCCTGGACTTTACGTTTCAGATCAGCTTCAGGCTCATTTCACACAAACGTTTGACTGTTTCTGCTCAGATCTGTCTTTGATATTGTCTGTTATGTGGCTCCCTTGTAAATGTACAGACCAGTGTTCTCGAGTGAAGCCTCCTGACGCTCTGTGCGCTGGAGCGAGCCGTTTTGAACTCGTGATGTGCGTAACTTCAGCTTCTTTTTGTTTTGTTTGTATTTAAAGTAATAGTTCAACATGTTTCCCATATGACGTTTTTTTCTGATCTGTTTTTATGTTTCCTCATCACAAATAGACCTGAAGTTGTTTTTTGTTTCATTCACACATTTAACACACAAACCCACATATTTAGACTGAGAAAACCCCCTTTTCCACCTTGTGATGTCATCATGTGGTAATACAGGAAGTGCCTCACTGTGTTTTTAAACTCCACACACCTTCATTTCTTGAATCATTTGGATCATTACAGACCTGGAGATGCCAATCTACTGAACTAAAGGTGAAAAAGGTAGATGTTAACTTGAAAACTACCACTTCATGACATCACAAGGTGGAACAAAACACAGCTCCAGGTCTGTTTTTGAGGAGGGAACATCAGAACACGACTTAAAGCTCATGAGAGTCCATTTTGTGGCATATAAGGAGCTTTAATGGAATATATGATTCAATTAAATTCCAGTTTATTGACGTGAAGTTGTAGAAATATTCACAAATGAACTTTACACTTAAATAAATACAAAATCATGGGTTATATAGTAATTTGTAGTATTTTTATGATGATGGTGTAAACTTGTCACGTCTCAAGCTCCATGGGTTAGAAAACAAACCTGATATAAATATGAGGTTACATTAAAACAAGGAAAAAAACATGAAAAACACTTTTAACAAGTCCACAAGTCCACAGCAACAAACACAAGTTTATCTGCACAACACAAAGTAATACAAAGTGTTTTATAGAATAAGAAACACGTTAAAATCACAATACAACAAATCAACATAAATAATCTTCATAAAGTGAACGTTAAAAGAGAAAAGTGCAGAATAAAACTCTTTCAGTCACAGCAGCGAAACAGAACTGAGCCTGGATTTAAACATTGTCAAAGTCGAGTCTGTGTCACATCTTCAGGAAGAATGTTTCGGGTTTAAACTGCACAAAACTCAAACACTGATTCAACATGTTTAGTCCTGGTTCAGTCCTGGTTCAGTCCTGGTTTAGTCCTGGTTTAGTCCTGGTTCAGTCCTGGTTTAGTCCTGGTTTAGTCCTGGTTTAGTCCTGGTTTAGTCCTGGTTTAGTCCCGGCTTAGTCCCGGCTTAGTCCCGGTTTAGTCCTGGCTTAGTCCTGGTTTAGTCCCGGCTTAGTCCTGGTTTAGACCCGGCTTAGTCCCGGCTTAGTCCTGGTTCAGTCCTGGTTTAGACCTGGTTTTGCATTTGTTCAGTCCCGCTTTAGTCCCGCTTTAGTCCCGATTTAGTTCCGATTTAGTCCTGATTTAATCCCAATTTAGATTTGGTTTAGTCTCGCTTTAGTCCTGGTTTAGTCCCAGTTCAGTCCCGCTTTAGTCCCGCTTTAGTCCCGCTTTAGTCCCGCTTTAGTCCCGCTTTAGACTCAGTTTAGTCCCGCTTTAGTCCCGCTTTAGTCCCGCTTCAGTCCCGCTTCAGTCCCGCTTCAGTCCCGCTTTAGTCCCGCTTTAGTCCCGCTTTAGACTCAGTTTAGTCCCGCTTTAGTCCCGCTTTAGATTCGGCTTAGTACGGGTCAGTCCCGCTTTAGTCCCGCTTTAGTCCCGCTTAGTCCCGCTTTAGTCCCGCTTTAGACTCAGTTTAGTCCCGTTTTAGATTCGGCTTAGTCCCAGCTTAGTCCCAGTTTAGTCCCGGCTTAGTCCCGGCTTAGTCCCGGCTTAGTCCCGGCTTAGTCACGCTTTAGTCCCGCTTTAGTCACGCTTTAGATTCGGCTTAGTCCCGGTTTAGTCCCGGTTTAGTCCCGGTTTAGTCCCGGTTTAGTCCCCGGTTTAGTCCTGGTTTAGTCCCGGCTAGTCCCGGCTTAGTCCCGCTTTAGACCCGCTTTAGTCCCGCTTTAGTCCCGCTTTAGTTCTGCTTTAGGCCCGGTTCAGTCCCGCTTTAGACCCGCTTTAGTCCAGAGCTGTTTTAAAGTCCTGCAGAATAAACTCTTAAACCCGGCTCTGTTTCTGAGCGTCCTCAGTTGTTTCTTGTAGGTTTTTGCAGTGTGTTGGTTTCTCAAAAATGTGCTTTACAAACAGAGGCGGCAGAATCAGATTGGAGAAGTTTCTATTATTAGCGCTCGTACAGGAAGTAGGAGTTTCATGTTTGTGTAATGCATCATTTACATTCTTGCTGCTTTAGGGGAAGAAGTAGCGGCGGAGTTTTAGGAGACGAGTGTTTCACAGATCAGATGTTTGTCTATGAAACTGCCTCTAAATAAGAACCACGTGAGAATAAAGCAGCAGGATTAGGAGGTGATCAGAGACATGTTCAAGTATAAAAAAATTAAAATAAAATAAAATAATATTATAACAATTTGGGTAATAATTAAAAATCATCTATTTTTTTTTTTTTTTTTTTTTTTTTTTTTTTTACACTAGTTTTATAATTGATCAAAACCATGCCCATGTTATAATACATGTTGATTTATTGCACATCTCTATATAAATGTCCCATAGTCAAATCTTCTTGTTTTTGCATAAAATTTGCAACGTGAAAAAAAAAACAAAACAAAAAAAAAAAAATAAAATAAATCTCAAAACGAAGTCACTTTCACATTAGTGACGTAACAAAACAGACGCAATGTTCTGAAGTCGAGGGAGAAACACGACCAGGCTGAGAAACAGTCGTCCAATCATCAGCAAGAGCTCACACAGCCGGGGTTTTATGGGGAAAAGGGACAGATTCAGGTTCACACGTGAAACAAAAACCAACCGGGAAAAGAACTTAAGGTCTAGGGCTGGTTGGTGGTCGACCTGTCACGATGACACATTGTGAAGAGCCATATGTCGCTGAAAAAAATGATAATCGGTCATATTGAAACCAAAAAATATTCTAAATGTACAGAAACAGAACTAAAGAAATAGAATGAAGCAGAGAAGTTCATAATTCAACCTTCTACTGCTCAAATCTTATTGTAGAACAGAAATAAACCAAAAAGTTCCCCACTAGTGCAAAAAAGAAAGTATTGTTCTGTACTGCGTTATACCTGTCTGCAGAGAGGAGATAACTACACTGGAGCTAACACACCTGTTTGTTTGTGTTAGTTTAAGTGTTTTTCTGGATCTCACCTGGACGACTGAGGGACACGGACATAACATTTACTCTGTCATCATCATGGTTCAGTATTTGTCACCGAGCACGTTTCAGCTCTAATAGAACAAAATGAATGTGCAATGTCCACACCACAGACTGTGTAAAGACGTGGACTGAGTGAGTGTAACGTCACCCACAGCGTTCAGCTCCAGTCAAATGAAGCTCATCGAGGCTAGAGCAGAGGTATAGCGGCTAATTTGGAGTCGAGTTCTGTATTTGAAATTCCGACCACGAGTATCATAGCAACCAAAGAGCCAATCTGGAGCGAGGCTGTTGAAGGTAACGCCTCTTCCTGCCGACACCACTGGTTTAACAGGGAGCAGGCGCTTAGCAACGCCGTGTCAATCAAACCTGTTGCTAACGCTAACGGGAGTGACCTCGGGGAAAGAAGGACCTGATTTGTCTGTTGTTAATGTTCATATGTTGATTTACAGACACAATAGTGAAATAAAAACCCCAGGATCATGTAGAGGGTTAATATGAACATTTAAGACCAAAATGACGAGTCTGACAGCAGCAGTCCTGATCTCTCCCTCTCTTTCTCTCTTTCTTCTCTCCATCTCTCCTCCTCTTCCTCTCTCCTCCTTTCCATGCCCTTTCTCCTCCTCTCCCCCATTCCCTTTCTCCTCTCTTGTTCTCTTCCTTCTCTCCCCCTCTCCTCCTCTCCTCTCCTCCTCCTCTCATCTCATCTCCTCCTCTCTGTCCTCTCCTCCTCCTCTCCACTTCTCCTCTCCTCCTCCAATTCCTCTCCTCCTCCTCCTCTGACAGCAGCAGTTACAGAAAGAGGGGACTGAGTTTTTCAATACAAAGTGAATTGGAGCCCGAGTCGCTGGAGCTTTAAATGTACCCATGATCACTTCCTGTTCGCGGTGGCTAGCAGGTTATGTCCAGTTACATAAACAGTCTTTTTTCCCCGATGCTGGGGCTGGTGTGTTTGTCTTTAATCGAGCTAAACCAGTTGTCCATCAGATCCATGTGTCACTTTAGCGTCGGGCTCTGGACCTGCTGCTCCAGGTGTCGTGTAGTTTGTGTAGTTTGTGTAGTTTGTGTAGTTAGTGTCGTTGTGGTGCAGTCGAGTGTCGTGTCTCTGAGTGGACTTTGAGTGTCCTCTGCTCTGGTCAGCTGCTGCAGACGTGAGGGACACGAGGCCTGTCACTGAGGCTGAACAAGCAGAGGAGACATGTGCAGTGCATTATGGGAATTGATTCAAATGATGGCTTTTTTAGAGCATAGACTGTACATATAAATGAACATAGCTAACCTGCTAACCACCATGGTCCAAATAGGAAGTGATCATGGACGTGTTGACGGCTCCATCTCCCGCCCCATAGAGAATGTTCCAGAGTTTAGTTTAACGTTCTTCTCTGTGGAAACATGCAGGAATATTACACAGTGATGCTTTAAACCACATGTGTCAAACTCAAGGCCCGTGGGCCAAATGTGGCCCTCCACATCATTTTATGTGGCCCTCGACAGGTAAATTAAAAGGTACAATGGTCTTAAAATGTCATTTTATCAGGAGATACACAGCTACACAGCTATATTTTTATATCTAGGCAAATGCATATGCAATATTTGTAACGAATAAGTAATAAATACAGAAACAATTAATTAAATAACAAGTTAAAAAGTAAATTTATTTTACATCTGGCCCTTTGAAGGCAGCCATTTTGCTGATGTGGCCCTCGGTGGACATCCCTGCTTTAAAGGCCCTGTCCCTGTTTTATACTGTCTTAAAAAACATGAAAAACAGTTCATTTTAAACACTTTGCAGTGGTCCAAAGTTATTCCCACAGACTGTTTATATGAATGGACAAAGCTAACCTGCTAGCCACCACATTTCAAACAGGAAGTGATCATGGGCGCACTTCCAGTTCCACTGACTCTGGCTCCAATTCACTTTCTATGTAAAAACTGTGTCTCCTCTCTCTGTCCCTGCTGCTGTCAGACTCGTCATTTTGGTCTTAAATGTTTGTATGAACCCTCTACATGATCCTGAGCCACCTCACAGGTGGAGGTGGAGATGGGGGTGATTGATGGAGGAATTAGCCAATCAGAGTCTGGTCTGTCTCAAAATAAACACGAGGAAAACTGTGCCTGACAGCAGCCTTGGCAGTTTGATATTTGAGACAATTCTAACGGTGATTTTGTTTGAGTTTTGTACATTTAACGCCCGTTTGCACCGACATAAGTCTGAGTTTCAGTCTGTGTTTCAGTCTGTGTTTCAGTGTGTGTTTCAGTGTTCATGTGAGCTGTCATCAGCGTCTCTCTCCAGCTGTTCCTGCGGGTTAAGCCTGTTGTGTGGACGTGTGAGTGTGGAGTCCTGTCCTCAGTCTGTCCTGAGCGGCTCTCAGTCTCAGTCTAATGTAAACACTGAGCCGTGAGCTTTTATTCAGTGGAAACACAGACTCTGCGTCTGAGTGCTGCACACGGGGCTTTTCTCTGATGACTCTGAGCTGGTCCATGCTGTGAACGGACAGATTTTATCAACAAGACGGATGTTTTATGGTGCAGTTGCTGTTTATATGAAACAATTAATAACATTCTCATTTATATTCTGCTAATCCTCCAGCGAGCTCCACCCACAGCGTTCAGCTCCAGACAAATGAAGCTCATCAAGGCTAACAGTTATAGCATAGACCAGGGGTGTCCAAACTATGGCCCGAGGGCCAAGTGCGGCCCTCAGACCAGTTTTTATTGGCCCTCAGGCCTCCTGCTGAATCAGCCCAATTGATCATAAGCAGAACTTTTAACAATAAGTGAAACTCTTTTTACCACTGTGTCCTCAAACATCACATCACAGTGTGATACAGACGTAAAATGAATGTGTTTCAAGCCTTATTAATAAACACAGCTCTGTCAGAGCTGTGTTTAAAGCTCCGCTCTGCATTGATCACAGGTCCGTGGCCCTCCGCTTCCAATATGTTTTTAGATGTGGCCCTTGATAAAAGAAAAGTTTGGGCACCTCTGGCATAGACTGTTTATATAAATGGACATAGTTAACCTGCTGGCTGCCGCGTTACAAATAGGGAGTGAAATGGGTGTGTTTCTGGCTCCAGTTCACTTTCTATGTAAAAGCTGTGTCCCCTCTCTCTGTAACTGCTGCTGTCAGACTCGTCATTTTGGTCTATACACAGTTGCAAATCTGTGAAACAGCGAGACCGCAAAACATGAACCGCGATATAGTGACGGACAAATGTAGTATCAAAATTGTGTTTGAAATTTTAGAAGTTTTAGTTTTTTGTGACCACAGAATAATAATAGAATATATAAATGGACATCCATTAAAGACAAAACAGGAAGTGATCATGTCGCGCTTCCTGCTCCATCGACTCTGGCTCCAATTCACTTTCTGTGTAAAAACTGTGTCTCTCTCTCTGTACCTGCTGCTGTCAGACTCATTTTGGTCTTAAATGTTCATATTAATCCTCTACATGATCCTGGGGTTTTTATTTCATTATTGTGTCTGTAAATCAACATATGAACATTAATAACAGACAAAATCAGGCGCCTTCTTTCCTGCTAGCGTTAGCAACAGGTTTGATTGGCAGCGTTGCTAAGCGCCGGCTCCTTGCTAAACCAGTGTTGTGGGCGGGAAGGGGCGTTTCCTTCAACAAATTTGCCACAGATTGGCTCTTTGGTTGCTATGATAAACACAGTTTTTACATAAAAAGTGAATTGGAGCCAGAGTCGAAAGAGCAGGAAGCGCGCACATGATCACTTCCTGTTTGGAAAGCGGCAGCTAGCAGGTTAGCTGTGTCCATTTATATATACAGTCTCTGAGCTGGACACGCATGACCTCAGAGTCTAGTGACTGATATGAATTTTGTCCCATGTTTTCTATATTTTCGGCTCTAAAAAATGTAAATCCTCAAAACAAGTAGAACTCATCTGATAAAGTTGACCACAAACACAAACCAACATCTGTTTGATCTGTTGGGTCTGTTGTCCCGGGCCCCAGGGTCTTAGGGGCCCAGAATTGGACTCTCTTCATATATTCATTTAAATTAGACCGGGGCCCATGTGAGACGTTTTGTCCCGGGGCCTTGACTCCTCCCACTTCCTGTTCTAAATATCCCTCCTCATCTTTGTTTGTGCAGACGCAGCAGGACACTCAACCCTGTAGTTTGACTTTTAAAGGTTCATTATGGGACTTTTCTGGGTCTGCTCTCCTCCATGGAGATGTTACTGCTTTGTCTGGAATGTCCCACATTAAGGCATTAAACACATCTACCTCCATGAAGTCAGACCACACCACACCACAGTGTTTTCTCAGCCATAAAAACTCCTCAAACTGAAGAGGTGTGAGATAAAGCCGCACTATGGAATATTCCAGGCGAAGCAATAACACAGTATAATAACACTAGTAAAGTTCCACAGTGAAGCTTTAACTTCTCCTGCAGTTTCTAAGAGTGAAGGCTGCGTTTTGTCTGTTGCTGCGGACACTGAGCAGACGATGGTGTGACAGGCAGAACCAGGACAGAGGACGAGGCTCACGGCAGAATAATATCTATACTGACGGAGAGAGGGAGAGAGGGAGAGGAGGAGAGAGGGAGTGAGGGAGAGAGGAGAGGAGGAGAGAGGACGAGAGAGGGAGAGGAGGAGAGAGGGAGAGAGGAGAGAGAGAGGGAGAGAGGAGAGGAGGAGAGGAGAGAGAGAGGAGAGGAGAGGAGGGAGGAGAGGGAGAGAGGGAGAGAGGAGAGAGGAGAGAGAGGAGAGGAGGAGAGGAGGGAGGGAGAGAGGGAGAGGAGAGAAGGAGTGGAGGAGAGAGGGAGAGGAGGAGTGGAGGAGAGGAGCAAAGTGAGAGAGGGAGAGGATGAGAGAGGGAGAGAGAGGGAGAGGAGGAGAGAGAGCAGGAGAGGAGGAGAGAGAGCGAGAGAGGGAGATGAGGAGAGAGGGAGATGAGGAGATGAGGAGAGAGGGAGAAGAGGGGAGGAGAGAGGGAGAGGGAGGAGAGAGTGAGTGAGAGAGGGGAGGTAGATGAGGAGAGAGAGGGAGAGAATGAGAGAACGAGGCCCACATCAGAATAACTCTACTGAGGGAGGGAGGGGAGGAGAAAGGGAGGGAGGGAGAGGAGGAAGAGAACGACTTGCACATCAGAATAATATCTATACTGCGAGAGGAGGAGGGGAAGAGGGGAGAGAAGGAGAAGGAGAGGGGGAGAGAACGAGTCCCACATCAGAATAACTCTACTGCTGTCTCATTATGCTCTCATACCACAGAGAGAGAGGGAAAGAAGGAGAGATAGAAGGAGAGAGAGAGGGAAAGGAGGGAGGGATAGAAGGAGAGAGGGCAACAGAGTAGGAGAGACACCGGAAGGAATAGAATAGAAGGAGAGAGAGAAAGGGAGTGAGGGGGAGAGGAAGAGGGAGGGATAAAAGGAGAAAGGGAGACACAGAGAGAGGGAGTCACAGAGAGAGGGAGAGATGGGGGGAGACACAAGGAGTGAGAAAGGAGAAAGGAAAGAGAGAGGGGCATTGAGGGCAGGGAGAGGGGCAGTCACTGAGAGAGAGAGAGAGAGAGCAGTCACTGAGAGAAGGAGAGAGAGAGCGGTCACTGAGAGAAGGCGAGAGAGAGAGAAGGAGAGAGAGAGAGAGAAGGAGAGAGAGAGCGGTCACTGAGAGAAAGAGAGAGAGAAGGAGAGAGAGAGATCACTGAGAGAAGGAGAGAGAGAGAAGAAGAGAGAGAGCAGTCACTGAGAGAAGGAGAGAGAGAGACAGATATTGGAGGAAGAGGAAGTGTGAGAGGAAGCCATTGGGCCGTGTTACATTCTGTGAGTTTTTATGATGTTTTCCTGTCGTCTGCCTCAGCTCCAGACACGACTCTTTTAAACACTGAGGTCGACTGTTGTGTTTTTATCTCGATCTTTATTAGAGCCATGTGGCGTTTTAAGTTATAAAAGTCAAAATAATCAGTCAGAGCTTAAAATCTTCATGAACTAAATTTACCAAAGCAACATCTCACTTACCTCCACCTCCCCCCAGACATATGCACATGTTACATAAGTATGTTACATATGTTACATAAACAGCTCTTGAGGTCAAAATAAGTCCAATGTGTCCTGTCTGCATCTGAATGGCGTGATTAGCATGCTAGTTGTTGTTAGCATTACTGTGATGCTAAAAAAGTTAAATCTGTGAACTGTACAGCCGACTGGGTCCTGAGCAGCTCTCACGACGCTGGTGTCATTGTGACGGTAAAACGCCGCTCTGGTCTAAAAACTCTGAAAAGCTCTTATAAACTCATCATGGTGAGTAATGAGGATGTTCTGAATGCATAAGGTCAGTGAGGAGTAACTTTGGACCACTGCAAACTGTTTAAAATGAACTCGTTTTTCATGTTTTAAGAAGAATCCGGTGCAGTGTGTTGTGTGAGTTGTATTTGTGTTGAGTTGATGGTGGTGGTGTCGCATATAAAAAAAATCTTATTATTCTCAGATTTGTGGAGCTAAAAGTTATTAACTATTAAATAACGGTTGTGTTGTGGTAAACTTACTTTGCCGTCACAACTGCCCTGAGGTAGACTGACGAGAGCGAGCCTGTCACACACATACGAGGCAGTGCAGGGGAAGTGTCTTGCTCAAGAGTTTCTGCCACTTCAGACGAGATCAGACTTTGACAAAGACGTGTATCTGTTATTAAAATAAAATGTGAAACACAAAACGGTCTGATCTGGGTCTGATTGTGCAGTTTGTTTCTGCTCTGAGTCATTTTAAGATTTAGAAATGAAGAGGAGGAGAGGGAGGAGAGAGAGAGAGAGGGAGAGGGAGAGAGGGAGAGGGAGAGAGAGAGGAGAGGAGAGAGAGGGGGAGAGAGGGAGAGGGAGAGAGGGAGGGAGAGAGAGAGAGAGGGAGGAGGGAGAGGAGAGAGAGAGAGAGGGAGTGAGAGAGGGAGAGAGAGAGAGAGAGAGGGAGGAGAGAGGGAGGGAGGGAGAGAGAGAGGGAGAGGGAAAGAGGGAGAGCGAAAGAGGGAGAGAGAGAGGGAGGGAGAGAGAGAGGGAGGGAGAGAGCGAGGGAGGGAGAGTGGGAGGGAGAGAGAGGAGAGAGAAAGAGAGAGGGAAAAGAGGGAGAGGGAGGGAGGGGGGGGGGGGGGGGGAGAGAGAGGAGGGAGAGGAGGAGGGAGGGAGGGAGAGGGGGAGCAGGAGGGAGGGAGCGGAGAGGGAGGGAGAGAGAAGGGAGCGAGAGGGATGGAGAGAGAGAGAGAGAGGGAGCGATAGAGGGAGAGGAGGGAGAGAGAGGAGAGAGAGAGGGGGGATAGGGAGGGGCGAGGAGAAGATGGAGAGAGGGAGAGGGAGGGAGGGAGAGGAGGAGAGAGGGAGGGGGCGTGAAGGAGAGAGGGAGGGAGAGAAAGAGGGAGGAAGAAGGGAGGGAGAGGAGAGAGCAGAGGAGAGAGAGAGAGAATGAGTGCCCCATCATAATAACTGTTCTGCTGTCTCATTATACTCTCATTATAGGGGGGGGGGTTTGTTTCTTCTTTGAGTCACTATGAATCAGATTTTTTCAGCTTGTCACTGCAGCTTTGGTTTCACCCACAAAATGTTTCTGTGCCGTCAGACTCAAGACCCCCCCCCAGACTGTGTCCACATTTAAAACGTCTCGTCCTGATGGGGTGTTTGGGCTGGGGTGGGCGGGGGGGGGGTGGGTGGGTGGATCGTCCCGGTCCGGTGGGTCAGGTGGTGGTGCAGGTGATGATTCAGCTCTGGTCTGATCCTCTGGACTTTGTATAAACCTCTCGGGTCACGCTCCATCAGCACTGGACTAATATTTAACATGTGCAACAGAGAGAAAAAAATAAAAAAAAAAAAACACAAAAGGAGCAACCTGAGCTGTGGGGGAGTCATGTGACGTCGTGCCCTTGAGCAAGACTCGACTGAACACTGTATTTCATCAGATGTAAAGCTTCTGTTCGTGTAAATGGTTCAAAAACAACCTACACAGACTTTTCTGTTTTTGAAACTCCAGACTCCAGAATGTCGCCATAAATTTACAAAAATGAAATAAAACCTTTTTTTTTTCTTTCATTTTGGTTGTTTTTCTCGTGGTTATTGTGAGTGGGCTTGCATCTCCACAAACCTGACTCATTTCTGGGCTGGAGTAGGCCCTCTTCCTGTTTGTGTCAATGTGAATATTGGTCTTTAGTTTAAAATGTTCCACAGTGCGGCATTAAACATGTCTGTCTCCATTTTCATCACGCTGGGTGGTTCTACATGGATGTCTATGGTGCAATGTTCAGCAATTTCCGTGGTGACACATTGCACACAGAATGTATACATATAGGCCCTCAAGTTAAAGTCTAACTTGAGTAACAGAGCTTCAGACAGAGCAGTGCCTTCAGCTAGCTTCAGCCTAGAGGGAATGTTGATGACATCATCAGAAAATGAGCAGTAAAAGATGTTGAGTCTCTATCATCCCCGTCTATCTTTCTCCTTCCTTGCATTTTGCTCTGTCTCTCTCTTGTCTTTCTCTCTCATCTCTCTCCTTGCGCTTTCTCTTTCCCTCTCTCTCTCTTCTCTTCTCCCTCTCTCTCCTTTGCTCTCTTTTCCCCCTCTCTTCCCTCTCTCTTCTCTCTCCCTTCTCTCTCATCTTCCTCTTTCTCTCTTCTCCCTCTCTTCTCTCTTCCCTCTCTTCTTTCTCTCTCTCTTCTTCTCTTTCGGTCTCCTCTCTTCTCTCTCCTCTCTCTCTTCTCTTCTCTCCTTCTTCTCTTCTCTCTCTTCCTCTCCTCTCTTCTCTCCTCTCTCCTCTCCCTCTCTTCTCTCTTCTCCCTCTCCTCTCTTCTCTCCTCTCCCTCTCCTCTCTTCTCTTCTCTCCTCTCCTCTCCCTCTCCTCCTCCCTCTCCTCTCTTCTCTTCTCTCCTCCCTTCTCTCCTCTCCCTCTCCTCTCTTCTCTCCTCTCTTCTCTCCTCTCCCTCTCCTCTTCTCTCCCTCTCTTCTCTCCTCTCCCTCTCCTCTCTTCTCTTCTCTTCTCTCCTCTCCTCTCTCTCTCCTCTCCTCCCCCTCTCCCTCTCTCTCTCCCTCTCTTCCCTTTCTTCTTCCTCCCCCTCCCTCCCTCTCCTCTCTTCTCTCCTCCTCTCTCTCTATCTCCTCTCCCTCTCCTCTCTTCTCTCTCCTCTCTCTCTCTCTCCTCTCCCTCTCCTCTCCCTCTCTCCTCTCCTCTCTCTCCCTCTCCCTCTCTCCTCTCTCTCCCTCTCCTCTCTCTCTCCTCTCTCTCCCTCTCCTCTCTCCTCTCCTCTCTCTCCTCTCTCCTCTCTTCTCTCCTTCTCTCTTCATCATAAAAGTTCAGATCAGTTTTGTCTTCTCTGAGTCTCTGAGATGAGGACAGTTTATTCGTCGAGCACATTTCGTAAACTTCTATAACTCAAAGTCCGAACAGAAACAGTCTTGTGTGTTTTTAAAGTTCAAAGCGTCTCCGTGATCATGACGGATGTGGGTTATTACATTTCATCACGTCCTTTCTCGTCTCGTAGTGAAGGATGATCTCGTGTTTCTCAGTGAGTCGTGTTTCTGTGTAAAATCCTCTGACTCTGTGTCGGAGTAAAACACGAGTGGAGCTGCAGGAATGTGAACCAATGACCCCAGAATGACCCACGACTCCCACACGTACAGCCCCGCCCCCTTTGTAACCCCTCCTCCTCCTCCTCCTCCTCCTCCCCCCCCTCCTCCTCCTCATCGCTGACGGAGATGATCTTTGAGATCTTTGGACTGGGTCTGTTCACGACTAAATAAGGTGATTAAAAGTGTCGAAAATCAGACACTAACTGACTACTAAAACTGAAACTCAAAAAGAACAAGTTTTAATGTTACAAAAATGACAGAAACTGGACAAATTTTGACTTTTCCTGGTCAAATTTTAGTTAAAACCCACACAAAACTGACTCTCGTGAGGTTTAAGTCATGTTGCAATTCTGTTCCCTCCTCCAAAACAGACCTGCAGTTGTGTTTTGTTCCACCTTGTGATGTCATCAAGTGGTAGTTCTTAAGTTAACAGCTCCTTTTACCTTTAGTTCAGTAGAGATGAGCAATTCCAGGCTCTGAAATTATCCAAATGATTCTAGAAATGAAGGTGTGTGGAGTTTAAAAACACAGTGGAGCACTTCCCCTGTATTACCACATGATGACATCACAAGGTGGAACAGAGTGTTTTGTGTTTAGAGAGAAGAACTCAGCCTAAATCTGCAGGTTTGTGTGTTAAACTTGAGCGAATGAAACAAAACACAAGTCCAGGTCTGTTTGTGACGAGGAAACGTTATAACAAAGATCAGAAATAGTGTAATATGAGCCCTTTAAAGATACACTGCGTAACTTTTCTGGTGCAGTCCAGAGTATCACCATCTCGTCTCCATTGACATGTTGTTGCCTAAAAATGGAACTACAAACCGGGCTGATATTGGTACTGTTTATGGCTTTCATCCTCAAAGGTGCTGTTCTGAAAGGTTGTACAGCTATGATAGGATGCTAACAGTGCACTTCCTGGTTTGTGGAGGATCCCGTGCTTTATAACTCGCTGCAGACAGACGGGGTGTGTAGCTTAGTTCACGCATCCCAGACGTCAAACACAAAATCGGAACTTTTGAAAAAAATTCTAAACGCCGCAACATAGACTGTTTATATAAATGGACATAGCTAACCTGCTAGCCGCCGTGCTACAAACAGGAAGTGATCATGGGCGCACTTCCGGCTCCAATTCACTTTCTGTGTTAAAACTGTGTCCTCTCTCTCTGGGGTTTTTATTTCACTATTGTGTCTGTAAAACAAGATATGAACATTAATAACAGA
>JAIEZT010000013.1:3664550-3822050 GCA_019594935.1 Periophthalmus modestus | reverse complement strand
TTTAACGCTCATATGAGTCAGATTTGTGTAATATTGGACCAACACCACGCGTCCTCCTCTAAACCAACTATATTTGTTGGAAAAAGGGACATTTTCTTTTATTACATTGTAATTGAAAAGTAATGTATTTTATTTTCTTAAAACTTCTTATAAAGACTGTTTTCAAAATGGAAGTATATGTTTGAAATCAGTGCTGTAATATACTGGCGCCACCAGGTGGCGTTCGCTGTTTTGAGCAGTTAAGATAAGAAGCCGCGAGTGAGAGACAGAGAGAGAAAAGTAACGACTCTGAATGTGAACGAGAATACAGTTGCCCGTCACTGTCTGCTGGCAATAAAACCACTGTGACTCTACAGATCCTCTTCTTTACCCGTGCAGCATATTGATGATAATGATTGTGTTAATGAAATGTGCCGTCAGAAGTGATTACCTCTATAGAAAGTGCAGATGTGAAGCTGAAACGAGCCTTGCTGGTTTCCCGTTTCCCTTGATGCCTGGTCTTTGATGGAGCGGAGCAGGGCGGCGTTTGAAGTCCGCAGACACAAGAGCAGAGACGGCGTTTTAGCGAGGACGCCTCTATAATGGAAATGCAGTGATATCAAACGGGAAAAGTCTCACAAGAATATTGTCGGTCTGAGCTAAAATGCTTTGTTTTACTACAGCAACAACTAAAAACAGAAGGAACTACATATCCCATGAGTCTCTGCGCCATTTCAGTGCAGACAACATAACTGTTTTTAAAGTTGGCTAAGCGCCTAAGCTCCTCCTAAAACAGCATTTTGAATAGATGGAAATAATTTGAGCAAAAAACATTTACCAAGCACAAATCTGTATCAGAATCACCACACTGAGATCTGTAGAGATTTGATCATGGCAAGGAAAGAGCCAATCAGGAGCGAGTCTGTTGAAGGTAACGACCCTTCCCGCCCGCACCGCTGGTTTAGCAGGGAGCGGGCGCTTAGCAACGCTGTCAATCAAACCTGTTGCTAAGGCTAGCAGGAGTGACCCAATACAGACACAGACGTGAAATAAAAACCCCAGGATCATGTAGAGGGTTAATACGAACATTTAAGACCAAAATGAGTCTGACAGCAGCAGTCCCCCTCTATCCCTCTCTTCCTCTCCTCCTTCTCTCCATCTCTCCTCCTTTCCTTGCCCTTTCTCACCCTCTCCCCTTCTCCTCTCCCCCTCTCCCTTTCTCCTCTCCTCCTCTAATTCCCTCTCTAACTGTCCTCTTCCTCTCTTCCTTCTCTCCCCCTCTCCTCTTCTCTGTCATCTCCTCCTTCTCTCCCTGTCCTCGTCTCATCTCCTCTCCTCCTCTTCTCCTCCTCTCCTCCTCTGCCCTGTTCCTCTCCTCTCTGTTCTCTCCTCCTCTGCTCCTCTCTGTCCTCTTCTCCCACTCTCCTCCTCTGCCATGTTCCACTCTTCTCCTGCTCTCCTCTCCTTTCCTCGCCCTTTCTCCTCCTCTCCCCCGCTCTTCTCCTCCTTCTCTCCACCTTTCCTTCCTTTCCCTCCTCTCCTCCTCTCCTTTCTCCTCTCCTCCTCCGACAGCAGCAGTTACGCAAAGAGGGGACACAGTTTTTCAATGTAAAGTGAATTGGAGCCAGAGTTGATGGAGCAGGAAGTGCACACATGACCACTTCCTGTTTAAACGCGGTGTTAGCAGGTTAGCTATGTCCATTTATATAAAAAACCTGTGGTTTAAACCCTGTCTGGACGACAGCGTCACACAAACATAGTAAAGTGTAAAGTACATTCATCATTTTGCATTTCGTCTTTCGTCATATTATTTTTCTGTAAATCTAACCTGATCTGTGCTTCTTTCTTCTCTGTGTTTGTGCAGACTGCCTGTTCCGACTCTGCCCCATGAACCGATACTCAGCCCAAAAACAGTTCTGGAAAGCAGCAAAACCCGGAGGGAACACAGACGCCGTCCTGCTCAACAAACTGCACGTGAGTGATGCCATCGGGCTCAAAAACACACTCACAAACACACTCACAAACACGCTCACAAACACACTCACAAACACACTCACAAACACACTCACAAACACGCTCACAAACACACAAACACGCTCGCAAACACGCTCGCAAACACGCTCGCAAACACGCTCGCAAACACACTCACAAACACACAAACACGCTCGCAAACACGCTCGCAAAACACACTCACAAAAAACACACTCACAAACACACTCACAAACACGCTCACAAACACACTCACAAACACGCTCACAAACACACACAAACACGCTCGCAAACACGCTCGCAAAACACGCTCGCAAACACGCTCGCAAACACACTCACAACACACACACACGCTCGCAAACACGCTCGCAAACACGCTCGCAAACACACTCACAAACACACTCACAAACACACTCACAAACACACTCACAAACACACTCACAAACACACTCACAAACACGCTCACAAACACACTCACAAACACGCTCACAAACACACAAAAACACGCTCGCAAACACGCTCGCAAACACACTCACAAACACGCTCACAAACACACAAACACGCTCACAAACACGCTCACAAACACGCTCACAAACACGCTCACAAAAACACACTCACAAACACACGCTCACAAAACACACTCACAAACACGCTCACACAAACACACAAACACGCTCACAAACACGCTCACAAACACGCTCACAAACACACAAACACACAAACACGCTCACAAACACACTCACAAAACACGCTCACAAACACGCTCACAAACACGCTCACAAACACGCTCACAAACACGCTCACAAACACACACACAAACACACTCACAAACACGCTCACAAACACACACAAACACGCTCACAAAACACACAAACACGCTCACAAACACACAAACACGCTCACAAACACGCTCACAAACACACTCACAAACACGCTCGCAAACACGCTCGCAAACACGCTCGCAAACACGCTCGCAAACACGCTCGCAAACACGCTCACAAAACACGCTCGCAAACACGCTCACAAACACGCTCACAAACACACAAACGCTCAAAAACACGCTCACAAACACGCTCACAAAACACGCTCACAAACACGCTCACAAACACGCTCACAAACACGCTCACAAACACGCTCACAAACACGCTCACAAAAACACACAAACACACGCTCACAAACACGCTCACAAACACGCTCACAAAAACGCTCACACGCTCACAAACACGCTCGCAAACACGCTCGCAAACACGCTCGCAAACACGCTCGCAAACACGCTCGCAAACACGCTCGCAAAAACGCACGCTCGCAAAACACGCTCGCAAACACACTCAAAACACGCTCACAAACACACACAAACGCGCTCACAAACACGCTCACAAACACACACAAAACGCAAACACGCTCACAAACACGCTCACAAACACGCTCACAAACACGCACAAACACAAACACGCTCACAAACACACTCACAAACACGCTCACAAAACACAAACAAAACACGCTCACAAACACGCTCACAAACACGCTCACAAACACGCTCACAAACACGCTCACAAACACGCTCAAACACGCTCGCAAACACGCTCGCAAACACGCTCACAAAAACCGCTCACAAACACACAAAAACACGCTCACAAACACGCTCACAAACACGCTCACAAACACGCTCGCAAAACACGCTCGCAAACACGCTCACAAACACACAAAAACAACAAACACACACAAACACGCTCACAAACACGCTCACAAACACTCGCAAACACGCTCGCAAACACGCTCGCAAACACGCTCGCAAACACGCTCGCAAACACGCTCACAAACACGCTCACAAACACACAAAACACGCTCACAAACACGCTCACAAACACACAAACAAACACTCACAAAAACACGCTCACAAACACACAAACACGCTCACAAACACACTCACAAACACGCTCACAAACACGCTCACACGCTCAAAAACACGCTCACAAAACACGCTCACAAACAAACACGCTCACAAACACGCTCACAAACACGCTCACAAACACGCTCACAAACACAAAAACTCGCTCACAAACACGCTCGCACGCTCACAAACACGCTCGCAAAACACGCTCGCAAACACGCTCGCAAACACGCTCACAAAACACGCTCGCAAACACGCTCACAAACACGCTCACAAACACGCGCTCACAAACGCTCACAAACACGCTCACAAACACTCACAAACACGCTCAAAACGCTCACAAACACTCTCAAAACACGCTCAAAAACACGCTCACAAACACGCTCACAAACACGCTCAAAAAACACGCTCACAAAACACGCTCACAAACACAACAAACACGCTCGCAAACACACTCACAAACACGCTCAAAAACACGCTCACAAACACACAAACACACTCACAAACACGCTCACAAACACACAAACACGCTCACAAACACGCTCGCAAACACGCTCGCAAACACGCTCACAAACACGCTCGCAAACACGCTCAAAAACACACAAAACACGCTCAAAAACACGCTCGCAAACACGCTCAAAAACACACTCAAAAACACGCTCACAAACACGCTCGCAAACACGCTCACAAAAACACGCTCACAAACACGCTCGCAAACACGCTCACAAAAACACTCACTCACAAAACACACTCAAAAACACGCTCACAAACACGCTCACAAACACGCTCACAAACACGCTCGCAAACACACTCACAAACACGCTCAAAAACACGCTCACAAACACACACAACACGCTCACAAACACGCTCACAAACACGCTCACACACGCTCACAAAACACGCTCGCAAAACACGCTCGCAAACACGCTCACAAACACGCTCACAAACACGCTCGCAAACACGCTCGCAAACACACTCACAAACACGCTCAAAAACACGCTCACAAACACGCTCACAAACACGCTCACAAACGCTCACAAAACACGCTCGCAAACACGCTCGCAAAAACACGCTCGCAAACACGCTCGCAAACACGCTCGCAAACACGCTCGCAAACACGCTCACAAACACGCTCACAAACACGCTCACAAACAACACAAACACGCTCGCAAACACAAACACAAACACGCTCACAAAAACACGCTCACAAACACGCTCACAAACACACGCTCACAAACACGCTCACAAACACGCTCACAAACACGCTCACAAACACGCTCACAAACACGCTCACAAACGCTCGCAAACACGCTCGCAAACACGCTCGCAAACACGCTCGCAAACACGCTCGCAAACACGCTCACAAACACTCTCAAAAACACGCTCGCAAACACGCTCAAAAAAACACACTCGCAAACACGCTCGCAAACACGCTCACACGCTCACAACACACACAAACACGCTCACAAACCTCGCACACGCTCGCAAACACGCTCTCGCAAACACGCTCGCAAACACGCTCGCAAACACGCTCGCAAACACGCACGCAAAAACACGCTCGCAAACACGCTCACAAAACACTCGCAAAAACACAAACACACTCACAAACACGCTCACAAACACGCTCACAAACACGCTCACAAACACGCTCGCAAACACGCTCAAAAACACACTCAAAAACACGCTCACAAACACGCTCACAAACACGCTCACAAACACGCTCACAAACACGCTCAAAAACACGCTCACAAACACGCTCACAAACACGCTCACAAACACGCTCACAAACACACTCACAAACACACTCACAAACACGCTTTTCATTCAGTGCAATCCAATTTATGGCACATGTAAAATACAACTTAAGCTGCTCAAAGTGCTTCACATAAAAGTCCAAAAAACAGAAAACACCACACACAGGCAAAGAACAACAGAAGCACAGAACACCAACATGTCCTGTCCAGCTCGTATTAAATGCCAGGGAGCAGAGGGGGGGTTTCAGCCTCGTCTTAAACTGTGTTAAAGCCTGAGAGGATCTGACAGGTAGAGGGCGCTGTTCCATAGTCTGGGCGCTGCTACAGAAAAGTGTGCACTCTATGGGTCCTCAAATAAACAGGACCCATGGAGTGAACATGTTTAAACGCAATAACATTTAGATTTTTAGAGGTGGGATTTAATAAGGTTTCTTCTTCCCTCTACTTTTTAGCTTAAATAAGAAAAAAAAAAGCGGTGCCGGGGACCAGTAAAGGTCTGTTGCGCATTTGCTACCGGGCTGCAGAAAAACAGTAAATAATTGATCAGCGACTTCATCTTCTCCGACGTAACTTTGGCCCGTCCCTCATGACGCGTTAATAAGCCTGTCTCTACATGTATAATAAGAATTTTGACTGAAAATCACCACAGAAATCTATTTGATGTAACAGCGAGTTTATTATATCTGCGCTAGATCTGCTCTTGTCTCCAATGTATAACGGTATAGGGAGGTGGATTTTTTTATCTGCCATATGTAGAAGGTCGCTCCCTGAAAATAAAACCTACATTATTCTGGTCTGTGGGGCAAAAAAGGTTGGGGACCCCTGCTCTGTGGGTCCTTTAGTGCACACATTTAAACACAGTAACATTTTGATTTTTAGCAGTGGGATTTAATATGTTTTCTTCTTCTCTCCACTCATTTTCGAGCTTAAATAAAAAATAAAAAAAACTGTGTGAAATGTGCATTAAGTGTGCTGGAGACATGCGTTTAATAATCTGCTCCAAATAAATAAATAAATTAAATGAAAATGGAAAAAAATTCATATAAATGGAGTCGTCTCTCTAAAAATCTGACCTGTATTCTGGCTTTGGCTCATTATATTTTCGTGTGATGTGTTTAATAATCTAACCTTATCTGTGTAAAAATGATCATATTGTTTTGGTATCTGGCGGCCCACACGTCCTCGTCTCCTCCACACAGTCAGCTCTGTCCTCCCCCGTGTCCACTCCAGCTCTCCGCTCATGTCCTCGTGTGTAATATGCAAATCACGCAACATTTGGTCAATGTGGTAGAATTTAACAATGGGATTTCTCTGAGACCGTGAGAATATGGGACATCGGAATACAATGTTCTGCCTGTGTTTGGGTGTGTTTTTTCCTCTGGTGTCCTCCATTAACCCAAAATATGAACAATACTATAGGTAAAATGGGTCTCCTGCTGCTGTACTGGAAAGAAAATGAGGGAGTATTATGCAAAATCAGCTTTTTGGAGCTTTCTACCCTGTTATAATGCTGTTCCCTCACTAAAAACATGTCTGAAGAGGTTTTAGATTTCATGTTAATCTAGTGATCTCTCCCAGGCCCTATTCAAACCCTCCTTACAGTTAGCTATACGATCCTGTCCAAAGCTCTGCCCCAAGCCTACCTCACCCATGCTCCCACCCAGAAAGTCTCAATGAAAAGTCTCTCCATGTCACATACAGTGGTCCCTAGTTTATCGCGGGTGTTATATTCTAAAAATAACCCGCAATAGGCGAAATCGCGCAAAGTATCAGCTTTATTTTTTACAATTCTTCTATGTTGTTTGTCTGTAAAACCCCTCACCTCACACTTTATACACTTTTCTCACACAGGCAGTAACATTTTCTCACATTTCTCTCTTGTTTAAACTCTCTCAAAGTTCAAACCTTCGTCGGTGCCTTTGTCGTCGTTCATGCACATTGTGGGTTTTTGTCGGGGAGAAAACTTGCAAACATACAGCACTTCAGAGTCACACTGATCCCAACATTTATGTAAATGTGTCTGACACATTCTGTACTGTGTACACACGGAGGACGGATGGAGACAGTCCCTCAGATGGACAATGGTCTACAGTCCCTCAGCCAATCAGGACGCAGAACACAATGGTCTACAGTCCCTCAGCCAATCAGGACGCAGAACACAATGGTCTACAGTCCCTCAGCCAATCAGGACACAGAACACAATGCACGTACACGCAGAACACAATGCTCGTGTAAAAAAAAAAAAAAACCCTTAAAAAAAACATGTAAAATTGCACTAAGAAACCCGCGACAGTGAGACCACAAAAGGAGAACCACGATATAGTGACGGACAACTTGATACAAAACAATATACTACAACTTCACAAACCTGATGTGATATGCAAAAGTTTCATTCGCAGTAGCGGGATACACACTGATTGTGTTGTGATAGTGCTCTGAAGGGGGAGTGACTTAGCACAGAGAGCAAATAGAGGAAAGATTCAGAGCAGCAAAAACAAAACTGACACATTCATATGTTGTCAGTGAATATAGTATTTTTAAGGTAACATGGTGTGTTTGAAATTAATGCCCCATAGAATTGCAGTACCTCCTCTTTAAGTATTGTTTGTGGTACAGTATCAGCAGCTGTAGTAGTAAAAGTAGTATTAGTAGTAAAACTCGTATTATCTGGTTAAATCCATATTAGGTTGTTGTACATCACTGTTTTCTTCTTTCATTCCCATTTAAAGTCGCTCTTATCGGGCCCTGCGGTCGTAAACATCGTTTCCATAGCGATACATGTCTGAGTTTGGGCCGTGCTTATTGATGTCGACCTTAAACGTGTCTGTAAAAGTCACATATTAAACTCTCTTTCATCTGTGTAATCTGCCCTGAGTGGACCGTTTGTAGATTTACAGCGACGCTTTGACCTGTGGTATTTTTGTCTCCTCTCTCTCTCCGTAGCACGCAGCCGACCTGGAGAAGAAGCAAAATGACTCGGAAAACAAGAAACTCCTGGGAACAGTAATCCAATACGGCAACGTCATCCAGGTTTGTATCAGGACAAAGAGAGCGGACTCTGTGAATATAATACAAACCATATCAAAGTCTCTCCTCCTAGTGTTAGCAACAGGTTTGATTGACAGCGTTGCTAGGGGTGGGAAGGGGCGTTGCCTTCAACAGTTCAGCTCCTCATTGGCTCTTTGGTTGCTATGATTCTCGTGCTCCAAATTAGCCCCATAACTTCTAGCCTCCATTAATTATTCATAGGTGATGTTACAAAAACGTGCCTTTTAATTTAAATAAAAGACCTGCTACTGTTATGTCCTTGGGCAAGACACTTTACCCACATTGCTTTGTGTAAATGTGGCGTTTCACTCACACATGCAGGGACGATGGAGTGAACAAATGTTTCAGTTTAAAGGGGTTTGAGTGTCCTAAAAGCACTTTATAAATCAAGTAGACTGTTATATAATCCATATTAAACCCATCACTGTGTAATCCTGTGTTTTGTTTATTACATACAGTATTATCTTTGTACTTTCCTTTGTTTCAGATGCTCCACCTGAAGAGTAACAAATACCTGACGGTGAACAAACGCCTGCCCGCTCTGCTGGAGAAGAACGCCATGAGAGTGATGCTGGACACGGCCGGGAACGAGGGCTCCTGGTTCTACATCCAGCCGTTTTACAAACTCCGCTCCATCGGAGACAGTGTAAGACTCTAAGCTTTAAATAGACTCCACTCCACAAGGGGCAGTGTAACACTCTAACCCTTATGTAAACTCCACTCCACAGGGGGCAGTGTGAGACTCTAACTCTTATATAAACTCCACTCCACAGGGGGCAGTGTGAGACTCTAACCCTTATGTAAACTCCACTCCACAGGGGGCAGTGTAACACTCTAACCCTTATGTAAACTCCACTCCACAGGGGGCAGTGTGAGACTCTAACTCTTATATAAACTCCCCTCCATAGGGGGCAGTGTAAGACTCTAAGCTTTAAATAGACCCCGCTCCATAGGGGGCAGTGGCCGTGTCTCAGTTCGACGGTTGCACACTTGGTCCGCTGCATCTGAAGGACACTTATGTCACTTCCGGCGCAACAAGACCTGTCCCATTTCATGCACCCGACTAATGCAGCCGACAAATGTGTCCTGCATTTCCTGCGTTTCCATGGAGATCGGCCTTAAACGAAGTGTGCATCCGAGCAGACTTTGCACACTGCTATATCCCATCATGCACCACACGTCACTTCTTCTACAGGAGAAACAAGGTATATTTTCTTTGAGTTACGTAATACGAGCTTCTATTGGGACGAAATCACCTCGAACATTATATTTGTCTGTTAATATTCAAAGGGAAATATTAATTCCTTACTTCATTCAATCTAAGCAGAAATAAACGGCTGCGACGACGACGCCTTGACTCTTCTTCTATGAAATAATACAGGATTCAAAATAAAACTTAGATTATTTCAGTGTCCATTTTACACATGTAGGTCATGAGTCGGCGCCTGTCACGGTTACTAGACAACGTAACATAGGCGACATAACGTAAGCGACATAATGTTAGTGACGTAACATAAGTGTACAGCGGTTGACGTACTCTCTGTGGCGTTCGCCTGTCCCATTTCGGCACGGCCTTTGCGGCCCGCGGAGGCTATACAGAGGAGTACCCTTCTTAGGCCTGATACTTCACAGTGTGCAGTCGTCAAACTGAGACACGACCAGTGTAAGACTCTAAGCCTTAGATAAACTCCACAGGGGACAGTGTAAGATCCTCTTTCTGCTCCATAGGGGACAATGTAAGACCCTCTTTCTGCTCCATAGGGGACAGTGTAAGACCCTCTTTCTGCTCCATAGGGGACAGTGTAAGACCCTTTTTCTGCTCCATAGGGGACAGTGTAAGACCCTCTTTCTGCTCCATAGGGGACAGTGTAAGACCCTCTTTCTGCTCCATAGGGGACAGTGTAAGACCCTCTTTCTGCTCCATAGGGGACAGTGTAAGACCCTCTTTCTTCTCCATAGGGGACTGTGTACTTTTGTAATAATACTGGTTAATTTTCCATCTCTGGAGGCATCTTTTGAACTTTTTTACATTTATTATTCACTAAACAATGTACAAAAATGTTCTCATTCAATTCTTCATTTTTATGCAATGTAAAATTCAAAGCATCACGAGTGCAGTCCTTTCTCTCAAATGGCAAAAGAAAACGATGTAAACGGTGTAAATGACATAAACTGGACAGATCACGAGTCCAGCTGACACTTTTTTGGAGTCGACTCCTCCTGGACGATGGAGGGATGTAAATGAAAGTGACATTTAGAATCTGTTGTTGCTGTGAGCTGCTGTTCAGACTCGCTCAGAGCTCTGACACATCTGAAGTTCAGAGGGAGGGTGCACTTTGAGGAGCCGAGTCACAGGAGCCTTACTCAGTCTCATGTGTTTTTATGTCTGGCTTTAACCTGTTTGTGAATGAAATCAGAATATAGCGAGCTGAGGTATTAAAGCTCCATATTACACTGTTTCTGATCTGTTATAATGCTGTTTCTGAGGAGGTAACAGCTTTAGAACATGACTTAAACCTCACAAGAGTCCATTTTGAGTAATGTCGAAGCTTAGTATACGTTTCATATTGTGTACTGAAGTAAAAGTACATACAGTGTGTATGTGCTGTCGGAGGTGTTGGTGTAGGATTAAAAAGACCCTCCCTCCAGCTTTGATCCTAAAGAAAAGAAAAAAAAAATCTTTAAAAAATACAATTCAAAGCTCTTGACTCCAGTAAAAATAGATGGAGGCGTCTGATAAAAGCAAATCAGTCTAAAGTGCAGTTTAATCCTTTTCTGCTTAAAAAAAAGTTATTTTTCTTGAGTTTCCTGGAACTTGTGGAACTTTAAGACCTTTCACCAGCGCCGTGACACGCCCACGTTCAGCACAGAGCAGGTCTTTAGTCAACCAAGACTTTATTTAGGCGATGACAGAACTACAACTTGGTAAAAATGACAAAGCGTCCAGTTCTGGGCCTCATTCCAGCCCAGTATGAGACAATAGACCCTGTAGAATGTTGATGTTCAGTGTTTAACCCATGTCTAGAGTTCACACCAGAACAGAGTCAGTGTTTCACTGAGGGATGAACATCTAAACATACTGAAAGTGGAGTTCAGCTTTATTTTTTACAATTCTTCTATATGTTTCTTGTCTGTAAACCCCTCACCACACACTTTATACACTTTTCTCACACAGACATTAACATTTTCTCACATTTCTCTCTTGTTTAAACTCTCTCAAAGTTCAAACCTTCGTCGGTGCCTTTGTCGGTGCAGAACGTTTCATCGACATTATGGGTTTTGTCGGGGAAACATACAGCACTTCAGAGTCACACTGTGATCCAACATTTATGTAAATTTGTCTGACACATTCTGTACTGTACAGGAGACACGGAGGAGACTGATGGACAATGGTCCCTCAGCCAATCAGGACGCAGAACACAATACACACTCATACACTGTAAAAAAAGAATGCAAAATCCACAAAAACAGTGAGGCCGCGAAAGGTGAACCACGTTATAGTGATGTATACTATTGAATATTGACTATTGAAAAACTGTATTAACCCTCTACATGATCTTGGGGTTTTTATTTCACTATTGTGTCTGTAAATCAACATATGAACATTAATAACAGACACATCAGGCGTCATCTTTCCCCGAGGTCACTCCCGTTAGCGTTAGCAACAGGTTTGATTTACAGCGTTGCTAAGCGCCCGCTCCCCGCTAAACCAGAGGTACGGGCAGGGAGGGGCGTTACCTTCAACAACCTCACTCTGGATTGGCTCTTTAGTTGCTATGATACTCGCAGTTGGAATTCCAAATATGGAACTTAGCTCTAAATTAGCCGCTATACCTGCTCTAGCCTCGATGAGCTTCATTTGACTGGAGCCGAACACTGTGGGTGACGTCACACTCAGTTCACTTCTGAGGGCTGTAGTTTGGACACCTCTGTATTCGATTATTCACTGGCTGTAGATTTGAAAGTGGTTCTCAGTCTGTCTCCGTCTCTGTCTGCAGTCTGCTCTGGTCTCTGCACGTCCTCAGATCTTAAAACCTCTTTTGGCAGAGCCTCCTCTTGTGGCACTTGCCCAGCTCACTCTCTGGCTCACATTCTGGCTCAGACTCTGGCTCAGACTCTGGCTCCTGTTTAAGCTCCTAAGCTCCTGCATCTCTCCAAAGCCCAAACGCAACCTGTGCTGTTTGTGTAGACACCAGAATAACCACAGTGTCTCCCAATGAGATCAATGACCCTCAGCTATTTATACCGAGGCATTTAAAGTTTGTTTATCCTGCAATTAGAGCAGACAGAGCCCCGCGCCTCAGCGACGGAACTGAGCAGCTCATTATGTAACAGGAGACGAGAGCAAGCACACTCAGGTGTACACTTTATAGATTGTTTTTCTGATTTAATTGCATATATTGGAGTAGAAATGATCTCTGGCGCCCTCTGTTGGTCTTTCAAAATGCACTATGGAACCTGTCTATAATTCAATTGTTTTTATTGATTTTTGAACACTTTTGAGCATATATAAACATTACACAGAAGCACAACAGGAGCGGGCACTTTCAAATAAAAAAAACAAAAACAAAAAGGGAAGATATATATAATCCCTCAGACCAGGAACATACCTTGTTTAGAAAATGAGTCCTGGTTTGGTCCTGGTTTAGTCCTGGTTTAGTCCAAAAAGACTTATTCAGTTCTTTTTGTTCTGGACTCGTGCTTCAGTCCAGCTCCATCAGTTTGAAAATGTTTTGGATGGAGCTGAAACATCTTAATCGCAAAAACAGAGTCCAGACGACCAGTGATGAAATGTGGGATTACAGCGCCTCGTCTCGTGGGGATGGTATTTCTGGGTTTCTGATGACATCACAACATATTATTGACCAATAACATTTCACACAGATGTGGACAGTGAGATGATGAAGACTGTGAGATGCAGATTTTTGTTGTAAAACAAATAATGGGTCTAGCCATAAAAGAAATCATTATATTTAACATTTGTGTGTTTAACTTTTGGACATTTGCGCCCCCATTTGGCAGTATGACATCACTGCAAGCTACAATCTGAAAACCGCCAAAAGCTGTAATGTTCCACTGTATGGCATTATGGCACAACAAGGCGATGCCGACAGTCCAAGTTACAAGTTCAATTTGTGGAGGGATGAGCTCACTCATAGTACAAAAGAAATGCAAGATCTATTTAATGCCATCTTGTGTGACATCCAGACACATCAACATCTCCATGGAAACAAGCAAGTTGACCTGCACCAGAAAAGTTACATGATCCATCCATCCATTTTCTTCCTCTTATCTGGGGCAGGATCCCGAGGGCAGCAGTCTAAACAGGGACTCCCAGACTTCCTCACCCCAGACGCGTCGTTCAGCCCCTCCGGAGGGACCCCGAGGTGTTCCCAGGCCAGAGAGACATAGTCTGTCCAGCGTGTCCTGGGTCTTGCCCAGGGAATCATGGGGTCCTGGTGTCCTGGTGCCACGTTAACTTATGGACACCCTTCTGCTCGGACATGGTGTTTGTTATGGACAAACTGTGACTAGCACAGAAGTCCAATAACAACGCACCACTGAGGTTCAGATCGGGGAGACCATTTTTCCCAATCACGCCCCTCCAGGTGTCACTGTTGTTACCCACATGGGCATTTAAGTCCCCCAGGAGAACAACGGAGTCCCCAGTGGGTGCACTGTGTAGTACCCCTCCCATGGACTCCATGAAGGCCGGGTACTCTACACTGCTGTTCGGCCTGTAGGCCGACACAGCAGTGAGAGACCTGTCCTTGACCCGAAGGCGCAGGGATGCGACCGTCTCGTTCGAGTTGGGTGAACTCCAACACGTGACGGCTGAGCTGTGGGACAATGAGCCCACATCATCTCGCTGCCTCTCCCCACGGGCAACGCCAGAGAAATGGATGGCCAGCCCCTCTCGAGGAGTTGGATTCCATAGCCCAATCTGTGTTTGGAGGTGAGGCCGACTATATATAGTCGGTAACGCTCAACCTACCACATAAGCTCAGGCCCCCCCCCCCCCCCCCTAGCGAGGGGACTGCCTCCCAGATCTCTTCTCACTGGCCCCTCACTGATCCTCCTGCTGGTGGTGGGTCCACTGGGGAGGCCGCACGTCGCTCCTTCGGGCTGAGCACGGCCACCAGGTGCTCGCTGCCCCAGGCCTGGCTCCAGGGAGGGGCCCCGGTAACATCGGTCCAGGCGACGTCACTAACCGTGATTGTTCACTCATCATAAAGGGCTTCTGAACATGTTACATGATGCAGAAAATGAAAGATGAAAATAAGTAGGAAGTAGGATAGTATGAAAGTTCATATGTAAAGCACACAATGGTCCACAGAGTAACTCAAAGTGCTTTATAGAATAAGAAAGACATTAAAATCACAAGTCAAAACATAAATAATCATCATAAAGTGAACATTAAAAGAGAAGAGGCAGAATAAAACCCTTTCAGTCATATGCAGCTAAACAGAACCGTTTGGAGCCTGGATTTAAATTTTTTTTTAAAACATTTTAGTCCTGGTTTAATCCTGGTTTAGTCCTGGTTTAGTCCTGCTTTAGTCTTGGTTTAGTTCTGGTTTAGTTCTGGTTTATTCCTGGTCTAGTTCTAGTTTAGACCCGGTTTCATCCTGCTTTACTCCTGGTTTAAACTTCCTCTTGTGTGTTTTTAATGTTGTGCATGTTTAATGTTTTGCAGGTTGTGATTGGTGATAAAGTCGTTCTGAATCCTGTGAACGCCGGACAGCCGCTTCACGCCAGCTCCCATCAGCTCGTGGACAACCCGGGCTGTAACGAGGTGAAGCTGAAACGAGAATCAAACATTGAAACACATCAGATACATAAAAACCACTGTACAAATATTGACTTTCTCTTTCCTCAGGTGAATTCGGTGAACTGTAACACGAGCTGGAAGATCGTTCTGTTCATGAAATGGAGCGACAACCAGGAAATCATCCTTAAAGGGGTCTGTATTTATAATCTTATATTTTTTACTCTTCTTAGATTGTCTTGTAACATTATGGTGTAAGGAAAGACACCAAATTTAGCATCTTGGCAACACTGTCAATCAAACCTGTTGCTAACGCAGCAGGAGCGACCTCGGGGAAAGAAGGCGCCTGATTTGCCTGTTATTAATGTTAATATCTTGATTTACAGACACAATAGTGAAACAAAAACCCCAGGATCATGTAGAGGGTTAATATGAACATTTAAGACTAAAATGACGAGTCTGACAGCAGCAGGTACAGAGAGATGTAACAGTTTTTCAACAGAAAGTGAACTGGAGTCAATGAAGCCAGAACTGCACCCATGGTCACTTCCTATTTGCAACGCCGCAGCTAGCAAGTTTGTACTGTCCTCGTAGAACCCCGTTTCTTCTATCCAGGAGTGAAACACCTCCACACAAGTCACTGATGATAGGAGGGTTTAGACTGTTTCTCAGAAGGTGTGAGACTGTCACAACATAACAAGGGGACCCCAACCTTTTATGCACCGCAGACTGGAATAATGTAGATGTATCAGTCTTCTACACATGGCAGATAAGAACAATCCACCTCACTATCCCACTGAACCAGTGGGAGCCTTGCGCTTTTTTCTTCTTTTCTTCTTGTTCACGTTTGTTTCTTTAAAAACTCTAAAGTCTTATCTTTTAATCCAGGTGCTTAGTCTCCATGAGCCGAAGCAGTTTTGACGGTTTCATTGCCTCCTTCTCTTTTCCCTCATGTTGCGTAGAGCCGACTCGGCTCGTGAGACTCTCCTGTAGTGACAAACCTGTATAAGTAGGACTCCTGGTGTTGTCTCTTAAATTTATCTTTCTTTTTCTTGGAGGTCGTAGGCTCCTCAGTTTGGCCTTTTCCCCTTTGCAGAAAAACTCTCCAAAGACTTTTGTTTTGGCTCATTTTCACGAGCTCGTGGGTCTAGTTTTGGGCAACGTGTCTGATGTGTTAGACATGATACGTCATCGTGGAGACAAGAGCAGATCTAGCACAGATATAATTTACTCACTGTTATATTATATTAGTTAAATGGATTTCTGTGGAGATTTTCATTATATATCTACGGTTCTGTCTGTGTGTGTTCTGTCTGTGTGTGTGGTTCTGTGTGTGTGGTTCTGTGTGTGTGGTTCTGTGTGTGTGGTTCTGTGTGTGTGGTTCTGTCTGTGTGTGTGGTTCTGTCTGTGTGTGTGTGTGGTTCTGTGTGTGTGTGTGGTTCTGTCTGTGTGTGTGTGTGTGGTTCTGTGTGTGTGTGGTTCTGTGTTTGTGTGGTTCTGTGTGTGTGGTTTACTTGTTTTATCCAAAATACATTCAAATGATGATTATTATTTGTGTTGCTGTCTGGTTGACTTTATATGTCTCTTTCTTGACTCATGTGAAGTGTTTTTAGTCCCTGGGCAGAAGCTAAAATAACCCAGTGCCTCCATGTTTTCCTTGATCTTCGACCAACTGCGATTAAAGAGGCGGTTTTATGTGAAATGTACTTTTTTGGAGTGTTCTGTCATCAAAAACATGACTGAAGAGGTTTTAGATGTCATCCCTGCATGTTTGAGTAATCTAGTGATCTCTCCTGGGCCCTATTCAAACCTCCTCCTTATGGTTAGCTATAAGATTCTGTACAATTGTGTTATACCCCCTCTTTAATACCCCATAGAAGTCAAATACCCCCTCGTTAATACCCCATGCAGTTGTAATACCTCTTTAAGTGTACATTGTGTAATATTTAACGGCTGTGTCCTTGTTCAGGGCGATGTCGTTCGCTTGTTTCACGCCGAGCAGGAGAAGTTCCTCACGTGTGACGACCATCGCAAAAAACAGTACGTGTTTCTGCGGACCACGGGTCGACAGTCTGCCACCTCCGCCACCAGCAGCAAGGCATTGTGGGAGATTGAGGTACGGGGTAGATTAATAAGTTCTTTAACTATTCAAAGTGTTCAGAGAAGAAACCCGGTTATTGTTATTTCAGAACCTGTTTGTATTTATCTGAGCTTTCAACGACGCCATAGACTTGGGTTGTCACGGCAACAAATTTTGAAATTCAATATATTGCTGAAGAAATGATTGAAGATAAATGATTGTACTGACACTAATCTATACCTCAGAGCTGATTTAAACCACAGAAACTATTTAAAATCTGCAGTATTGTTAAAAAAACTGCCATAAATAAACAGCAGAATGAAACTCTTGGGTTCGTCTCCTTTTGTTTCTTGGACGTCATTGTTATTAACCTCCCACAGCTTAGATCTTATCGTAGCCAGAAAATAACCAAACTGTCCCACCAGGAAAACTGACCCCAAAAATGTTCCTCCACTTATCACAGTCTGTATAAAGAAGTGACTGAGTGAGTGTGACGTCACAGCGTTCAGCTCCAAATGAAGCTCATCACTGGTGGTAGTTTTAGGGGTGAATTTGGAGCTAATTTCTGTATTAAAATGTGTCATTATTTGTTGTGTCTTGTTGATTTCAGGTGGTGCAGCACGACCCGTGTCGAGGAGGAGCTGGATACTGGAACAGTCTCTTCAGGTTTAAACATCTGGCCACTGGACACTACCTGGCAGCAGAGGTCAGTCTGAGACTGTGTCTGAATGTCCACACTCCTCCTATAGGGGGCGCTATTTAGGGCTCACACCGTTTTTAGTGGTGTCTGAATGTCCAGCTGGTGAGGAAATGGTGCACTCAATTTCCCAAAATCCATCCATCCATTTTCTTCCTCTTATCCGGGGCCGGGTCGCGGGGGCAGGAGTCTAAGCAGGGACTCCCAGACTTTCCTCAACCCAGACACCTCCTCCAGCTCCTCCTGTGGGACCCCAAGGTGTTCCCAGGCCAGCCGAAAGACATAGTCCCTCCAGCGTGTCCTGGGTCTTCCTCGGGGCCTCCTCCTGGTGGGACATGCCCGGAACACCTCCCCAGGGAGGCGTCCAGGAGGCATCCTGAGCACCACCTCAGCTGCTCCTCTTGACATGGAGGAGCAGCGACTCTACTCCGAGCTCCTTCCGTGTGACTGAGCTCCTCACCCTGAGCGCCCAGCCACCCCGTGGAGGAAGCCCATTTCGGCCGCTTGTATCCGCGATCTTGTCCTTTCGGTCATGACCCAGAGCTCATGACCATAGGTGAGGGTAGAACGTAGACTGAGGTAAATCGAGAGCTTTGCCTTTGGACTCAGCTCCTTCTTCACCACAGCAGTCCAATACAGCGACCGCATCACTGCAGATGATCCGTCTGTCAATCTCACGCTCCATTTATCCCTCACTCGTGAACAAGACCCTGAGATACTTGAACTTCACCACTTGAGGCAAGGACTCTCAACCCACCAGGAGAGGGCGCCACCTTTTTCCGGTCGAGAACCATGGCCTCAGATTTGGAGGAACTGATTATCATCCCTACCACTTCACCCAATTTCCCACAAAGCTCCTTGAAGAGTAGTGGGTCAGTGCTCACGAGAGCGGTGAATAGTCAGAACATCGCCAGTGGACAGAGTTTAACTGGACACAACACGACTGAATGAAGCAGATAGAAGCTCTGGTTTATCTCACTGTTGATCCTTATCATTTAGACTTTTTTTTCATCCAGACCCAGAGTCACATGACCTGAAAGTAGTGAGCCACATGTGCGAATCTCTGTGAACGAGTCTCTATAGAGCCACTAAAGAGTGAGAGCTGTGGAGTGAACGAGGGGTGAGGGGCTGGAGGAGACATTCATATCATATGAGTAGTAGTAGTGGTAGTGGTAGTCATAGTAGTATCAGTGGTACTTTAAGTTTTGTGTGTTTTCAGGTAAACCCAGAGTATGAAGAGGAGTGTCTGGAGTCTCGTTCTTCTGTAAGAAACTCTCTATTATAATAAATCTAAACTTTGAAAGCACAACCAGCCAAACATTTACATTTAGTTTTTTTTGGGACTGAAACATCAGATATGAAACAGATTTATGAAATTATGCAGCAGAAAACAAGTTTAACAACACAACTCAATATTTTTTCTATTCTAAAATCAGACGCTCTTCACTTTGCTGCATCAAGGGTCAAAACCAGTGATTAAAGAGAAGAAAAGAGGCTGTTTTCAGCTGTTCATCTACAACATTTTTGATGATTTTATGTTTGTGTTTATTCAAAGTTCTGATCCTTCAGTGAGAATCTAAAGTTTAAATAACAGAAGTGAAAACGCCCAAACCTTCGACTGGTTTTGTGCGTTTAAAATCATTTACCTTAAAGACCCACTGTGTAACTGTCTGAGAGCAGGTCTGCTGTCTCAATATCGTCATGGAGATGTCATTGTTTTGGAATGTTCCACAGTCAGGCATTAAACTTAAGTACCACCAAAAAGACAAACACAGATCTATTTAATGCTACACTGTGGAACAATCCGGCCAAAGCAGTGACATCTCCATGGAGAAGTAGACTGTTCACGCTCCACCTGAAAAGTTACACAGTGCAGCTTTAACCTTTAATACATATAATCATTTTAGTTTAACTTTTCAGAATAGGCCTGTTTCTACTGATGTTGTTTTGGCAGATTATAAAAATCCCTCAGATATTAGATGATTTACTTGTTTTAAGCAAATAAAAATCGATGTGTTTAGTTTTCATTCATATTTCTTTTATTTTATGTATCTTTGTTTATACAGGGGAACCTCATGAGAAGCACTCAGGCTTTTTCATGGGCAACATGTTTAAAATATAATACAAACAGAACAAAACTAAACGACATGTACATTAACTTTAAAATAAACATTAAAACAGGAGCAGGTGTGTGTAAAAGTTAATTATCAGATTATTAAACTGCGATTGCGTCACAAAAGTCTCCAGTTTTGCTTTTGTTTTCCATTTATGTGACTCAAAACTGCTAAAAGCCTCTTTTTCGTCTGTTCTGCTGCAGCTCGCCCTCATCCTTTTGCATCATGTGATCTGGTGTTAAAGGTTCTCGTATCAATGATTAACAAACCAGTGAGGCATTCTGGGAGTTTTTGAAGTCGTCCCGTATAGATACTGTGGAAAACATACAAATATAATACTGTACATGACTTTCTTTCTTACAAAGATGCAAAAAATTGTTTCCCATCATGCATCTGTGGCCATATGTCGCACTAAGGGAAGATAACGGCACAGTTCTGGTCGTGTTCTGGTTGTGTTCTGCTCTGTTCTGGTCATGTTCTGGTTGTGTTCTGGTCGTGTTCTGCTCAAAACATTCTGCTCTGTTAAAAGTCTGCTCTGTTCTGGTCGTGTTCTGGTAATGTTCTGCTTATCTGTTTGGTCGTGTGCTGGTCTGTTCTGGTCGTGTTCTGGTCTGTTCTGGTCGTGTTCTGACTCTGTTCTGCTCGTGTTCTGGTCTTTTCGTCTCGTTTCTGCTCTGTTCTGCTCTGTTCTGCCTTTTCTGGTCGTGTTCTGGTCTGTTCTGTTAAATGTTCTGTCTGTTCTGGTCGTGTTCCAGTGTGGCATTCTGGTCGTTTTTGCTCTGTTCTGGTCGTGTTCTGGTCTGTTCTGGTCGTGTTCTGGTCTGTTCTGGTCGTGTTCTGACTTTCTGCTCTGTTCTGGTCGTGTTCTGGTCGTGTTCTGCTCTGTTCTGGTCGTGTTCTGCTCTGTTCTGGTCGTGTTCTGGTCTGTTCTGGTCGTGTTCTGGTCGTGTTCTGGTCTGTTCTGGTCGTGTTCTGGTCGTGTTCTGGTCGTGTTCTGCTCTGTTCTGGTCATGTTCTGGTCGTGTTCTTCTCTGTTCTGGTCGTGTTCTGCTCTGTTCTGGTCGTGTTCTGGTCGTGTTCTGGTCGTGTTCTGCTCTGTTCTGGTCGTGTTCTGGTCTGTTCTGGTCGTGTTCTGGTCGTGTTCTGCTCTGTTCTGGTCGTGTTCTGGTCGTGTTCTGCTCTGTTCTGGTCGTGTTCTGCTCGGTTCTGCTCTGTTCTTCTCTGTTCTGCTCTGTTCTGGTCGTGTTCTGCTCTGTTCTGGTCCTTTTGTTCATCTGTTTGTGTGTGGCCCCTCTCTTCTCAGTAACGTCTGACCCTGACTCTTGGAAAGTTATAAAACTCTCACTTTGTCTGATTTTTCTTTAAATTTCTTCTCTTTGGAGTGTCAGACCCTGCTCTTCTTAAACCCTGGTACAGTCCCACCCTGTCAGACTCTTTTTGGACCGAGCTTAAGACTCTGTAAAACTGAATCAGACTCTGGACACCGACAGAACCATCCCTGTGCGTCTGTCTTTAACCGACACTTTTCCGTTGAGAAAACAGTGAAGGGTTTAAAATTCTTCCCCTGTAATAAAAAGAAGTTTGTGGTAAATGTGACGTTTTGTGTGACAGTTACACCTCCTGACCAGCAGGTGGCAGCAGCACCTTACAAATCCATGCATCTTTCACCTTAAACAGGCTGTTTTATGTTTGACTCATGCTCTTAAAAAATCTTCATTTCTCACTTCACTGCTGTTGTCTGTCAGACGTTTGGATGTTTGCCTTTTTTTTTTTTTTTTTTTACATTTCCCAGTGAAAAAAGTGCCTCCTGTTCCATTTCAGGGCTGTGGAAGTGACAGAAACAGGACTCAGATCTGATTCAAACCCGATTTATTTGCACAAATGAAAGAGAAATGTGGTTAGGCTGTTCACACTGACATGAAAAAACATCAGATTCACGTCACATTTGTGTAAAAAAAAAAAAAAAAACCTGGATATATGTGTTTGTGGTTTGTTCAAAAACTCTGCCTCTATTTCCTGTTTCTTGAAGCTCGTTTCTGCGTTTTAACCTGATCGAGTGTGACGATCAGGTCAGGCTACAGCCGCTGCAGACGTCTGATTAGATTCATTAGATCCGCTCTTCGTCCTGGACATCAGACTGTGACTTTTATGACGTTTTATTAAGTTAAAATCAGAGCAGTGAAGAAGAGTAAGAGACTCAGTGAAACCAGGGCTGAAGTTTAAGGTTTGAAACTTTGAATAAACGACATTTTGGACTTTGTTTTTTTAAAAAGCTGCACATGTTTTGGATTCATTATGAAAGCCAACGTTACATTAATATGACAATACATTAAAAAACTCATATACAATGCATTTTTTCCCTTCCAGAGCCTAAACCAGCCCCAATGTGGCTTTATGCTGATTTTAGTTTAACTTTGACGCTGTTGGACAAGTTAATAAACAGTTTAAAGTGCACGTATCACACTCTTTTCTGATCTAGTTCTATGTTCTAACGTCGTTTCCTCGTCACAAACAGACCTGGAGTTGTGTTTTGTTTCATTCACACGTTTAACACACAAACCTCTAGATTTAGGCTGAGTTCTTCTCTCAAACTGAAAACACTCTGTTCCACCTTGTGATGTCATCATGTGGTTCACATTTCACCAACTTCAACTTTTTATAATAGGGCTTCTAGTATTTCATTTAGATAATGGAGCTCAATGGAACAGATTGGCTACTCATGATCATAAAACACAACATAAATGAGACTTTAGAACTTTGAGCTGCAAAATTATTAATTATTTTTTCAAATTTTCATGTATTATTATAATTTTTTATAATTTTTTAAAGATCCTATATGACACAAAACTGACTCTTGTAGCTTTAAGTCATGTTATAATGTTCTTACCAGCTCAAAACACTTTGTTCGATCTTGTGATGTCATGAAGTGGTAGTTTTCAAGTTAACATCTCCTTTCACCTTTAGTTCAGTCGTAGATTAGAACTTCCAGATGCTGAAATGATCCAAATGATTCTAGTGAAGGTGTGTGGAGTTTAAAAACACAGTGAAGCACTTCTCCCTGTATTACCACTTGATGACATCACAAGGTGGAACAGAGTGTTTTCTCAGCCTAAATCTGCAGGTTTGTGTGTTAAACATGTGTGAATGAAACAAAACACAACTCCAGGTCTGTTTGTGATGAAACAACATTCAACAGATCAGAAAACAGTGTAGTATGGCCCTTTAAACTGTTTTTCTATCTATTATTCTTCATAAATTTACATCCTCCAACAGAAAAGTTACACAGTGCACCTTTAAAATATGACATATAAAACTATCGTCACGTTCTTTAGTAAACGCCTCTCGCTTTGGTTGTTCTTTGTTTTATTTTCACTCTCTCGTTGACTCTTGTTGGTGATGTTTTATTTTGTCCTGATGTCTGTTCTTCGTTTTCTTTTCACTCTGTCGTTGACTCTTGTTCGTGATGTTTTATTTTGTCCTGATGCTTCTTCGTTTTTCTTTTCACGCTGCCGTCGGCTCCTGCAGTTGGACTCGGAGCAGGAGGCCCTCCGCGCTCGTCTGAGAAATGTGCAGGACAAAGTCATGTACACGCTGGTGTCTGTCCCCGACGGCAACGACATCTCCTCCATCTTTGAACTGGACCCCACCACGCTCCGAGGAGGCGACTCCATGGTGCCCAGGTAACCACGTCTTTATAAAGGTCCAATGTGGAACTTTTCTGCTTTATGCCACGCTCCAAGGAGACGACTCTAATGTTTCCTCGTCACAAACAGACCTGGAGTTCTTCTCTCAAAAAATCTGTTCCACCTTGTGATGTCATCATGTGGTAATACAGGAAGTGCTCCACTGTGTTTTTAAATTCCACACACCTTCACTAGAATCATTTGAATCAATCAGTCCCGGTTTGGTCCCAGTTTAGTCTTGTTTTAGTCTCGTTTTAGTCCCGGGTTTAGTCCTGTTTTGGTCCCAGTTTGGTTCCGGTTTGGTCCTGATTTAGTCCTGTTTTAATCCTGTTTTAGTCCTGATTTAGTCCTGTTTTAATCCTGGTTTAGTCTTGTTTTAATCCTGGTTTAGTCCTGCTTTGGTCCCAGTTTGGTCCTGGTTTAGTCCCGGTTTAGTCCTCATTTAGTCATTTGGATCATCTCAGCCCTTGGAATTTCCAATCTCTACTGAACTAAAGGTAAAAGGAGCTGTTAATGTGAAAACTAGCACTTCATGACATCACAAGGTGGAACAGAGCATTTTGAGCTTTGGAGATGTTACAGACTAATAATAAAGAGTTACTCAAACATGTGAATGAAACAAAACACAACTCCGGGTCTGTTTTTCAGGAGGAAACAACATTAGAACATGACTTAAAGCTACAAGAGTCAGTTTGTGTAACGTAGGACCTTTAATAAAACTCTATCTGGAGAGACTTAAAGCTGCACTGTGCAACTTTTCTGCTTTACATATGTACTTTTCTTTTTAGCTGTTTCTTAAGACACTTGAGTGCTCTGGAGACTCGTTTTACTGTCCCTGGAGACATGTCCTTTGAAGGAGAGGACGAGCTGTGCGTCCTCGTTTGCTCTTGACCTTTTGAAATAAAGTCTAAAGATAAAGATACACTCTGGAGTTTTACAACATGCAGCTGAGGACAAGCCAGAGGACTCTTCAGGTTTAAGAGCTGTTTAATATAGTTCTAACTTTATGGATTTTGGATAATTATGGGACTTATTTTCTGAATAATATCTACTGACATTTGTTTAACAGATATGATTAGATCGAGATTTAGTCCATAGTGCAAATGATTAACCTGATGTGGTTGACAGTAGGTCAGCTGGTCAGTTGGTTGAGAGTTCGCCAAATGATCTGAAGATTGGCGGTTCGAATCCCGCTCTCAACAGGGCCGGTCCAGTCTATAAGCGAACTAAGGCAAGGGTCCCCAACCAAGCTAAGGGTCCTCAACCTTTTTTTGCACCATGGACCGGAATAATGTAGGTTTTATTTTCATGGACCAGCCATCTATTGTGGCAGATAAATATGGCAAAAATAGGTTAAGTGCATAAAAAATTCACCTCACTCTACCACTGAATCAGTGGGCGCCCTGCACTTTTTTCTTATTTTCTTCTTGTTCACGTTTGTTTCTTTAAAAACTCTAAAGTCTTTTTGTCCAGGTGCTTAGTCTCCATGAGCCGAAGCAGTTTTGAATGTTTCATTGCCTCCAGGCCACCAGAGGGCCCCCAAGTTTATATTGAAGATGATATAATATGTAAAGTTTTATTGGAAACAGGGCTCAGTGAGAATCTAAACACATCTCCACATTTGTTCACAACACAGAGGATCAGGATTCAGTTCAAATATGTGTTGACTTGTTCTAATGTTTTTTATGAATGATTTTTTTCAGAAACTCTTACGTCCGCCTCAGACACTTGTGCACAAACACCTGGGTCCACAGCACAAACCAGCCCATCGACAAAGAGGAGGAGAAGCCCGTCATGCTGCGAGTGAGTGTCTACTGTAGGACTACAGGAAGAGCCCGGTACTGCGCCTGCTGTAGGACTGGTTTGACTTTATGCCATACTGTGGAATATTATAGAGCCATGTGAGCCATGTTTGTTGAGTCCTGTTTAAGTCCCGTTTTAGTCCCATACAAGTCCTGCTTGAGTCCTGTTTGAGTCCTGTTTGTTGAGTCCTGTTTGAGTCCTGTTTGTTGTGTCATGTTTTAGTTCTGTTCGAGTCCCATTTTAGTACCGTTCGAGTCCCGTTCGAGTCCCATTTGCTGAGTCCTGTTTGAGTCCCATTTAAGTCTCATTTTAGTCCCCTTTTAGTCCCTGTTTTACTTCTATTTTCTAATCCTGTTCTTGTCTTTTTCTCGTCCTGTTTCAGTCCTGTTTCAGTTCTGGTCCAGTCCCAGGTTTAGTTCCAGTCGGATCCCAGTTTTGAAGTGGTTACTACTACTCACTTTAATTTATTATTTATGTATCGGCAAAAATAAGATGAAACAATTTTAACCCAGAGAAGACCTTATAGTTTGTGCCAGTTTTTGTTTCATGTGGAGAAGCCCGGTGATTACAAAGATATTAACCATAAACCAGGTCAAAACATCAGCATTTTGACTTTTAAAAGTCAGATTTGTGACGTGTCTCCAGCTCCGTTTAAACCCAGGGGCAGTTCTGGATGTTGTATTCTCACATGAAACACTTACATACCTGTTTTATTCACGTGTTTCTGTTCACAGATCGGTACGTCTGCACAGAAGGAGGACAAAGAGGCATTCGCCATCGTCCCCGTGTCTCCGGCTGAAGTCCGAGATCTGGACTTTGCCAACGACGCTAGTAAAGTGTTAGCCTCCATCGCCGGAAAACTGGAGAAGGGAACTATCACGCAGAACGAGAGGAGGTACAGGGTTTTCATTTTGTTTTACTGCTTCATGTGGATAATATAATGAAGTAAGATGATGCCATAATTAAGTTTGAACTTCAGAAAATGTGCCTCTCTCCCTCTCCTCTTCAATAGACCCGTCACAAGAACTCATTTTAAATAAACTGTTTCATAAAGAGACATGAGCTGTTTTAGCATGGCTCCCCCACAAAAAAGGGAGACAATAATAAATAATAATCAAAAACGGGGCTTCACTGATCACAAAACCGAATTTTTATTATTATTGTTATTAATAGTATTATTTATATTTATATTTATTATTTAATATTTATTTTTTTTTTCCCTTTCTTTTACCTTTTTTATTTATTATTTTTCTCCGATTCTTAAATTCTTTTCATGGAAATCTCTAACTCACAATGAATATTTACTTATGTTCAGGTGAAGTTAATTTGCTATTAAATGAATAAATTAAATAACATGTTTACTGACTTCTTATGTTAAAAATGAATAAATGAAATGAAATAAATAAATGTCACTTTAAATTGTGGAGTTAATATTTTACTTGGTTTCAAAGAGAGACCTTTGAATTTGATGTTGTCCCTGATTTTTTATTTTATTTTATTTTAAGGCAAAAAAATCTAGTTCCTCCTGGTTGTGAATCAGACTTGAATCTGGCGTTCGAATTGTGATTGATGGTGTCTGGTTGGCCAGGCTACACAGTGTCTGTGTGTGAATGCCTCCTCCAGCCCCTCACCCCTCGTTCACTCCACAGCTCTCACTCTTAAGTGACTCTATAGAGACTCGTTCACAGAGATTCACACATGCGGCTCACTACTTTCAGGTCATGTGATCCTGGGTCTGAGTGAAAAAAGTCTAAACTGATAAAAGTTGATTTGTGTCATAAATAATGATCAGATTGACCACAGACCCACTACTTTTCAAGCTGCATTGTGGGAAATTTTGAGTGCACTACTTTTTCACCAGACCACGTGAGCCCTAAATGTCGCCCCCTGTAGGAAGAGTGTGGACATTCGGACACGGACACGGTGACGTGCTAATGCTAACAGTTGTGTGCGTTACATTTCTTCACCAGAGCAGTCACCAAACTCCTGGAGGACCTGGTGTTTTTTGTGGTGGACATTCCCAACAACGGACAGGACGTTTTAGAAATCATGGTGAACAAACCCAACAGAGAGCGGCAGAAACTCATGAGGGAGCAGAACATCCTCAAACAGGTAAAGGCTAACAAGACTAACAAATGCTATAGCAGGTTAGCAATGCCTACGTACTAAAATGAGCTGGTAATGACCATGAAAAACAACATAAAGTCCGCTAATTAGCTTATAAAGTCCGCTAACTAGCATATGAATAGTGTCAAACGGAAAACACATTTACACAGAACAAGTCAAATTAACATAAACTTCGAGGTATATGCTCCCTTAAACTCTGAGGGAGATATTTCAGCACTTTTTAACATGAACTGCAGCTTCAACTCGTAGCTGGCAGAAAAAATATGGCCGCTACGTCAATATTTACAAAACGCAGTATGACATGTGTCCACTAGAGGGCAAAGTTTCACCACCTGTCCTTAAAGAGACAGCGCACATTGGCGTTTTTGCAGTTTTTGGATTTCATTTTTGTGGTGAATTGTTGGGTTAAGACCATAACGAACCTCTCCAGTGTCAAAGAAAAAATACACAGTACAGCTAATCGCCAACATGATGCTAACTGACATGCTAAAGGCTAAACGCTAAGAATCTAGTTAATAGCATACTTTTAATAGCATCATCTACATTTATTTTGGTCATTTTAATGCAAACTAGGTACATTTGCAGCTTTCTGGTCAAAAACGTTGAAATGTAAATTTGTGCCTTCAGCGGCCACTGCGATTTCAAGTACTATGTGACATCACACAGGACTGCCCTGATTATAGTCAAGTGCTTCTGATTAAAAACTGCTTACTGCCCAGTTTAGCAGCTCTATTGAAATGTGGTTGTGGGAGTTTGTGTTTAATTCCACTTTAATAACTTTAATAAAGCATGAGGCTGCGTACGTCACAGTGGGCGTGTCACAGTGGGCGTGTCACAGTGGGCGTGTCACAGTGGGCGTGTACCTGAAAATGGTAGACTGGCAAAAATGGCATCTTGAAAATAGACTAGATTAAAGATTAAACTCAAACATGAATCACAAATACAACTTCAGAGGCTCAATGAGAAGAAATGACTAGATCATGGATAAACATCTGAAAAGTCGATTTAGCAGAATATTTAGCTGATTTAACAATGATTCAGTATTCAGTTTAGTAACTACTTGTTCACACTTTATTAAGACTAATTAAGGTGTGTACAGGAGGTAATAATGTATGAATAAGTCCATATAACAAAAACATGTTAAATTCCCTTCATGTGTGTGCTCAGATCTTTAAGCTGCTGCAGGCCCCGTTCACAGACAGTGGGGATGGGCCCATGCTGAGGCTGGAGGAGCTCGCAGACCAGAGACACGCCCCCTTCAGGCATATCTGCAGATTGTGTTATAGAGTCCTCCGGCACTCGCAGCAGGACTACAGGAAGAACCAGGTACTGCAACTGCTGCCGGACTGATTTTATTTCATGCCATACTGTGGAATTTTATAGCCAAAAGAATATTGTTTCAAACAGGAAGTGATCGTGGTTTTGGTCCTGCTTTAATCCTGCTTTAGTCCTGGTTTAGTCCTGCTTTGGTCCTGTTTGGTCCTGCTTTAGTCCTGGTTTAGTCCTGGTTTAGACTGGCTTTAGTCCTGGTTTGGTCCTGCTTTGGTCCTGTTTTAATCCTATTTTAGTCCTGATCAAGTCCAGGTTTTGTCCCAGGTTTAGTCTTGCTTTGGTTCTGTTTTAGTCCCGATAAAGTCCAGGTTTTGTCCCTGTTTTAGTCCCGTTTTTGTCCCGTTTTTTTTTAGCCCCGTTTTTAGTCCTGTTTTTGTCCCGTTTTTGTCCTGTTTTAGTCCCGTTTTTGTCCCGTTTTAGTCTCGGTTTAGTCCTATTTTGGTCATGTTTTAATCCTATTTTAGTCCCGATCAAGTCCAGGTTTTGTCCCTGTTTTAGTCTCGTTTTTTATCCCGTTTCAGTCCCGTTTTAGTCCCGTTTTAGTCCCGGTTTAGTCCCCGTTTAGTCCCGGTTTAGTCTTGGTTTAGTCCCGTTTTGGTCCTGTTTTGGTCCCGTTTTTGTCCCGTTTTAGTCCCGTTTTAGTCCCGTTTTAGTCCCGTTTTTGTCCCGTTTTAGTCCCGTTTAGTCCCGTTTTAGTCCCGGTTTAGTCCCGGTTTAGTCCCGTTTTAGTCCCGTTTTAGTCCCGTTTTAGTCCCGTTTTAGTCCCGGTTTTAGTCCCGTTTTAGTCCCGGTTTAGTCCCGTTTTAGTCCCGTTTTAGTCCCGGTTTTAGTCCCGGTTTAGTCCCGTTTTAGTCCCGGTTTAGTCCCCCGTTTTAGTCCCGGTTTAGTCCCGGTTTAGTCCCGTTTTAGTCCTGGTTTAGTCCTATTTTGGTCCTGTTTAGTCCCAGGTTTAGTTCCAGTTGGGTTACTCCTCCCCCGGTTGTCACTTACATGGTTGCTCTTGTTCTGTATTTTTTCCTCAGGAGTACATTGCCAAACAGTTCCGGTTTATGCAGAAGCAGATTGGGTACGACGTCCTTGCGGAGGATACGATCACAGCTCTTCTCCATAACAACCGTAAACTGCTGGAGAAACACATCACAGCCGCGGAAATCGACACCTTCGTCAGTCTGGTCCGAAAGAACCGCGAGCCCAGGTCTGAACCAGTCTGAACCAGTTTTAACTAGTCTGAACCAGTCTGAACCAGTTTAAAATCCAGTCTGAACCTGTTTGATCCAGTTTAAACCCGTTTTAGTCCTATTTTGGTCTGAACAAGACTGAACCAGTTTGGTCCAGTTTAAACCAGTTTTAACCCATCTGAACCAGTCTGAACAAGACTGAACCAGTTTGAACCCTGTTTTTCCTCAGTCTGAAACCTGTTTGATCCAGTTTAAACCCTTGGGAACCAGTCTGAACAAGTCTGAACCTGTTTGATCAGTTTAAACCTTCTCTGAACCAGTCTGGAGAAACACTGAACCAGTTTGAACCAGTTTAAACCAGTTTAAACCCATCTGAACCAGTCTGAACAAGACTGAACCAGTTTGAACCAGTTTAAATCAGTCTGAACCTGTTTGATCCAGTTTAAACCCGTCTGAACCAGTCTGAACAAGACTGAACCAGTTTGAACCAGTCTGAACCAGTCTAACTCCTTAAAGGCGCAGTACCTGATTTTTACCATCTTTTAAAGGGGTCGCAGTTGTCCAAAGTTCACCTTATGCATTCAGAGTATCTGAAGTATTCACCATGATGAGTTTATAAGCACTTTTCATAACTTTCAAAGACCAACGCAGTCAACTATCACACTAACCATGCACTTCCTGATTCTCTGACAATAAAATGCTTTATAATTAAGTGCAGACAGACCTTTGACAGCCCTACTGTATAGACCTGATCAAGTTTTTTTCTGTTTTACCTCTCACTTCTTTCAGTAAATTAAAGCTCCTGCTGTGTGTTCCTCTGCAGGTTCCTGGATTATCTGTCCGATCTGTGTGTGTCCATGAACAAGTCCATCCCTGTGACTCAGGAGCTGATCTGTAACGCCGTCCTGGACCCGACCAACGCAGACATCCTCATAGAAACCAAGTACTACTAACAAACTTTGAACATGTCCACAAAAAACACAATCTAAAGAGGTTTACTGCGTATTTTTAAAGCTGCACTGTGTAACTTTTCTGGTGGGGAGACGTCGGCCCGTCACGATATCACATTTTGAAGTGTTGACCTTTTTCAGCCTCGCCCACTTTTTTCATAAATGCAACTAAACGGCCCTTTCGTCCGGTTATGCGAGAATCTTGATCCTTTCAGTGGAGAATTTGGAAAAAGTTTTGGCGCTAAAATATTATATAAAGTAGTTTGGTTTGTGTCAAATGTTCAATGTTTATCTGCAAGTCGACGCTGCACCGATTCTTCCGGACTTCCAACGTGATGGCGACAGTGTAGACGATCACAGACGGCCTCCCTCCTCAAAAAAGTCTGACTCTACGACTGAATTAGAAAGATTAAAGGTGTGAACTTAACTGCTTCTGTTTACCTGATCGACGAGGAAAAAACAGCGACAGTACAAGCTGAACAAAGATCTTTATGAACGCTGTGCTTTCAGACACTATTGTGGCTTTTTTTCCCCGAGGTCACTCCTTCTAGCGTTAGCAACAGGTTTGATTGACAGTGTTGCTAAGCGCCTGCTCCTTGCTAAACCAACAGTGCGGACGGGAAGGGGCGTGACCTTCAACAGCCTCGCTCCAGATTGGCTCTTTGGTTGCTGCGATACCCGTGGGTGGAATTCCAAATATGGAACTTGTCTCTTAATTAGCCGCTATAACAGCTAGCCTCGATGAGCTTCATTTGACTGGAGCTGATGCTGTGGGTGACGTCACACTCACTCAGTCCACTTCTTTACACCGTCTATGATCTCTCTCCGTGAAGTTGAGAAGTTTAGGTCACTAGACGAAGTTTGTGGAGAGGCGAGCCTGATAACACTGAGAATACACGTTTGTCCAGAAAAACACCTGTAATTATAACTGAGCACATCCAAGATAGATGAGTTTAAAGCCATACTGTGGAACCTTCAAGGCAAAGCAAGTAAATCTCCATGGAGATAAACAAGCCTGCAGACCACACACCAGAAAAGTTCCACAGTGCACCTTTAAGATCTTCAGCAGATTTGTGGAGAGAACCAAAGTATAAAGACTACTGCATGTCTTATATTTGTGTTGTGCTGCTTAATTGTTTTCGTCTTATTTTATTTTTAAAGTTCACATTTTCAAAACTCCCTGACCTGCTTTCATCTCTGGTTCGTCGTTCCAGGCTGGTGCTGTCTCGTTTTGAGATCGAGGGGGAACATTTGGGAGAGAACGCAGAGGAGTCGGAGGAGGATGAGGAGGAGGTGTGGCTCTTCTGGAAAGACAGTAACAAAGAGATCCGCAGTAAAAGCATCAGAGAACTGGCCCAGGACGCCAAAGAGGGGCAGAAGGACGACCAGGAGGTGGTCAGCTACTACAGGTACTGCGCTAGTTCAGATGACCGCTCTGTGTGTGGTTAAAGGTCGGAAATGTATCGTTTTTTATGAATATCTTGAATGTTGAGTTGAAGATATACTGTATTGACGCCTTTTCTCAGTTCTCTGTGTTATTTTTTTTTTTTTTTTCCTGTTTTTTCCTCCTAAACCGCCACATTTGGTTTGACCCGAACGGACCGTGAGTCTCTCTGATTGGTTAACCCGCCTGTCAATCACACGCTCTGAAATCGAGGAGACAGGATACAGTTCCAGGTCCATGTGTCTTTGTGAAAGTACTTCTACTACTACAACACAAATCTTTATCAAAATCACTACATTTGAAGCTTTGTAACATCTCAAAGTTTGTGTGAAATACTTTTACGTTTTACTCTTCATTTTTAAGCATGTACTTAAGTAGATTTTCACGTGATACTTGAGTATTTTTTTGCGTTTTGCTTGTTTTGGCTGGACACACAGGAAGAGTACTGGCATAAAACACGTGATCGGTTGGGCATCTGGTGTAAAACTGTCCGTCCTGTCCTGCAGGTACCAGCTGAACCTGTTCGCTCGGATGTGTTTGGACCGACAGTACTTGGCCATCAATAAGATCTCGGGTCAGCTGGACGTGGACCTCATATTGAGATGCATGTCGGACGAGGACTTGCCCTTTGACCTCCGCGCCTCCTTCTGTCGCATGATGCTGCACATGCACGTGGACCGCGACCCCCAGGAGCAGGTCACGCCCGTCAAATACGCCCGGCTGTGGTCCGAGATCCCCTCCGAGATCGCCATAGACGAGTGAGTAGTTATTAAAGCCGTTATAAGGAACTTTTTCTACTTTTTGTGGTGTAATAGGATTTTTGAACTGCTCTATTTCCACTAAAGTGTTTCATTGTGATATTTATTTATTGCAGCTCATGTTTTTAACAATATTGTCCACTAGAGGGCAGTGGTGAAACGTAACAAAGTAAAAGTAGTGAAGTACTGAACTTTAAAAATTGTAGATATCTGTACTTTACTCGAGTTCATTTTACAGTGATACTTTTTACTTTTACTTGAGTACATCTGAGAGCAGTATCTGTACTGTCTACTCCACTATATTTTTGAACTGGATTAAAAAGTAAAAGTATTTTTTTATTATAGTTTGACACCTGCTGAAAAGTCAGAGAGTTTTTTTTAACTCAAAAACAAAAATAAAACAACAAATAAACAAATAAAAACAGATGGAATAAAAAAGATTTTATTTGTTTCTGACAAAACAAAACTCAGCTCAAATCTTTATCAAAATCATCACATTTGAAGCTTTATAAGACTCAAAACCTGCTTCAAATACTTTCACTTTTTACTCTTTAAGTACATTTTTAAACAGGTACTTTAATATTTTTACTCAAGTCAATTTTCTATGTGATACTTTTACTTTTACCTGAGTATTTTTTGCTCCAGTATCTGTGCGGTTACTTAAAGTACTTGTTCTCTGTGGTAAAGTCTTCACTGGAGGAGTCGGTGTCAGTGACATGAAGTACTTTCAGTTTTATCATGATTCTGTATGAAGCAGTTTATCAGACTGTGTCATGACAAAACTAATCACATTTTTATTTTTAAAAAAACATGAATATTGGTTTCAATCTTAAATTCAACAACTCAAACAAAAACTTGAGTCCTTGTGTTTCAGCTGTTTTTCAGTTGTGTTTCAGATGTGTTTCAGATGGGTTTCAGATGGGTTTCAGCTTGTGTTTCAGCTGTTTTTCAGATGTGTTTCACCTTGTGTTTCAGATGGGTTTCAGATGTGTTTCAGCTGTTTTTCAGATGGGTTTCAGATGGGTTTCACCTTGTGTTTCAGATGTGTTTCAGCTGTGTTTCAGCTTGTGTTTTAGCTGTGTTTCAGCTGTATTTCAGCTTGTGTTTCAGATGTGTTTCACCTTGTGTTTCAGCAGTGTTTCAGATGTGTTTCAGCAGTGTTTCAGATGTGTGTTTCAGCTTGTGTTTCAGATGTGTTTCAGTGTTTCAGGTGGGTTTCAGCTGTGTTTTTTTCTGTGTTTTAGATGGGTTTCAGATGTGTTTCAGATGTGTTTCAGCTTGTGTTTTCAGATGTGTTTTCAGCTTGTTTCAGATGGGTTTCACCTTGTGTTTCAGCAGTGTTTCAGATGTGTTTCAGATGTGTTTCAACTTGTGTTTCAGATGTGTTTCAGGTGGGTTTCAGCTGTGTTCTAGCTGTGTTTTAGATGGGTTTCAGATGTGTTTCAGATGTGTTTCAGCTTGTGTTTCAGCTTGTGTTTCAGATGGGTTTCAGCTTGTGCTTCAGATGGGTTTCAGGTGTGTTTCAGATGGGTTTCATATGTGTTTCAGCTTGTGTTTCAGATGGGTTTCACCTTGTGTTTCAGATGTGTTTCAGATGTGTTTCAGATGAGTTTCAGATGGGTTTCAGATGTGTTTCAGATGAGTTTCAGGTGGGTTTCACCTTGTGTTTCAGATGTGTTTCAGATGTGTTTCAGATGAGTTTCAGATGGGTTTCAGATGTGTTTCAGATGTGTTTCAGATGAGTTTCAGATGGGTTTCAGATGTGTTTCAGATGAGTTTCAGGTGGGTTTCAGCTGTGTTTTAGATGGGTTTCAGCTTGTGTTTCAGATGGGTTTCAGATGTGTTTCAGCTTGTTTTTCAGATGGGTTTCAGATGGGTTTCAGCTTGTGTTTCAGATGTGTTTCAGGTTGTGTTTTAGCTGTGTTTCAGATGTGTTTCAGGTTGTGTTTTAGCTGTGTTTCAGATGGCTTTCCGATGGGTTTCAGCTTGTGTTTCAGCTGTTTTTCAGCTTGTGTTTCAGATGGGTTTCAGATGTGTTTCAGCTTGTGTTTCAGATGTGTTGCAGCTGTGTTTCAGCTTGTGTTTTAGCTGTGTTTCAGATGTGTTTCACCTTGTGTTTCAGATGGGTTTCAGATGTGTTTCAGCTGTTTTTCAGATGGGTTTCAGATGGGTTTCAGATGTGTTTCAGATGTGTTTCAGCTGTGTTTCAGCTTGTGTTTTAGCTGTGTTTCAGCTGTATTTCAGCTTGTGTTTCAGATGTGTTTCACCTTGTGTTTCAGCAGTGTTTCAGATGTGTTTCAGCAGTGTTTCAGATGTGTTTCAGCTTGTGTTTCAGATGTGTTTCAGGTGGGTTTCAGCTGTGTTTTGGCTGTGTTTTAGATGGGTTTCAGATGTGTTTCAGATGTGTTTCAGCTTGTGTTTCAGATGTGTTTCAGCTTGTTTCAGATGGGTTTCACCTGTGTTTCAGCAGTGTTTCAGATGTGTTTCAGATGTGTTTCAGCTTGTGTTTCAGATGTGTTTCAGGTGGGTTTCAGCTGTGTTTTTCAGCTGTGTTTTAGTGTTTCAGATGGTTTCAGATGTGTTTCAGATGTGTTTCAGCTTGTGTTTCAGATGTGTTTCAGCTTGTGTTTCAGATGGGTTTCAGCTTGTGCTTCACTATATTATATTTTGTTCATTGTAAACCATAAGATTGATCTAAAACAACTTGCTGGTATAACTCAGTCCATTGAGCAAACAGCCGTTTTTATTGTTGAAAAATGTCTGTGACATTTTGGAACCTTACATGGAGTCTGATTTTTATTTATAATTCATCACAAGTCAGTATACAGAGCGGAGGAGACAGGGGGTAAGTGAAAACAGGAATTTTCTGCAGTCAAGCCTCAAATACAGGACAATACAGGATTACTCAAGCATCCTGTATTGTTGACTGTATTTGTATAACACATTTAAAATACAACTTAAGCTCCCCAAAGTGCTTCACATAAAAGTCAACAAAAACAGAACACACAGACAAAGAACAATAAAACACGAACATATCCTGTCTACTGTTAAGACCAAGGAGAAGAAGTGGGTTTTACAGAGGAGAGGATCTGACAGGCAGAGGGGGCGCTGTTCCATAGTCTGGGCTGCCACAGAAAAGGTTCATCACCTCTGGTCTTGAGCCTGGCTTTGGGGACAGCAGCAGGAGCTCATCAGCTGACCTCAGGGCTGTGAGAGGACCCACAGAGCGCAGACGGAGGACCCACAGAGCGCAGACAGAGGACCCACAGAGCGCAGACGGAGGACCCACAGATTTCAGGTTTCAGATGTGTTTCAGATGTGTTTCAGCTTGTGTTTCAGATGTGTTTCAGCTTGTTTCAGATGGGTTTCACCTTGTGTTTCAGCAGTGTTTCAGATGTGTTTCAGATGTGTTTCAACTTGTGTTTCAGATGTGTTTCAGGTGGGTTTCAGCTGTGTTTTAGCTGTGTTTTAGATGGGTTTCAGATGTGTTTCAGATGTGTTTCAGCTTGTGTTTCAGATGTGTTTCAGCTTGTGTTTCAGATGGGTTTCAGCTTGTGCTTCAGATGGGTTTCAGGTGTGTTTCAGATGGGTTCCAGATGTGTTTTCAGCTGTGTGTTTAGCTGTTTTTCAGATGTGTTTCAGATGTGTTTTTCAGCTTGTGTTTCAGATATTTTCAGATGTGTTTCAGATGGGTTTCAGATGGTTTCAGCTGTGTTTTAGCTGTGTTTTGTGATGGTTTTCAGATGTGTTTCAGCTTGTGTTTCAGCTTGTTTCAGATGTGTTTCAGATGGGTTTCAGATGTGTTTCAGCTTGTGTTTTAGCTGTTTTTCAGATGTGTTTCAGATGTGTTTCAGCTTGTGTTTCAGATATGTTTCAGATGGGTTTCAGGTGGGTTTCAGCTCTGTTTTAGATGGGTTTCAGCTTGTTTCAGATGGGTTTTAGATGTGTTTCAGCTTGTGTTTCAGCTGTTTTTCAGATGTGTTTCAGCTTGTGTTTCAGCTTGTATTTCACCTTGTGTTTCACCTTGTGTTTCACCTTGTGTTTCACCTTGTGTTTCACCTTGTGTTTGAGCTGGGTTTCAGATGTGTTTCAGATGAGTTTCAGGTGGGTTTCAGCTGTGTTTTAGATGGGTTTCAGCTTGTGTTTCAGATCGGTTTCAGATGTGTTTCAGCTTGTGTTTCAGCTTGTGTTTCAGATGGGTTTCAGCTTGTGTTTCAGATGGGTTTCAGATGGGTTTCAGCTGTTTTTCAGCTTGTACTTCAGATGGGTTTCAAGTGTGTTTCAGATGGGTTCCAGATGTGTTTCAGCTTGTTTTTCAGATGTGTTACACCTTGTGTTTCAGATGTGTTTCAGCTTGTGTTTCAGATGTGTTTCAGGTTGTGTTTTAGCTGTGTTTCAGATGTGTTTCAGATGGCTTTCCGATGGGTTTCAGCTTGTGTTTCAGCTGTTTTTCAGCTTGTGCTTCAGATGTGTTTCAGATGTGTTTCACCTTGTGTTTCAGATGTGTTTCACCTTGTGTTTCAGATGTGTTTCACCTTGTGTTTCAGATGTGTTTCAGCTGTGTTTCAGATGTGTTTCACCTTGTGTTTCAGATGTGTTTCAGCTTGTGTTTCAGCTGTGTTTCAGCTGTGTCCTGGGTTCTAGTTCACTCTGCTTCATCTCTTCTCTTTCTGTCTGGTCACAGTTATGATAACGACGGCACCTCTAAAGACGACATAAAGGAGCGTTTTTCTCAGACGATGGAGTTTGTGGAGAATTACCTCCGGGACGTTGTGTGTCAGAGTTTTCCCTTCGCCGACAAAGAGAAGAACAAGCTCACGTTCGAGGTGACTGTTCATAACAAACCATCACACGTGTAAATCCCTTGTAATTCCTTCACATACTTGTAATTTTGATTCAAAATTAATTAAAACTGATCCATCGACTCCCTGTTCAGCTGCAGCCTCTTCATAATGAAGCAGGCAGCAGATTGTCAGTTTAAGTGTTTTTACTTTTGAAAAATGGGTCACATGTTTTAACCCCAAGTGTATGATCCAGAAACAGTTTTTAAATGTTTTTTTAAGTATATACACAGAATGAGAACGTGACATGGATGCTACATACATAACACTTATCTGTGTTTCAAGACTAATGCAGCAAAATACAGGGGAAAAAACGATTATAATGTAACAGTTTTTTATTGTTTATTCCAGGTGGTGAATCTGGCCAGAAATCTGATTTATTTCGGCTTCTATAACTTCAGTGACTTACTGAGACTCACCAAGATCCTGTTGGCGATTCTCGACTGTGTCCACGTCAGCACCATGTTCCCCTTTAACAGCCTCCACAAGGGCGACGAGAGCAAAGGTGGGATCAAAAGCATAAAGTGAATAAAGAACACTGTATGCTTTTCCAGGGTGTTTAATATGACACTATAACATATGTAGATCACTATATTATATTTTGTTCATTGTAAACCATAAGATTGATCTAAAACAACTTGCTGGTATAACTCAGTCCATTGAGCAAACAGCCGATTGTGTTTTTATTGTTGAAAAATGTCTATGTGACATTTTGGAACCTTACATGGAGTCTGATTTTTATTTATAAATCATCACAAGTCAGTATACAGAGCAGAGGAGACAGGGGGTAAGTGAAAACAGGAATTTTCTGCACTCAAGCCTCAAATACAGGACAATACAGGATTACTCAAGCATCCTGTATTGTTGACTGTATTTGTATAACACATTTAAAACACAACTTAAGCTCCCCAAAGTGCTTCACATAAAAGTCAACAAAAACAGAACACACAGACAAAGGACAATAAAACACGAACATATCCTGTCTACTGTTAAGACCAAGGAGAAGAGGTGGGTTTACAGAGGAGAGGATCTGACAGGCAGAGGGCGCTGTTCCATAGTCTGGGCGCTGCCACAGAAAAGGTTCATCACCTCTGGTCTTGAGCCTGGCTTTGGGGACAGCACCAGGAGCTCATCAGCTGACCTCAGGGCTGAGCGAGAGGAGGACCCACCCAGACGGACACAGAGCGCAGACGGAGGACCCACAGAGCGCAGACGCAGACGGAGAGGACCCACAGAGCGCAGACGGAGGACCCACAGAGCGCAGACTGAGGACCACAGAGCGCAGCGCAGACTGAGGACCCACAGAGCGCAGACTGAGGACCCACAGAGCGCAGACGGAGGACCCACAGAGCGCAGACGGAGGACCCACAGAGCGCAGACGGAGGACCCACAGAGCGCAGACTGAGGACCCACAGAGCGCAGATGGAGGACCCACAGAGAGCAGACAGACAGGACCCACACAGAGGACCCACAGACTCAGACTGAGGACCCGTAGAGTTCAGACAGGGGACCCAAAGACAAAGGACACATAGAGTGACACATTTAAACACAATCAAGAACATTTTGAATTATACTCAATATGAAACAGGAGACAAAGCAAGTCACACAGCACAGACCTTGGATCTCTTTTTTAATTTTATTTTCATAATAAGATGACGCCATTATTGTGAGGTTAAAGGCTCATAAAAATTGATTTAGGATAATGTGTCCCCTGTATACTCACATGTGTATTTCTAAAACATCAATTATTCACTAGTGCAAATATCACATATATCAACATCACTGCTTCTCAAAATGATAAGCCGTGTCATCAAGTTAGTCATCAAACTTTTTTTAATTAGTTCCCAGCTGTGGTTTTCTGTGGTTGTCCTCCCTCGTTGCCTCCCTCGTTGCCTGTGTGTTTTTAGGCAGTAACGTGATGCGGTCCATTCACGGTGTGGGGGAGCTCATGTCTCAGGTGGTGCTCAGAGGAGGAGGCTTCCTGCCCACAGCCTCCACCACCTCCACCTCCAGAGACGTGGCCAAAGCCCAAACCGAGCCCGAGAAACAAGACATCCTCGTGATGGACACCAAGCTCAAGATCATCGAGATCCTGCAGGTACGAGTGCTTCAAACACCAGTGGCACTTACAAGGGTCAGTTTTGTTCACATTTGGTTAAACATTCACTGCTTTTTTGGTTTTTTGTTTTACTATCTCTATAAGTTCTATAAATTAAAATAAAGGTGAACAGACTTCTTTTGCTTCTTTGGTTGTCTTTAGGTCTCTTTCTGAAAAGAGAACAAAAATAACCATTTAATAACTTTTTAGCCAAAAAAGTGAAAATAAAAATGGAAAAACGTGGGTCCTTGTACGCTTGCATCTCCACAAACCTGACTCTTCCTTGGTGAAATCTAATTTTGATACTAGGAAATAGACTTGATGCTCTGATTACCGATAACTGATTTCAATACCATGATTATAATAAAAAAATACTCCTGTCTTCAGACAATACAATGTCAATTTCAATACAAAATACCAGGATGTTGTTTGTTGCTGTGAGGTGTGATAAAGATCATTCAAAAACTGTTTAGGAAGGTCTAATTTTGTCCTGTTTATGTGTTTTTTTTAATTATAGATACTTCCTCTATTGAGTATCTAGTTTCATCACCGGTTTTAATATCGATTAGCATCTAATTTTTGATACATCTGACAACCCTAGTTCTTTTGGCTATAATATTCCACACTATGGCATTAAACGTAACTATCTCCATGGAGTATGGTTTTAACTCTGTTTCTGTCATGCAGGTGTCGCGTCATCTCCAGAAAGTTACATAGTGTTGTTTTAAATTACCATATTTTCATGACCATAGGGCCGGATCATAAAGCACAGTTTCAGTTACGGTGCTTTTTCTGCATTTAGCACAGACAAAAGGCACCGGGCCTTAGGGGCAGGCACGGTACAACATGCATGTTAGTATGTGCTCTAAAAAATGGAAAAGGAGGCAAAACTGTGTTTGGTTGTGATTTATTAAGTATTTAGCAAAGTGCTCACATCATTTTTTCAATGAATTCACAAATCCATCAAAGTCTTCATCCTCTGTAATGAACATGTTGTTTTGCATAATGCTCATACCTGCACTTTTGTACTATTTGGGGTGTGTCTTCGTTCTCGCCCACCATTCCCCCTTTACCGTTCTCATGCTGTCCTCTCCTCAGTCCGCTCTCCAGAAGCGGATGTAGGAAAAGAACACATTAGGCGCACCGCACCATAGGGTGCTCCAGACATTATACAGAAAATGTAAGACTTTTAACTGTTTGCGTGGGTGAGGCAGAAGTACATGTACACTCCTGTAGAGTTGTAAAGTCGGCCCGGGTCGTCGGAACGTTTAATAATTTTCCTAATATCGTGAATCGCAATTTATTTTGGCCCATGATTATCGTGAGTCTAAATTTTATATCGTCCCATCCCTCCCCTCACCTCCCCCCTCCTCCCTCCCCTCACCCTGGGTCCTCCCCCCTCCCCTCACCTGGCCCTCCCCCCCTCCCCTCACCTGGCCCCTCCCCTCACCTGGCCTCCTTATGGATTAACTAAATGACCTTATCCTTTATGAACAGGAACTAATCTGACTCTTTCTTTCTCCTCCAGTTCATCTTGAATGTGCGTCTGGATTACAGGATCTCGTGTCTCCTCTCCATCTTTAAAAGAGAGTTTGACGAAAGTAACTCCCAAAGTGATTTTTCCATTTCGGGCTCAGTGGAGGGGCCCAACAACATGCCCGGTCAGTTAAACATTTGTATAAGTTTAGCTTCTGCTGATTTTAATTGTACCTTTTTGAACACAGGCGCACTGGATTTCGAGCACATAGAGGAGCAGGCAGAGGGCATTTTTGGAGGAAGGTAATGTCGTTTTACCTTTAGTTCAGTAGAGATCGGCAATTCCAGGACTGAAATGATCCAAATGATTCTAGTGAAGGTGTGTGGAGTTTAAAAACACAGTGGAGCACAAGTATTACCACATGATGACCTCACAAGGTGGAACAGAGCGTTTTCAGTTTGAGAAAAAGCCTAAATCTGCAGTGTTTGTGTGTTAAACATGTGAGAATGAAACAAAACACAACTCCAGGTCTGTTTGTGATGAGGAAACGACGTTAGAACAGATGAGAAAACAGAGTAGTGTAGGACCTTTAACTTGTGCGTAGCCTTTGAATTCATATGACCTTTGACCTGTGCTTTCCAGTGAAGAGAACACACCTCTGGACCTGGATGACCACGGGGGCCGGACGTTCCTGAGGGTCCTGCTCCACCTCACGATGCACGACTACCCCCCCCTAGTGTCCAGAGCGCTGCACCTGCTCTTCAGACACTTCAGTCAGAGACAGGAGGTGCTCCAGGCTTTTAAACAGGTAACTGACACCGCTACTGTCTCACTGCGGATAAAGGCCAACAGAAAGTATTCATGACAGAGATTTTCATGCTTTTTGCAGACTTATAGATCATCATTTTTGTTCTATGCAAAATATAATGCATTAATCTAAACTGTAATTATAGTAATGAGCCCATTGACGTGCGGGGTCACACTTCATCATAGCAGTAGGTCACCATACCATGTTTTTTCCATAGACTCTTTATATAAATGGACGTGGCTAACCTGCTAGCCACCATGTTCCAAATAGGAAGCGATCATGGGTGCGCTTCTGGCTCCATGACTTTGGCTCCAATTCACTTTCTATGTAAAAACTGTGTCCCCTCTCTCTGTACCTGCTGCTGTCAGACTCGTCATTTTGGTCTTAAATGTTCATATTAACCCTCTACATGATCCTGAGCCAGGGTCGATGGAGCTGGAAGTGCGCCCCTGATCACTTCCTGTTTGGAACGGGCAGCTAGCAGGTTAGCTGTATCCATTTATATAAAGAGTCTATGGACAAAAGACCTTGCTGGTATGAATGTGGTGTGTGTTGATTGGCTTTGGGTGTCTTGAAAGGCACTGTACTTATCTAGTTATAAGAGTGTACCTCTATCTGTGTCTTCTGTGCTGTGCAGGTGCAGCTCTTGGTCACCAGTCAGGATGTGGAGAATTACAAACAGATCAAATCGGACCTGGATCAGCTGCGGTCGATCGTGGAGAAGTCCGAGCTGTGGGTTTATAAGAGACAAGGACCAGATGAGACCCTGGACACTGGGGACAACACTCTGGACAAGGTCAGGGACGTCTACAGAGCTCTGGAACAACACCACAGACACTTGAATACATCTGTGAGGAGTGTGACAGGGCTCAAAGCACTCGTACATACTACACAGATTACTACTAATACTACAGCTATTGCTACAAATTTTACTACACAAAACTCTTCTTGTGTTAAAGTCTGTGTACCTGATTTTTAGTCTTAAAAACGTGAAAAATAGTACAAGTTAATTTTAAACAGTTTCCAGTGGTCCAAAGTTACTCCTCACTTACCTTATGCATTCAGAACATCCTTATTACTCACCATGATGAGTTTATAAGAGTGGAGTTAGCAGTGATAACAACAACTAGCATGCTAACAGGATTTAAAAGCTTTTATAAGCTTTATAATTAGATGCAGACAGCACACAGCGGTCTCATTTCTACCTGAAGGGCTGTTTTTACAATATATCTGCTGGGATGAGACAAAGTTCTTCTCTCAAACTGAAAACACTCTGTTCCAACTTGTGATGTCATCAAGTGGTGATACAGGAAAAGCTTCACTGTGTTTTTAAACTCCACACACCTTTACTAGAATCATTTGGATCATTTCATTGAATCTGCAGTTGCCGATCTCTACTGAACTAAAGGTAAAAAGAGGAGGAGTTAACTTGAAAACTACCACTTCATGACATCACGAGGTGGAACAGAGCATTTTGAGCTTTGGAGATGTAACAGACTAATAATAAAGTGTTACTCAAACATGTGTCAATGAAACAAAACACAACTCCAGGTCTGTTTTTGAGGAGGAAACAACATTAGAACATGACTTAAAATTCACGAGAGTCAGTTTTGTGTAATACAGAACCTTTAATTCTCTCAGACCTGCTCAATGACGTTTTTAGTTTGAATAATACCTTTTATATACCTCTGTGTACATTTCCACAGGGAGACTCGGGCGGCTCTGACAAACCAAAGAAAGCCGAGAGCACCAGCAGCTACAACTACAGAGTGGTCAAAGAGGTGCTGCAGCTTTATTAACCATCATAAACTGTATCTTTACCACCACATTCACTTACTCCCCTCTGTTCTCAGATCTTGCTTCGTCTGAGCCGACTCTGCGTTCAGGAGGGACTCTCTGGGAGGAAGAGCCGCAAACAGCAGCAGAGACTCCTGAGGAACATGAGTGCTCACGCCGTGGTCCTGGAGCTGCTGCAGATCCCATACGAGAAGGTGAACAAAAACAGGTTTTTAAGACTGATTCATGTATGAGATTTGAGAAAATGGTGCAGTATTTGATAATTATGAGACTAAACCAAGACTAGACTGAAAACCCACCTCTTCTCCCTGACATTTAACACCAGCTACACAGGATATGTTGGCGTTTTCTTGTTGTTTTCCTTGTGTTATCTGTATATTTGCACTTTGGTTCAGCTCAGGTTGTTTTAAATGTGCTGTAGAAATAAACTTAAACTGAACTGAATTGAAAAGACCTAATAAGGAAAATCATCAATGAAATCTGCCTTTGTGTCCCTTTATTTTCTTGCTCCGTTGATCGCTCCGTCGTCTGATATTGCGACAGATGTGTTTGTTTTAACTTCAGTAATGCGCTCGTTGTTATTCTCAGGGTGAGGATTTGCGGATGCAGGACATCATGAAGCTGGCTCATCAGTTTCTGCAGAACTTTTGTGCAGGAAACCAACAGAACCAGGCCCTGCTCCACAAGAACATCAACCTGTTCCTCAACCCCGGGGTGAGCGTCTGACGTACCACTCACTGCTTCTGTTTACACACCACACATCTGGGTTTGGGTTTGATTTAGTTTTATGCTGTTTTTTATGCTATGTTTGGTGTTTTTGTGGGTTTGGGGGTATGGGGCGGGGCTGTTTTTGTTCATTATTTAGGTATTTGTGCCTTGTTTTCATGTTTATCATTGTATTCCATCATGTCTTTTTAAAAAAACAGCTGATCATTATTGGATTTCTGGTGTTTTCAGATTAAAAAATATCTTTAAAAAGTTCCATGTGATCTAAATAATTAGATTTCTCTCTGAAAGTTCAAACCTGTGCATGAAAATGATGCAAAAAGGACAAACTAATGTGGTAACAACAAAAAAGAGAAAATTATAGCTGTTAGTGTTTGTGCCCTGATCATATTTATCATTGCATTGTATTATGTTTTTCTTTAAAAACCTCTGATTTACATCGGATTATCTTATTTCTGGTGTTTTCAGATTAACAAGATATCATAAAAAAGTTCCATGTGATCTGAGTAACCTGACTTCTTTCTGAATTCAAATCTGTGCAGGAAAGCTTCGCAAAAAGGGCAAATTAATGTGGCAACGACAAAAAAAATTTAAAATATTTTTATTAATTAAATATAAATTCATTGTACTTTGTCTTCAAAATACTACGGTTACTCTAGCAGTGGCTTAGTTGGTAGAGGTCCTCTGATCCGAAGATTGGAAGGTTCAAATCCAGCTCTTGACATAAAATGATTGGTTGGCGGTGCGTTTCCAGCTCCCTGAAGGCTGTTGTTGTGTCCTTGGGCAAGACACTTAACCCAGCTCATCCTCAGTGTCTGTGTGCACTGGTGTGTGAATGTGTGAGTGAATGTGTGAGTGGTTTCTTCATGTAAAACGCTTTGAGTGTCTTGAAAATGAAAAGTGCACATTTGTCACATTTTCAAAGCCACCGACAGATTCACAGACACATGTTTTTTAGAGTCAGTTTTATCTTGTGCTTTAAAAACACACACAAAAAGGATCTAATAATGGTTTATCTGATTTTTACTGGCGTCTAAAACCAACCCACTGTTCAAACATCTCACTGAAGCCTTGTCTTCTCCTGGGCAGATCTTGGAGGCCGTCACCATGCAGCACATCTTCATGAATAACTTCCAACTGTGCAGTGAGATCAACGACAGAGTGGTCCAGCACTTCGTCCACTGCATCGAGACCCACGGCCGCAACGTCCAGTACCTCAAGTTCCTCCAGACCATCGTCAAAGCAGAGAACAAGTTCATCAAGAAGTGCCAGGACATCGTGATGGCCGAGGTGTGTCTGCGTTTGTGACGTTTGCGCAGCTCGATTAATGTCGGGCTGTCAATGCAGAACGTTTCATCGACATCGTGGGTTTTGTCGGGGAGAAAACTTGCAAACATACAGCACTTCAGAGTCACACTGTGATCCAACATTTATGTAAATGTGTCTGACACATTCTGTACTGTACAGGAGACACGGAGGAGACTGATGGACAATGGTCTACAGTCCCTCAGCCAATCAGGACGCAGAACACAATGCACGTTCATACACTGTAAATAAAACATGTAAAATTGCGCAAAAAAAATCCACTAAACCGCAAAAGGTGAACCACGGTATAGTGAGGGACCACTGATTTTATGCTGAAATCGGCTAAATGACATCTATCTGCGTCGCCATGTTTGTTGTGGTTCATTTTGGCACTTCACCTATGGCTCCGCCCAAACCATGATGCTGCTCTGTGATTGGTCTGAACCACGGGCAGATGGGTTCTAATGAGTTCTTTATATGCAATAATGGCGCGACAGTGGCTCAGTTGGTAGAGCGATTGTCCACTGATCTGAAGGTTGTTGCTTCAGTTCCTGCTCTAGACATAAACATCATCGGTTGATTGGTCAGATCCACTGACCCGATGGTTGGCGATGCAATTCTAGCTCCCACAGATGAAAGCCGCTGTTGTGTTCTTGGGCAAGACACTTAACCCTCCTCACCACCAGTGTCTGTGTACACTGGTGTATGTCCGTGTAATCCCTCAGTCGGTCCCTCAGGTCTCGTAGTAAAATCCAAAGTTAAATCTGTCAGCTGGACAAAAAGTTGTAGGAGTGAAGACGTTTGGCTGCTCATCCAAGCCGCTTCTTCAGTTCTGACATTTACAGTTTACTATGTGATAATATTATGAACATTTAGAGTCATAATAAGACTCTGTCAAGCGCTTGGTTTGAGCTCAGTTTAACAGTTCTTAATCCGGTTGTAGTTCAGGTTTAGTTCCAGTTTTAAAATCTGTGTAATCCATCAGTTGTCCAGGTCTGATCCAGAGCAAAAAGAAAACTAAAATCTGTCAGCTGGACAAAAAGTTGTAGGAGTGAAGATGTCTGGCTGCTCGTCCTTCTTCAGTTCTGGTCAGATTACTGCTGGACACTGCCTCATATCTGTCTGTTTGACGCTAGGTCTATTGTGCTACCCTACGTCTGTACTGTGCCTGAGTCATACTTAGCATAGTTATTCAAGCCCCTAATGAGTAATTTCACACCTATTAGCATCCTGGCTAACTCTATTCTCTCTGTTTTTCCTTTGTTTGCTTTGGGTCTGGAGATGGAGTTATAGATGGGGAATAGATGATGTCTGAGACCCCCATTTCTGTTTAAGGAAAGATTATCTCAAGCCATTTTTCTTTTCTCTGAACCTTGTTATCTTCCAAAATGGAGATGTACAGTTGACAGATTTTATTTTTCTTTTGCCATTTCCAGTTTTAGTCCCATTTTTTGTGTGTTTGTGTGAGTGCATCCCTGAACTGTCCCTGGACATAAACTGGACTCACACTGTGGCTCTCGTGTGCAGCTGGTGAACGCCGGAGAGGACGTGTTGGTTTTCTACAACGACCGCGCCTCGTTCCAGACCCTGGTCCAGATGATGAGGTCAGAGCGAGACCGCATGGACGAGAACAGCGCTCTGATGTACCACATCCACCTGGTGGAGCTGCTGGCCGTCTGCACCGAGGGCAAGAACGTCTACACCGAGATCAAGTGCAACTCCCTCCTGCCCCTGGACGACATCGTGAGAGTAGTGACGCACGAGGACTGCATCCCTGAGGTCTGGACTTCTGACCCTCTCTGACCCTCTCTGACCCTCTGACCCTCTATGACTCTCTCTGACTCTCTCTGACTCCCTCCTCTGCATCATATATTCACTCTTCCTCCTCTGTACCATATGTCCGCTGTACTTCCTCTGCACCATCTCTCTCCCACCCTCCTCTGTGCCATATATTCCCTCTTCTTCCTCTGCACCATCTCTTTCCTCCTCTGCACCATCTCTCTCTTCCTCTGCACCATCTCTCTCCTCCTCTGCACCATCTCTAATCCCTCTGCTCTCTAATCCTCTTTCTCTTTTGTTTTTCCAGATAAAGATTGCATACATAAACTTCTTGAACCACTGCTATGTGGACACAGAGGTTGAGATGAAGGAGATCTACACGTCCAACCACATGTGGAAACTGTTTGAGAACTTTCTCGTTGACATCTGTCGGGTAAGAACCATTTTGGATTTAAAAATGCTGTGAGTTTTTGTTACTTATCCCTATAATTTAAAGAGCACATTTTACTGTTTTCTGATCTGTTCTAATGTTTCCTCGTCACAAACAGACCTGGAGTTGTGTTTTGTTTCATTCACATGTTTAACACATAAACCTGCAGATTTAGGCTGAGTTCTTCTCTTTAACAGAAAACACTCTGTTCTACCTTGTGATGTCATCATGTGCTAATACAGTAAGTGCTCCACTGTGTTTTTAAACTCCATACTCCTTCATTTGGATAATAATTTAAGTCATGGAGTTGCCGATCTCTACTGAACAAAAGTAAAAGGAGCTGCTAACTTGAAAACTACCACTTCATGACATCACAAGGTGAAACAGAACATTTTGAGCTTTGGAGATGTTACAGACTAATAATAAAGTGTGACTCAAACATGTGAATGAAACAAAACACAACTCCAGGTCTGTTTTTGAGGAGTCTGTATAGGACCTTTAACGTGAGCTGTAGGACACGTCAAATTTACTGTTTAACTGTCCGACTGACAGTGTTTTGGTGTTTTTTTTTAGTTACTGTCTCTGTAATTACTCGGCCTCTCCACATTAAACAAAACATTGGAACAAAGTTCAACATCACTTTTTTTTCTCTATACAGCTGCAAAGATATAATTATTGTCACTTGAATGGATTTCATGTTTTAAATTATTAATCGCTATGGCAACAGTAGTAATTTGTTAGTCATTGTGAAACCCGCAGATAGGCCAGATGAGACAGATGAGACAGATGAGACAGATGAGACAGATGAGACAGATGAGACAGATGAGACAGATGAGACAGATGAGACAGATGAGACATGAGACAGATGAGACAGATGAGCAGAGGCTGCTCTGTGTGAAATGAAGTCGTCAGATTCATTGTCATTGCTCCATTTGGCGTCTTTAAATGCACCTGGTTTGATTGTTTTAAACATGTTCATGACGTGTTCTGTCGCTGTAGACAGTGTCACTAACACTAAATCTGTTCATATCAAAGTTTGACGAGTTTATTCTTACAAACAGAAACTGTATTTGAGCAGAATCCTCACAGTTCACTGTTTTATTGAGTCTTTACTCAGCTCAGCTCTGTTTAACGAGGCTTAAAACAATTTAAATACAGAATTTTCACAAACTTTGATCAAATATTTATCAATATTAATTTATTATATTCCAAGAGTAAATTTGATAGAATGGATCTCAGAAAAGAGGTATTTGGGCGAGTGATGCACCAATAAGGATACCAGGTGCCAGTACTCGTCAATGTGCTACTGATACCAAGAGCCGATACCAAGAGTCAATACCACTGTAACTGTGTCTGTTTGACTCTGAACTGAACTGAGCCTCTGAGTAATGAAACAGTAGGCTCTACAGTAGTATAAAAATCCTATGAACTGATTTAGATTTACTACTATAATGAACCTCTGTAAAATGATTAATTAGTAATTATGTAAAATTATATCTGGTATCGGTATCAGTTCTCAGTATCGGCGAGTTCTCAAAATAAGTACTCATACTCGTTTTGGTAAAGTGGACAATACAATACAACCCCGATGTGGACATGAGTATTTTGAAAAGAGGTGCCAAATGAACAGTGACAGCTGTTGTGAAGAACCTGTATAAATGTGTTTATCTCCTGTATCTTTCTTGTATCTTTCTTGTATCTTTCCTGTATATTTCCTTTATGTTTCCTGTATGTTTCATGTATGTTTCCCATGTGTTTCATGTATGTTTCATGTATGTTTCATGTTTTGTGTTTTCTGTAGGTCTGTAACAACACGAGTGACCGTAAACACGCGGACACCATTTTGGAGCGATACGTGACAGAGACAGTGATGAGCATCGTCACCACGTTCTTCAGCTCTCCCTTCTCCGACCAGAGCACCAGTTTACAGGTAACACCGGTCTGCAGGTAACACCGGTCTGCAGGTAACACCGGTCTGCAGGTAACACCTGTCTGCAGGTAACACCGGTCTGCAGGTAACACCGGTCTGCAGGTAACACCGGTCTGCAGGTAACACCGGTCTACAGGTAACACCGGTCTGCAGGTAACACCGGTCTGCAGGTAACACCGGTCTGCAGGTCTGCAGGTAACACCTACAGGTCTGCAGGTCTGCAGGTAACACCGGTCTGCAGGTCTACAGGTAACACCGTCTACAGGTAACACCGGTCTACAGGTAACACCGGTCTAGGTAACAGGTCTACAGGTCTACAGGTAACCGGGGTCTGCAGGTACCACCGGTCTGCAGGTAACACCGGTCTGCAGTCTACAGGTAACACCGGTCTGCAGGTAACACCGCTCTGCAGGTAACACCGGTCTGCAGGTCTGCAGGTAACACCGGTCTGCAGGTAACACCGGTCTGCAGGTAACACCGGTCTGCAGGTCTACAGGTAACAGCGGTCTACAGGTAACACCGGTCTACAGGTAACACCGGGCAGGTAACACGGGTCTGCAGGTAACACCGGTCTGCAGGTAACACCGGTCTGCAAGTAACACACTCAAAAAGAGCTAAACATAAAGTCCGACTGTGTAACATTTTAACCCAAAGGAAAAAAAGCAACAACAAATAAAATAATATATATATTTTTTTTTTTTTTAAAATTCAAAATTTAAATTTAAGGCAAAGCTAAAACATCTTATTAAAAAAGTAGGTCACATACTGTACTCTCCACCAGAAAAATTACACCATTTCTATTAGAACATTGTACTAAGTGTTTTATACAACCTCCTCGTTCCTGTTGCATTTTAATGAGTTCTTTTCACTCTTGGATAATGGGCTAAAGTTCACCTCTGAGGCTCTGAGTGTGTTTCTTGATTAATATAATTATAACACAGAGATTCTTAGGAAATGAGCCCATGTTTCCATGGACTGTACAATAAGAAATGGGTTTCTCTGTCCAGATTAATTCATTGCACTACAGTTAATTCTCCTCCATGTGAATTCAACTACTTATTTAATCAAATGCACTTGTTCTAATGGTGGACCTTTTTTTGTGGAAGTAAGAATTTAAATTTAAAGCTACTATATGGCAGTTTTAGACGGCCCCTTCAGTTGCCATCTGTCCGCTCTCCCTTTCTCCTCACCTGGCCTTTGTTCAGACTCACCTGTGCTCTCTGATCTTCTCTCTGGTCTTCTTCTGTCAGACCAAATCTGGCACATCAGACAACAGTAATGTAGATAGCACCTAGTGGTGATACGTGAGAATGTTGAGATTGAGAATATCTTTTACAAAAGCTGACCATGGTCAGTTTAAAACAGTACCCACATTGTTGTGTGCATTTATCTGTAACTGAAATGTTTTATTATGAGAAAGAAACCTACAGAAAAGCTGCATTCTTACTCTGAGCGGTCCTTCCTCCCCACAGACCCGACCTGTATGCTTACGTTTAATACCATACAGTGGAACATTCCAGGCAAAGCAGTTAATAACATCTCCTTGGAGACCAGCTGGTGGCAGAACCTCCAAATGAAAAAACACAGAGTGCACCTTTAAAGTTAAACATGAGGGTTATTTGGAGTTTTCACACTCGCATTAATCAGCCTCAAATACATGTGCATGGAAAACTCTTATCGTTTCATGTATCGTCTTTTATTTAAACTACATTTCCTCTTTACAGGCCTCTTTCACAACAAAACCAGGTAATCAGGTAAAAACATGGGTTTGTGTTTTGATGTATTGAAAACACAATTTGGTGGTGAGAGCGTCCATAGTTTTGCACATAAATAAAACTCCTAACCATGTAAATTATAAACAAGGCTGACACTCAACTTATTTTCTCTTATTATATTAAACTGTTTTGGTGGCTGTCCCGTGTGTATCTGTAATTTCTATGGCTCATTAGATAAATTAAAGCTCATATGACAGGTTAGACTACTCATTTCATTAAAACAGTTGACATAATTACACTCAAGATAAAAAAAATATATATATATGGTTTGTAACTTTACTTCCTGGTTGGACGTTGCCAGTGAGTAATTCCATAACTGTAGGACCCGTAATGGTAAATTTATACAGCACTTTTCCACGTTCAAGACACTCAGAGCACAAGAGGGGGGTTAAGTGTCTTCCCCAAGGACACGACAGTATTAATCTTACGTTGCCAGAAATATACATATACACAGTTTAGTAGTGAAGTGGAGTTAGTGAATAGTTCAGTTTTTAAAGATGTTTTCTTGTGACACACCTCGGCGTATGTTTCTGTTCATAAATGTGTTGATAATATCGTTTTGTTCTGTGCCGCCTCCTCAGACCCGGCAGCCGGTGTTTGTGCAGCTCCTTCAGGGAGTGTTCCGGGTTTATCACTGCACCTGGATGGTCCCGGTCCAGAAGGGCTCCGTGGAAAACTGCATCAAAGTCCTGTCCGACGTCGGTAAGAAAATGGAGTTTGTCATAATCTGATCCATCTGGAGAAATCACTTCTTAAAGACATGTTTTTTATGGTATTGAGTGATCTGGGTAATCCCTCAGTCGTCCAGGTAACATCCAAAGCAAAAGAAAAACTCAAATCTGTTAACTGGACAAACGATTTTGAGTGAAGACGTCATATTTAGCATAATCGTTCAGGCTCTCTATAGGTTGTATAAAAAAGTGGCGTTCGGCTCCAGTCAAATGAAAAGGCCAATGAGGAGCTGAGTTTCATGTTTAAAATTACAAACGCAAGTATCATAGCAACCAAAGAGCCAATCTGAAGCGAGGCTGTTGAAGGTAACACCCCTTTCCACCCACACCACTGGTTTAACAGGGAGCGGGCGCTTAGCAACGCTGTCAATCAAACCTGTTGCTAACGCTATTAAACGTCACTAATCTTTAATTATAGAGTAAAAAAGATAAAATTAAAGTCGCTGTGCCTGATTTTAAACATGTGAAAATCAAAAGTAGCTCATTTTGAAACAGTTTGCAGTGGTCCAAAGTTCAGTTTATCATCAGATGTTATAAACGTCTTAAATTCTCTGTTGAAATGAATCAGATTCCAGCTCAAGCAGAAGTGCACCACAAACAAACAGTCACTAGAATCCTGTTTGTCAAAACTGGTATTCTGCATATGTGCTTCAGTTTATATATTCATAATTACTCCCCGACAGCGTCTAAGTGACATACTGAGGAGGGAGAGGGACAGATAATACCCCATAGAAGTAAATACCTCCTCTTTAATACCCCATAGAAGTAAAGTATCCCTCTTTGTCTGTTATTTACAGACATAATAAATAAAAACCCCAGGATCATGTAGAGGGTTAATACGAACATTTAAGACCAAAATGACGAGTCTGACAGCAGCAGGGACAGAGAGGAGTGGTCATTTTTCAGTGTAAAATGAATTAGAGCCAGAGTTGATGGAGCTGGAGCTCTCAGTCTGAACACTGGACACATTTTCCTCCTCATACTTGTTCATCAGAGCTTCTCCTCCTGAACTTTTGAGATGGCATTCTCCAGGTCTTTGCTCCTCTGGTTCTCCTGTCTGAGCTCATTTCATCAAAAACTCCACAGAGTTATATTTAGTCACACTAAAATGAATAAACACTTGACATGACACAGTGGAGACAGGGACCTGTCACTGACATGTCAAAAATAAATAAATGTGGAGACACGTGTTTAAAAAGTGTTTGTTATACACATTTTGAATAATACATTTTACAATAGGTCTACAAACATTTAAAACTCTTTTTTTTAACTTTAATTAGTTGTTTATTAGGGCGCGAGCATGAATGTGCAAAAATCAAGCAAGTAGTAATGTATAGGCAGTTGAGTGATATTGAAAATTAGAGTTCAGTGAGCTCTAATTTTGAGTGAAGACCCTGAGAAAATAATGAAAGACAGCTCAGGCAGGTTACACGGCCCCAGTGGAAGTGAGGCCCAGAAAAATGTCATCACAAAATGAAACTTGGTGTCAAAATAAGTCGCGTCAGGAATCTACGCTACAGGATGGATTAGCGGCCATTTGGACATAGTGATATGTGAATTAGACTGGTGTCTTGAAAAGTGGCTCTCCAGCGCCCCCTGCAAAGTTAAAATGGGATAGAAAATTGTTGTTTGTCAATGATTACTGAAATATGGTACACACCCTGTATATGATTCTGAACAAGGCTAAAGACCACGCCCCGTCAACATCCACATTTACATGGCCACGCCTCAAAAAAGTCAAGGGCAAGTGAAAAGTTTGTAGTTTGTCATAATCCCGTGAAATCTGTTACTCATTCTTTATGTGACCCTGAGCAAAAAAAAAATACAGGAACCAACCTCTGACCAACGTGAAGGCGGCCATTTTGAATCAAAATATACAGATGCCCAAAATCTAGACTTTGTACTTTTATGAACTTGTCCTGGGGTTTTTATCCAACAGACTCCAAACTGAGGCAGCATCATTTCAGCACTCACTACTACTTCTGTATTTTTGTTCTTTTTGCCACAGACTTCCTGTTGCTACTGATATTAAACTATGATAAATATTTACCACAGGTACTATCCCACAAAACCAAGTCAAATTAGAAAAATGAAAACCTGTCATATGCACTTTAAAGGTCCTGTATTACACAAAATTGACTCTTGTGAGATGTAAGTGATGTTATAACATTGTTCCCTGATCAAAAACATGCCTAAAGAGCTTTTATATGATATCCATGCATGTTTAAGTAATCTAGTGATCTCTCCCAGGCCATATTTGAACCCTTGTTACGGTTGGTTAGCTGTACGATTCTGTCCAATTCTCCATAAATATACAAAAACATAAACTTTAATGCTCCAAAATGACATTCACTCTGTGTTCACTCTCTGTTCGTGCGGTTTAGCCAAAGGGAGGGCCATCGCGATCCCCGTGGACCTGGACAACCAAGTCAACAACCTGTTTGTGAAATCCAACAACATCGTTCAGAAGACGGCCATGAGCTGGAGGCTGTCGGCCCGGAACGCGGCGAGGAGGGACTCTGTGGTCACCGCCTCTCGGGACTACAGGAACATCATAGAGCGGCTACAGGTATGGACATTATAAAAACATGTTTACAGCGTGTGTGACACAATCCCACCAGACAAATCGACTCTTTAAAGAGGGGGTATGAGCATGTTTTAACCTCTGTGTAATCCTGCAGTCGTCCATGTCTGATCCATAGCAAAAGACGACATTTAAATCGGCCAAATTGATAAATCGTTGTAGGAGTGAAGACGTTTGGCTGCTCGTCTTTCTTCAGTTCTACTCAGATTACTGCTGGACACTTATATCTGTGTGAAAGGAGGGACTAACTACTCTAAAACTGTAAACAGATTTTGTCCCCAGTTTCAGCCTTAACAGCCCTATTCCAACCTTTAATGGCCCTCCTGTTGTTCTCAGGCATCCATTCCTGTTTAAAGAAGGATTGTCTTTTTTTGTTAGAAAGTGTCCAGCAGTAATCTAATCAGAACTGAAGAAATCGTCTTCATTTCTACAACTTTTGTCCAGATGACAGATTTTTCGTCTTTTTCTAAACATGTTACAACGTTGTTATAATGTTGTTCCCTCATCAAATGTCTGAAGAGATGCCTTCCTCAAGAGTGGGGTCCTCAGACATCATCTATTCCCCATCTATAACGCCACTCTTAGACCCAAAGCAAACAAAGGAAAAAAATAGAACAATAGAGCTAGCCAGGATGCTAATAGGTGTGAAATCACTCATTCGGGGCTTGAATGACTATGATAAGTAATACTCAGGGACAGTGCACACTTATGGTAGCACAATAGACCTAGTGTCAAACAGAAACGGGAGAAAATGGGTGTTTTGAGTTTCAGTGTCGTTAGCTCCTCCCCTCAGTCAGATATAAGGCCGTGTCCAGCAGTAATCTGACCAGAACTGAAGAAGAGGCTTGACGAGCAGCCAAACGTCTTCACTCCTACCATTTTTGGTCCAGTTGACAGATTTTACTTTTGGCTTTTACTTGGATCAGACCTGGACGACCGAGGGATGACACTGGTTGGGGGGGTTGGTAATAATCAACTTATGAAAAGACAATGTTATTAAGACCATTATTAAGATCTCAACCCATTCTCAGCTCATCTGTGAATCAGTTTATAACATGAGTTTTACAAGTTTTACAAGTTAAACATCAGTATGAAAACATGAGAGACTTCTGTTACTGTAACTGGGGGCACTTTTCAAGCACAAACATTTAACGATATATTATCATTTTTACTGTTAGTGAAGATCAAATGGGGCAAAAACAGGAACATTTCTTGTATAAAACTAAGACAAATCAACGTTTTGTCCAGTTTACAGATTACATTTTTCTTTTGCTATGCCTGAAGAGGTTTCATATGTCATCCCTGCATGTTTGAGTAATCTAGCGATCTCTCCGGGGCTTATTCAGACCCTAGCAGTACGGTCCTGTCCAACGCTCCGCCCACAAGCCTACGTCACCCATGCTCCCACGCGACAATTTTCAGAACTATATAGAAATGCATGATACAGACCAAAGCGGGATACAAAGTGCTCTGAAGGCGGTGTGACTTAGCGCAGAGAGCAGTTGGAGCGGGCATTCAAAGGCCCAAAATGAAACTGAATCCAGTCCATATTTACACAGCGCTTGAGTGAATGAACGATTAATCAGAATAACCCATATTTGTTTTGTTCTTCCTCTCTGTATCCAGGACATAGTATCAGCCTTAGAGGACAGGCTCCGCCCCCTGGTCCAGGCCGAACTCTCGGTTCTGGTTGACGTCCTTCATCGGCCCGAGCTCCTCTTCCCTGAAAACACTGACTCCAGGAAGAAGTGTGAGAGCGGCGGTTTCATCTGCAAGTACGTCACTCCAGTCTGGGTCCAGAGAGTTGAATTCAAAAAGGGGGAATGATGCTAAATCAACTTTTCAGAGTGTTCTACCATGTTATAATGTTGTTCCGTCATTAAAGGGTGCATATTAGGCTATTCTATACACCTTCACTAGAATCATTTGGATAATTTCAGCCCTGGAACTGCCAATTTCTACTAAATAAAGGGTAAAAGGACATCTGTTTTTGACACGGCTTAAAGCTCACAAGAGTCAGTTTTGTGTAATATCGGACCTTTAAATCTTGAGTTGAACTTGAAACCGTGGTCCTGCTCTCTCCTCAGACTGATCAAACACACCAAACAGCTACTGGAGGAAAACGAGGAGCGACTCTGCATCAAAGTCCTGCAGACGCTCAGAGAGATGATGACCAAAGACCGAGGCTACGGCGAAAAGGTTGGACACCCAGAGCATTTCGTACTTTTTCAGGCTCGAATCTCTCATTACAAGCCGTTTAACCCAATATAATTTCTGTTTTATTTCCTGTGGTCAAATCATAACAATAAATACATGGAGTCGGCCGATGTAGCAACTCACACAATGTTAGCTTCACTAGAGCTACTTTAAAGGGCTCATATTAGGCTGTTTTCTGATCTGTTCTAATGTTGTTTCCTCGTCACAAACAGACCTGGAGTTGTGTTTTGTTTCATTCACATGTTTGAGTCACACTTTATTATTAGTCTGTAACATCTCCAAAGCTCAAAATGCTCTGTTCCACCTTGTGATGTCATGAAGTGGTAGTTTTCAAGTTAACAGCTCCTTTTACCTTCAGTTTAGTAGAGATTGTGCAATTGCGGGACTGAAATGATCCAATTGATTCTAATGAAGGTGTGTGGAGTTTAAAAACACAGTGGAGCACTTCCTGTATTACCACATGATGACATCACAAGGTGGAACAGTGTGTTTTCGGTTTGAGAGAAGGTTTGTGTGTTAAACGTGTGAATGAAACAAAACACAACTCCAGGTCTGAGGAAACATTAAAACAGATCAGAAAATAGAGGAATATTTGCCTTTTAACTTGAAAATCGTGTTTTTATTCATCAGTGACTAACATGTTTATGTTCAAATACAGAACCTCTTACATGTCACTGAATTAGCATCATTTTACACAAGAGGGTATTGTTTTAAACGCGTATACCATCACATTTACTTTGGGTCCTTCAGCTCGTCCCCAGCCTGCGTGTTTTTTTGTTTCCGTTGTGCCTCTGAGTGTCTCTGTTCTCGTGTGATCTCACAGTCAGATTTAAAGTGCATACGACAGGTACAACGACACAAAAAAGTACTTCCTCCTGGTTGGACGCAGGCAGCAGATATAACATACTGAGAGGTATTTCTATAACTGTTACCTAGCAACTGTAATGTAAATAAGTAAACAAGTAAATCCTGTTTAAGGTACACAATAGTTATGATTAGACTAAAACAAATAAATGACATCACCTTTATTTTGTTAAATGAAGGTTTAAACTGTCACATGAAGGATTCACTCTGTTAATTAGTCATGTACTGTATGTTTAACACAATAGACCAAACTGTGCAAACTTTTCTTAACACCAGTCCTGTGAGAGAGCAGTGAATCACATTAAGTGCACTTGTCTCTTCATATTAAAGTGTTAATATGAAGCTTTGTGTATGTTTATGCAGCAGATCGACCAAAACTAAATATCATCCTGTGCTGGAGATCTAAGGCTGATACCTCACACGCTAAACAGAGCAAATATCATCCCCCTGTGTTTAAATAACTCTACTAAATATTTTATGACAAAGCAAAGAGTGGTTACTTTGAGGATTTAAATAGACATAAAAAAAAATTGTTGTTATTTGGCTGCTATTTTATATATAATTCCACACATCTTGCTTCATTTGATGTGCTATTTTATATAAAATACAGAAAGTAGTAAAAATTTAAAAAAAGGCGGAGGGATTCTGTTTTTCTTCTCAGTTTTTTCTCACAAACTGCCTCCTAACTGATGTCAAACTATCACAAACATTTATCAAACCAGGTCAGACTTGTAAAAACCTGAAAACCTGTCGTATGCACTTTCCACAGCGCTTCCACAGGCCTGACCACTGCACTAACCCCTGATGCCCTCCCACTGTTTTTGTTGCAGCTCAGGGCCTTTGATGATGAGATGGATTTGCCAAAGGTTGTTTCTTTTACCTCAAATTTTCGTATCCATTCTCATCTGAGTCTGTTTTATTTCTGTCCGTGTCCTGCTGGTAGTCGCTAGGTTCAGAGAGGTGGAAGTGACAAAAATACAGACCATGATATCGAAGCAGATGTTGAGACCATAGACTGTTAAAGAAGTGGACTCACGGCGCTCGGCTTCAGTCAGATCGAGGCTAGCAGTTATAGCGGCTAATTTGGACAAGAATTCCAACCGCGAGTATCATAGCAACCAAAGAGCCAATCCGAAATGAGGCTGTTGAAGGTAACGCCCCTTCTCGCCCGCAGCGCTGGTTTAGCAGGCACTTAGCAACGCTGTCAATCAAACCTGTTGCTAACGCTAGTAGGAGCAACCTCGGGGAAAGAAGGACCTGATGTGTCTGTTATTAATGTTCATATCTTGATTTACAGACACAATAATGAAATAAAAACCCCAGGATCATGTAGAGGGTTAATACAAACTTTTAAGATCAAAATGAGTCTGACAGCAGCAGGTACAGAGAGAGACAAAGTTTTTACATAGAAAGTGAATTGGAGCCAGAGTCGATGGAGCCGGAAACACACCGATGCTCACTTCCTGTTTGGATCTAGCAGCTAGCAGGTTAGCCATGTCCATTCATATAAACAGTCTGTGGTTGAGACATGAGATTGGGGTCCGCAACTGAAGATATTTTAAGGTGCACTGTGTAACTTTACACAGGTAAAAACAAATCACAAAGGATGGATAGTGGATATGTTGAAATAAAAATGGATCAAATACCAAAAACAAAAGTAGAAGTGTCTTCAGCTGCTTCTTAAAGGCGCTGTACCTGTTAAATTTCCTCTAAACAGAACCAGTTCATCTTAAACAGTTTGCAGTCGTCCAAAGTCATTCCTCACTCACCTTATGCCTTCAGAGCATCCTAAGTATTCACCATGATGAGTTTATAAGCAATTTTCGCAATTTCCAGAGACCAGAGCAGAGTTCTGTTGTGACAATAACAAAGTTCAAAGTGCGATATATTGCTTAAGTAAATATAGATCAGGGGTGTCAAAAACATTTTCACCAAGGGCAACATCAGTAAAATGGCTGCCGTCAAAGGGCCAGATGTAAAATAAATCTAACTTCTTCTTTAACTTATTAATAAACTGTTTCTGTATTTATTACTTATTCAAGTTACAAATATTGCATATACATTTGCCTAGATGTAAAAATATGGTTGTGTAACAGTGTATCTCCTGATAAATGACATTTTAAGACCATCGTACCTTTTAATTTACCTGTCGAGGGCCACATAAAATGATGTGGAGGGCCATATTTGGCCCGCGGGCCTTGAGTTTGACGCATGTGATATAGATCATAAACTATAATATCAAAACTAAACCATAAACCAGAATTATCCTCAAAAAGTTTTTGAAATGTGCAATATTGTTGAGCTGTGTAAATGAATTGGAGAATGCAGGACTTATGTAATTAGTGTGTATAACTTTAGTTCATATTTCAAAGTTCTACAGCTCACATCTTCATCTTCATTTTTATCATATTGTAGAAAATTACTACTACCAGTATGAAGAAAAAGTCCCACGATAAATATTGACTCAAAAATAATTGTTCCATTTATAAAATATTGAACCATAAGTCGATATAGTAATTATTGTGACTGTAATGCTAACTCCAACTAGCATGCTAAGGCACACATCCTGATACTCAGACAGTAAAACACTTTCTAATTAGATGCGGACAGTTCACAGTGGACTTATTTTGACGTCTTTATACAACATATCTGCACTGGGTCAGAACAGCACATGTAAAAATCAGGTACGGCTCCTTTAAGTCTGAGTTATTTAATGAACATGAATCTGTTTTGTCACTTCCACTTCTCGTTCATGTGTAGCTTTATTTTGTGTGTAGTTTTGTCTGGGCTCTGGTTCATCGTCTGTCCGTGTTTTTGTATTGTTTCGTGTGTTACATAAGCAGAGACAGAGTGAGGTGTGTGCACAGGGGCCACATGTTTAAAGCACATTTATTCCATTCGTGACTCACTGCTGTTTTGCACCAGGCACCAAAGTTTATGAGTTTATGCCAGGACGCTTCAGCTTTCTACAGTATGGTTTTGATTTTAGTTTTAATTACATTTATTTTTATTTTTTTTATTTTTTTTTTATTTTTCTTTATTTTTAATATATATTTTTTTATATTACATTTTTTAAATTATTATTTTTATTTATTTTAGGATATATTTACAAATCTAATGTAAATATGTTACTGCTAAATAGAGTCACAAATTTAGCAAATTTTCTAAATGTGCAATATTATTTATTATATTATTAATAATAAATAATTCATAGATGACCTCACTTCCCCCTTTATTCCTCCAGACTCCGCCCACTTTATCAGCTCTGTTTGGACCATGGTGGAGTTTAGGTGTTTAATCCCACTTTAATCCTAGACCTAGTTTTTTCAATGTAAATAAAGATTTTCCAAGTTTAGGATTTAATATATATATAGATGTATGTAATATAATGTAACATGTATAATTATCTACAAGTTGACATAGAAATTGTAGTTTTTATTTGACTCAGAAGTAGAATATCAAGTTGCCTTTATCATATGAAAACTTGCAGCATAATCTTTCAAACAAGAAGAAGCAGAAGCTGGTATCTGTTCACTGTTTAGTTTATTTTTCCATCCATCTTGTCATTTTTTTGTAATCTTTAACTACTTCAAAATGACGCACTTTCAGGTCAACTTTCATTTTCATTCTCACAGTTGTTGAGTCTTTCAGTGGGTGTTTCCCCTGCAGTCCCTCCAGCCGCCTCTTGAAGGCGCTGTGTCTGTTTCAATGCTCTGTTGCGTGCCTCAGTGAAGAGAGAGAGAGGTGGAGAGTTGGAGCGCTGTCCTACTTTCCTGCACGATTCCTGGAGCTCGGCCAAAACCGTCTCCGTTACATAACACGCGGGAATTTTTTTTTTCTTTTTTTTCCCTTGGAACTGGCCCTGCCCAGTCTGATGTGTGACCTTCACAGCCAGAGCTCATCAAAAAAACGGTGCAGCGGAGAATCTTGTTTACCTACTTCAAAGCTACTGCTAACGCTACTGCTGCTGCTTCTACCTGTGGCTTTACATGTTGATAGAAGCTAAAATATTCCCAAAAATTTGAATAACGAGCTAAAGTCCAGTTTACTCCAATGATGTCATAAAGGCGTGGGTAGAACATCCAAAAACAAATGAAAAACTTCAAAGTAAACTCCAAAAAAACTGTTCTTTCCTTGACTAGTGCAGTGGCGTAGTGGTTATCCCTCTCGCCTCACAGCACGGTCCCGGGTTCGATTCCCGCGCGGCACGGGGCCTTTATACGTGGAATTTGCGTGTTCTACCTGTGCTGTGTTCTCTCTGTACCTGCTAGACAAACATCAGTGGGACTTTTGGGTTAATTAGTTAGTTAAGAATAAATAAACCATCAGAATGTTCCACTGTATGGCATTAAACTTATGTAGCACCAACACCATGTCAAGTTACAGGTCAGATCTGTGGAAAGGCGACTCCGCTCATACCAACAATGCATTTTTGAGCATTGAAAACACCAGTGGAGTGAAATAAAAGTTAGATAGATGCAGGGGACTGGTCAAGGCAAAGGAAAAACATCGTCATAGAGACAAAGAGGTGGCCAGGAAAGTTACGCAGTGCAGCTTTAAACTTCAGAAAAATGATATACAGGATTTATCACACAACGTGCATGTGTTGGCTCACTTAGCTGCAGAAAACATGAATTTAAAAAGTGGATTGAGATGTGAGAAGTGTCATTCCAGAGTCGAGTGTGTTACATAAGTCCTGATCTGAGAGTGTGTGTGTGTGTGCGCAGGTATGAGCGCAGGTCACGCACTCACAGATCACGAGTCGATACATAGCGACTGGCCTCTTTATTAGGTACACCTGCTGCTCTACGAAGTAAAAGTCGTCAGAAGCCGTTGGAAAAACCATATCACATTTATTTATAATACTGCAGTACGACTGTTACTACTTCAACTTAAGGACGTATTTTTATGGTGACTCCTACTGCTATTACCACTACTACTACTGTTACTACTACTACTTCTTTATATTGATACTTTGCTGCTGATGTCATCCACCTTTCCTATGAGTGTGATGCTAACTGTTGGCACTGCTCTGTCTGAAGCTTGTTACGACGTTAATCTGAGCTTTATTTTGGCACAATCTGACCATAAAGAACTTAGCGGGAACTACAACATCTGAGCTGATTTTTGTGATGTTACAGTCACAGGCTAGCTAGCATTAGCATTAGCATTAGCCAACAGTTTTTCAGTTACTCTCACTAAACACCACCATGAACATTCTTGAAACATTTTTGGCAGTGTGTGTTGATGTGTGCATTGTATCGCCATGGTAACTGGTGTGAATTCCTTCATAGAGCTACATGTAGAACCCCTCCAGTGTGATGTCACTGCAAAGTATCACTACTAGTAGTATCGATACTGCTGCTACTACTCTGACTGTTACTACTACTACTACTACTGGACTACTATTCAAACAACAAAATTCTAACTTACTTCTTTAACACCACTACTCCTAGTATAAACAATTTACTACTACTACTACTACAGCTACTACTACTGTTGTCACAGGTTTACAAAGATGTACTTGTTTCCATCAGAATCTATGTACAAAATCTAAGTATGATCATAAATAAAATGTGAAAGTCCTGTGAGATTTGCATGGTGCACGAGGCCACACACACAACTGCTACACACACACACTGTGACACACACACAACTGTCACACACATAACTACTACACACCTACAGATGATTAACAGGAGTTTAACCCTGGCCCCGCCCCCTCCCTCTGTAAATGTCAAACTCAAATCTCTGTCATCTGCCACTTATGTAAAGACTGAACGGGCCTGTACTACTACTATCACTACTACTACTACTACTGCAACTACTGCTACTACTGCTACTGGTGGAAGAAGTACTCAATTCTGTTACTTAAGTAAAAGTAGCATATGCAAAAATTGAGTTAAGTAAAAGTATAAAAAAAGTGTTAAAGTATAATTTAATCCGTTGTTTTGTTTTTTGTTTTTTTTTGTTTTCCAGTCACTTTTATTTGCATTTTTTGTTTTACTCAAATTATGAAGTCGATAAACATAAACCCTGAGCCTTTTCAGCAGGTCTCAAACCATAATAAAAACTACTTTTTTTTTCAGTCCTGTTCAAAAATGTAGTTGAGTAGAAAGTACAGATACTGCTCTCAAATAGTGACCCTGAAGTGTAGTAAGGTCAAAGTAAAAAGTACCTACTTTATAATTTACTTACAATAAACTTTTAGGGATCTCTACTTTACTTATGTACAGTGGTTCCTCATTTATTGCGGGTTGTTACGTTCTAAAAATAATCTGCATTAGGCGAAATCTATGAAGTATCAGCTTTATTTTTTACAATTATTCTCCATGTTTCTTGTCTGTAAAACCCCTCACCTCACACTTTATACACTTTTCTCACACAGGCATTAACATTTTCTCACATTTCTCTCTTGTTTAAACTCTCTCAAGTTCAAACCTTCGTCGGTGCCTTTGTCGGTGCAGAACGTTTCATCGACATCGTGGGTTTTGTCGTCTTGGAGAAAAACTTGCAAACATACAGCACTTCAGAGTCACACTGATCCAACATTTATGTAAATTGTCTGACACATTCTGTACTGTACAGGAGACACGGAGGAGACTGATGGACAATGGTCTACAATCCCTCAGCCAATCAGGACGCAGAACACATGGTCTACAGTCCCTCAGCCAATCAGGACGCAGAACACAATGGTCTACAGTCCCTCAGCCAATCAGGACGCAGAACAATGGTCTACAGTCCCTCAGCCAATCAGGAAACAGAACACAATGGTCTACAGTCCCTCAGCCAATCAGGACACAGAACACAATGGTCTACAGTCCCTCAGCCAATCAGGACGCAGAACACAATGGTCTACAGTCCCTCAGCCAATCAGGACGCAGAACACAAGTACTTAGTACTCTTACTTTGTTGCCACCACGTCTTCTACTACTGCTGCTGTTAGCACTACTCTACTACTGGTATCAAGTTTAATTTGTTTTTATTAAAATCATTCTACAAAATCCATGTACGACTATACATAAACTTTAAAGTGATAGTATCTAACTTTCTGGTGGCTGTACGTACGGAAACAGAAAGTTAAAACCAATATTTGGAACATTCTCCATGGAGATAGATGTTTTATGCCATAATGTGGAATATTACAGCCAAAGGAACAAGCAAGAGGAAGCCCTCCTCCTGGCCCAATACGAGGCAGGTTTGTGGAGATGCGAGCTTGCTCACTGTAAGGACACATGGTGCTATAAAGACCTCAGTATTGAAAAACATGCTTTATTTTAGTCTATTTGTGGCTAAAAGTTACATTCTGTAGCTTTAAATGACTGGTGTGTGTCGTTATATAAAGACATGATGATGATCAGCTTGTTGCATGAGGCCACACACCACTACTGCTCCCTCAAGAGTGTTATTATGAATGACACGCACCGCACCTCCCCTCTCTGCCACTCTCTTCTCCTCTCCTTTCCTCTTTTCTTCTCTTCTCCCCTTTCCTCTGTCCTCCTCTCTCCTTCTCCCCTCTTCTCTCCTCCTCCTCCTTCCCTTCCCTCTTCTCTCTCCTCCTCTCTCGTCCTCTCTCCACCTGTCTCCTCCTCTCTCCTCCCCTCTCTCCCTCCTCTGTCCTCTCCTCCTCTCCTCCCTCCCCTCCTCTGTCCTCTCCTCTCCTCCTCTGTCCTCTCCTCCCCTCCTCTGTCCTCTCCTCTCCTCCTCTGTCCTCTCCTCCCCTCCTCTGTCCTCTCCTCCCCTCCTCTGTCCTCTCCTCCCCTCTCTCCTCTTGTATATCTGTGTAAATGTCAGAGTTCTGATCCCTCTCTGTCATCTGCGTGTTATGTAAAGTCTAACTGGGCTGGTGCGCTCCCTCTTACATAAGACCTCCATGTTGGCCGCTGCATGTTTGGGTCCCATTTATTTGGCTTTGGTCAACATGAGGCCTGGCTCATTTGAAGGGAACGTTTTTCATTTTCACATCTGGATTTCATGTTTATCCACAGCGACTGCAGCCACACGGAGCCAAACAGCGAGCGTTTTACATCTGCGGGGGAAGTAGGTCACTCACATCATACAGTGACATAATGATCATTGTGATGTCGTTACAACTTGAGGCTTTCTTAAAGGGACGCGCGCCAATTTTATTTTGGACTGATCCTCTGCAAAAACCCTAGACTATACAGTACATAAATCCACAAGGCTAACCTGCTAGCAGCCGCGTTCCACATAGGACGTGATCACGTGCACACTTCCAGCTCCATCGACTCTGGCTCCAATTCACTTTCTATTGAAAAACTGTGTCCCCTGTGTTCATATTAACCCTCTACATGATCCTGGGGTTTTTATTTCACTATTGTGTCTGTAAATCAACATATGAACATTAATAACAGACAAATCGGGAACCTTCTTTCCCAGAGGTTGCCCCCACTAGCGTTAGCAACAGGTTTGATTGACAGTGTTGCTAATTATTAATTGGTTAAAGGCATATTTTAATCAGGTTGCAGTGGTCAAAAGCTAATTCTCACTTACCATATACATTCAGAGCATTGTAATTACTCACAGCGATTAGTTTATAAGCATTTTTCACAACTTTAATGCTAACAACAACTAGGATGCTAAGCGCACACTTCCTGAGTCACAACATTATAACTCTTTATAATGCAGACAGTGCACAGTGGATTTATTTTGACCTCAAGCTGCTCATACCTTATATCTGCACTGGCATTAATTTGCTCAAATACATGAGAAAACTCGTGTACTGGCCCTTTAATTCAGTGGTGTACTCAAATGTTGTTTACACATCAAGTTTATTGCTGGGTTTCATGTGACATCACAACACTCTAGGGCCTATCATATCTAAAGGCACAGAGTCATTTTACTGGTGCAGCGTCAGTCTCCTGCTTGTCTCCATGGAGAGGTTTTTGCTTTGCTTGGGAATGCTCCACAGTTGGGCATTAAACGTGCTTTACCTGCTTTTTACTGTCTGGATCACTGCGAACTTTTGTTTTTCAGGTTTTTCCAAAGTTATTCTTCATTCAGAACATCCTACATATTCACCACAATGAATTTATAAGCACTTTGCACAACTCTGAGAGACCAGAGTGTTACTGCTAACAACAAATAGCATGTTAACACACACTTCCTGATTATCAGACAATGAAACGCTTTACAATCAGCACACAGTGGACTTATTTTGACCTCAAGAGCTGCTGTTACAATAGATCTGCCCTGGGGAAAGGCACATTTATGCTCAAATACATCAGAAAAATCTTATCTTTCATTCATTCAGACGCAGGCATCTAAAGAATTTGTTGGCTCTGTGGCATCATGCACTTGTCTACATGGATATAGATATGTTTAATGCCATACTGTGGAACATTCTTAGCAAAGCAATCTCATCTCAGTAGAGACAAAGCGGGTGATGGGGCTTTCATGAATTTTCTTGACTTAAAACTTAATAATCTGCAACTAAAACAGCACTTCCTGTATTACCACATGACATCATAAGGTGGAGCAGAGTGTTTTCTGTTTGAGAGAAGAACTCAGCGTAAATGTGCGAGGTCGGTGTGAACGTGTGAATGAAACAAAACACAACTCCACGTCTGTTTGTGTCGAGGAAACGGCATTAAAACAGATGTGAAAACAGTGTCATGTGGGCCCTTTAAGGCTGCAGCAGAGAGCGACGCCTTTTATTCATTTCCTCAACAGCTTTTTTAACACTGGGGTCATGTGTGCCTAATATAGAGCTTACGTGATCGAACAAAATAACATAATTTCCGTTTAAATCTGACACAGTTTGCATTCTTGGTTATTTCCATGTTAGTTTAATGAGAGTGGTGTGACCAGACTGGGGCAGAACTGGGGACTTTCCACTGAAGAGTCTGCAACACTCGCCTTTAAAATAAACATTTCCCTATTTTATAAAAAAAAAAATTGATAATTCTCACACTGACATCATGCTAGGGGGACTGCATGTGTGTCTTTGACAGAATGTTTAGCAGTTACAGTATTGACACAATTCACACATTAGCAAACGCGCTGCTATAAAAGGCAATAAAATTCATCTTTTTTTTTTTTTTTTTAAACTGTTTTGCTGCTTCTAAACAGAACCATGAACACTTGTATTTATCACAGGGCCCTGAAAATTACATTTGAATCCATTTTGTGAGAGTGACAAACTGAAAAACCGTTGGCTAATGCTAATGCTAGCTAGCTTGTGCCTGTGATGTTATTTGCGAGGGACTTGTTTAACAGCACAAATCTGCTCACCTGATGTGGTTCTTTCTGGTCAGATTGTGTTCATCAAAACTCAGATTAAAGTCTAACTTGAGTAACAGCTTCAGACAGAGCAGTGCCTCCTGTTGTAGGGTCTAGTTGCTAATATAAACAATCAGGTTCAACATTTGTGAATTTACCTTTTAGATATTTATGTGAATACCATGTGATCAATGGGGAAATCTGGCTCTATTGATCTGAAAAACACCAATTTATACTTAGCAGTGACATCACGCTGGGGGTGTTCTACATGTATCTCTATGGCGGAATGTTCAGCAGTTACCATGGTGGTACAATGCTGATATTAGTTAACAGACAAAAAAGATTTAAGATTGTCTGAAAACTCAAGAAAAAATACAAAAAAAAAACTAGAAGAAAAAAGTTAGATTTTTTTTTGTGTGTGTGAAATAAAGATGATATAAGTCGAGCAACAGCTTCAGACAGAGCAGTGCCTCCAGTTCTAGGGTCTAGTTGCTAATGATCAGGTTCGACATCTGTGAGTTTACCTTTAGGTTATTTATGTGAATACCATGTAGGGAAATCTGGCTCTAGGATCTGAAAAACACCAGTTTATACATAATATTGTCTGAAAACTCAAGAAAAATACAAAATGTATTTAAAAAACACATTTTCAAGAGCCTGTGGTCTTCTCACGAGACACAAACTGTAAAACCTAAAACTAAACCTAGAAGAGTTTGAATTTAAAAAAAGTTTGAAAAATAAACATGATTTCCATTTGATACTTTGAACTGACGTCATGCTGGAGGTTCTGCATGTATGTCTATGGTGGAATCTTTAGCAGTTTCCATGGTGACACAATGCACACACAAGACAAAATGGGCTTTAAGTGCACATTTTAAAGAGTCTGTGACTGTCACGCCGAGCGGTTATAGTCCTGTTTAATAGTTTGATTTTACACAAAAAGGTGAGAGTGACTAACGGAAAAACTATTGGCTAATGCTAAGGCTAGCTAGCTTGTGACTTGTAATGTTTAAGAGTGACTTGTTTAACGGCACAAATCCGCTCACCTGTTGTAGTGGTCAGTTCTTCATGGTCAGATTGTCTTAAAATAAAGCTTTGTTTTAACGATTAAAGTCTAACTTGAGTAACAGCTTCAGACAGAGCAGTGCCTCCAGTTGTAGGGTTCAGTTGCTAATATAAATAATATACAAAAGATGAGAGTGACTTACTGAAAAATGTGAGCGGGACGTGTTTAACAGCACAGATCCAAATTGTGTAAAAATAAAACTCAGATTAAAGCCTAACTTGAGTAACAGAGCTTCAGACAGAGCAGTGCTTCCAGTTAACTTCACACCCCCGGGGAATGTCGCCGACGTCAGCTGCAAACTCAAATGAATTGTCGTCTGAAAGGTCGTGTGCTTCTGTGTGGAGAGGACACATGTGGGGCAGGTGTCAGACGCTCTGTGGTCTCTGAGGTTTGAGCTGAAACGTGTGAGCTGCAGATGGGACGTTTCAGATGTGGCTCTTCTGTTAAACTGACACATGTGAACGTTTCAACCACAGACACTGAACACGAGCTTTACTATGTCAGAGGACTCTTCTGTTTTGATAGAAATAACCACTTCTGAGGGTTAGTATTCACCATCGGGAATTTTTCTTTGTACTAGTCAACAGTTTGTTCTATACTATTAGAACTTCTACGGCTCATTATAGACACAAACTAAAGTGTCGTTTCTTTGTGTTACACTATCACAAACTGCATCTTTAGACTTACTTCTTCTCTCAAACTGAAAACACTCTGTTCCACCTTGTGATGTCATCAAGTGGTAATACAGGAAGTGCTCCACTGTGTTTTTAAACTCCACACACCTTCATTTCTAGAATAATTTGGATGATTTCAGTCCTGGAGTTGCTGATCTCTACTGAACTAAAGGTAAAAGGAGCTGACATGAGAACACAAGGTGGAACAGAGCATTTTGAGCTTTGGACGGGGGGTAATCCTCGTCAGGTTAATTGTGAGTTTAAACCACTCACAGATTTAAAATTTTACTAAACAAATCTTGCCTAGTTTATCATTTTAATTACGTAGAGGTAATTCCATAACTTTTACCTAGCAACCATAATATTTACAATGACCAAACTTTTCTAAATTACACAATAGTTATGATTAGACTAATACAATTTTATAATAAAGTTTAAATTGTCACAAAAATTCCTTTCTTTGCTCATAAACTGTCCCAGTACTTTGAATGTAATTTACCGTGTTGATGACAGAGGTAGAGGTGTAACGTTTTAGGAAGTGCTACTTCCTGTATTTCTGTACTTTTCTTGTCAACTTTTTTCCCACCACAAACTGCAGCTGAACTGATGTGAAACTATGATAAATATTTACCACAGGTGCTATCTATAGACTGTTTATATAAATGGACATAGCTAACAGAAAGTGATCATCGACCCTGGCTCCAATTCACTTTACATTGTCCGTCACTATATCGCGGTTCATCTTTCGTGGTCTCGCTGTTTCGCAGATTCTTTTAGTACAATTTCACATGCTTTTTTTTTTTTTTTTTTTTACAGAATATGAGCGTGCATTGTGTTCTGTGTCCTGATTGGCTGAGGGACTGTAGACCATTGTGTTCTGTGTCCTGATGGCTGAGGGACTGTAGACCATTGTGTTCTGCGTCCTGATTGGCTGAGGGACTGTAGACCATTGTGTTCTGCGTCCTGATTGGCTGAGGGACTGTAGACCATTGTGTTCTGCGTCCTGATTGGCTGAGGGACTCCATTGTGTTCTGCGTCCTGATTGGCTGAGTACTGTAGACCATGTGTCTGCGTCCTGATTGGCTGAGGGACTGTAGACCATTGTGTTCTGTGTCCTGATTGGCTGAGGGACTGTAGACCATTGTGTTCTGCTGAATTGGCTGAGGGACTGTAGACCATTGTCCATCAGTCTCCTCCGTGTCTCCTGTACAGTACAGAATGTGTCAGACAAATTTACGATAAATGTTGGATCAGTGTGACTCTGAAGTGCCGTATGTCTGAAAGTTTTCTCCCCGACAAAACCCACAATGTCGATGAAACGTTGCACCGACAAAGGCACCGACGAAGAGAGAAATGTGAGAAAATGTTAATGCCTGTGTGAGAAAAGTGTATAAAGTGTGTGGTGAGGGGTTTTGCAGCCACAAAACATATAGAAGAATTGTAAAAAATAAAGCTGATACTTCATAGATTTCGCCTGTTGCAGGTTATTTTTTAGAACATAACCCCCACGATAAACCAGGGACCAGTGTACATCTCTGTACCTGCTGCTGTCAGACTCATTTTGGTCTTAAATGTTCATATTAACCCTCTACATGATCCTGGGGTTTTTATTTCACTATTGTGTCTGTAAATCAACATATGAACATTAATAACAGACACATCTTTCCCCGAGGTCGCTCCTGCTAGTGTTAGCAACAGGTTTGATTGACAGTGTCTACTCCCTGCTAAACCAGTGGTGCAGTCAGGAAGGGAAGTTACCTTCAACAACCTTGCTCCCGAGTGGCTCTTTGGTTGCTATGATACTGGCAGGCGGAAGTAATAATATGCAACTCAGCTTCAAATTAGCCGCTATATCTGCTGTAGCCTCAATGAACTTCATTTGAGCCAAACGCTGTGGGTGACGTCACACTCACTTAATCCACTCGTACAGTCTCTGGTACTATCCCACCAAAAACCAAGTCAGAATTAGAAAAACATAAAAACTTGTTCTATTTTTTTTAAACTTTCCTCTTGTTTTTGGGCAGTGCAGTGCAGTCCGTAGCAGAAAACCTCAGTGTGCTGGCAGATGGCTTTGGCCTGGTTTCTCTCTGGGTCATTATGTAACGTGCCCCCAGCCTGCTCCGCTCCAGCCAGGCCTTTTACATAACCCAAGTATGTGGAGCTCTGTCAACAATACAGACTGCACTGTACGCCCCGGGACTCGAGAGTAACTTGCAGAACGGCTCTTAAAGGGACCGTGTTATTATATTCTCTGATCTGGTCCAACGTCGTTTCCTCGTCACAAACAGACCTGGAGCTGTGTTTTGTTTCATTCACACATGTTTAACACACAAACTCTGCAGATTTACGTTGAGTTCTTCTCCCAAAAGGAAAACACTCTGTTCCACCTTGTGATGTCATTATGTGGTAATACAGGAAGTGCTCCACTGTGTTTTTAAACTCCACACACCTTCATTTCTAAAATCTTTTGGATCATTTCAGCACCTGGAGAACTAAAGGTAAAAGGAGCTGACATGACATCACAAGGTGGAACAGAGCATTTTGAGTTTTGGAGATGTTACAGACTAATAATAAAGTGTCACTCAAACATGTGAATAAAACAAAACATAACTCCAGGTCTGTTTTTGAGGAGGTACATTCTAATATGCTTAAAGCATCAGTTTAAGTGGACAGATTGTGTAAAATCAGCTTTTCTTTTTGGTAAAGTTGTATTTCAGTTGATTTACGCTTCTGGCTCCATCGACTGTGGCTCCAATTCACTTTCTATTGAAAAACCGTGTCCCCTCTCTCTGCAGCTGCTGCTGTCAGACTCGTCATTTTGGTCTTAAATGTTCATATTAACCCTCTACATGATCCTGGGGTTTTTATTTCACTATTGTGTCTGTAAATCAACATACGAATATTAATAACAGACAAATCAGGTCCCTTCTTTCCCTGAGGTCGCTCCTGCTAGTGTTAGCAACATGTTTGATTGACAGCGTTGCTAAGGAGTGACGTCACACTCACTCCACTTTTTTATACAGTCTATACATGTGGCACATCACTTGAAAGTATTATTTTAAGTAAATACAAACAAAACTGTATAAAATGTTTCAAAATCATCCTAAAGAGGCTGATTCAGGCTTGTATATAATTGATGAGCATATACTTTATAACATTCTGCCTATAGCTGCACAAATCTTACTGTTTATCTTTTTTTTTCTCTTATGGATTTAATCCTGTGTTAACGGGAAAAGACGTTGGCCCATAGCTTTGTATTGATTAAATATACAAACTCATTTGAACTCTGCCAGGTCCAACCATTATCACCACAGTTCAATACCAGCCACATGTGTTTTTCTGTTACGATATCCAAGATGGCTGCCAAATACACATAACCTTAAGGATTTGAAGGTTTTTTTGCCCGGTTGTCACTGCACACCCCCGTCACCTGTCTCTGCTCTGTGTGATCTTTTGGCTTTTCTGTCTGGTCTGTTGCTCGACGTTGCACCAAAAGCTGCCGAAATCATCACTAATTTGAATCACTATTTTTAACCTTTGCATGTTTTGTAACTGTGCTTTCCGTGTCCACCACTGGCTGTGCTGGTGCTGCTCCTCACTGAACACACAGCTGGACCAAAACCAACCCGAGAAGCTGCTAAATGACCAAAAACGGGTACGTATGCTAACGATTCCACTGAACCACACACCTGCTCTGCCTGAGGTCACTGTCTCTAATGAACAAAATGACACAATTAATGGGTTCGGGTGGATTTGAAATACTTTGGTTGAACATTTTGGACATTGGCACCGTGCTGGACATGAAATGGGTTTATGTTCTACCCGTTCACCCTTTATTTTTACCAATTTCTACATTTTATCTGACTCTTGCTTCATATATCTGATGTCTTCTGTATATAAAATGTGTAAAGTGGTAAAAATAAAATAAAACCATGGAATGAAAGGGTGTGTCCAAACTTTCGGCTGCTTGCGTAAGTTTTATAAAAAAGAAAGATAGTCTTATACAACCGGTCACTTCATGGAACAATGAAATAGATTAGATGGAGAGATGACAATTTTTTTACATTTTACTGTTACATAAGTCCATAGATGACATGTAAAGATCACACTGCATATTAAACAGTCCTGTGCAAATCAGAGATGCACCAGTTCGGGTCTTTCAGTTCCAATACGATACTTTGGCTTTAAGTATCTGCCAAATCTTCAATATCAACCGACACCAGTGTAACGCCGGAAAATGGCTCTTATTTACTTAAAACACAGTTAACGCATTACACAAGAGGTCCAGTTGTGTTATATAACTGTGATTTCTCCTTCTGATAACTACTGAACAACTTAATAAAAGTTCTAAACTCATAAAACAGCCAAAATCAGACCATAAATCGTCTTATTCCATCCAGTAAAAGGCCAAACCAGGATATCGTCTGAATCCAGCAAATTTTCCAGTATCGGTATTGGTCATAGACTGTTTGTATAAATGGATGTAGCTAACCTGCTAGAAGCCGTGTCCCAAACAGGAAGTGATCATGGGCGCCCTTCCAGTTACATCGACTCTGGCTCCAATTCACTTTCTATTGAAAAACTGTGTCCCCTCTCTCTGTCCCTGCTGCTGTCAGACTCGTCATTTTGGTCTTAAATGTTCGAATTAACCCTCTACATGATCCTGGGGTTTTTATTTCACTATTGTGTCTGTAAATCAACATATGAACATTAATAACAGACAGATGTAAAAATGTTTGTCTCTGGTGTAAACGTAAGAAGACCAAGAGTCTGAAACAAAGTCAGAAGTGAACAATGAAGCAACAAACTCTCAGGAAAGGATGGGATGAGTCCTGAGATGTGCATGTTCATAGGTTTTATAGTGTCTCTCAGTGTATGTGTGGGTGTAAGGTGGGTCATGTGTGGGTGTAACGTGGGAGTGGCACATTTTTAGTGAGAGGGGCTACAGATGAGAGAATGTGGCCTTGACCTAAATGACCAGAACATACACTGCCTGGACAAAAAAAAAAGTCTCCACCTGGATTTAACTACGCAAATAGGTTCGAGCCTATAGCAACAGTCTGTGCTCAAAGAATGAGGTCAGCTGACTACCTGAATATACTGAATGACCAGGTTATTCCATCAGTGGATTTGTTCTTCCCTGATGCACGGGAATATTCCAAGATGACAATTCCATGACGATTCATCGGGCTCAAATAGTGAAAGAGTGGTTCAGGGATCATGAGACATCATTTTCACACATGGCTCGGCCACTACAGAGACCAGACCTTCACCCCATTGAGAATCTTTGGGATGTGCTGGAGAAGATCAGACTCGACCATCATCAATGCAACATCTTGGTGAAAAAATAATGCAACACTGGAAGGAAATAAATCTGTGACATTGGAGAAGCAAAATCGAAACAATGCCGCAGAGAATGTGACGTAATCAAAGCTAAAGGCGGAACAACCAAATATTAGAGTGTGTGGCCTTTTTTTTTTTTGGCCAGGCAGTGTAGCTGTTGACTTATTGTCTACACGCTGGTCTCCATAGCGTCTTCGAGAGTCGCTACGCATTCCATATCCACTGGTGTTATTTACCTTAACGTTAGTAAATCAAGATACCAGTTTGATGTAGTACTGTACGGCTAGAAAATACCTTACACAAATCTGCCTTCTTTCCCTGAGGTCGCTCCCGCTAGCTTTAGCAACAGGTTTAATTGACAGCCTTGCTAAGTGCTCGCTCCCTGATAAACCATCGGTTGTGCAAGAAGGTCCCGTTATCTTCATCAGCCTCGCTCCAGACTCGTTCCTTAGTCGTGGTCCGCTCCAAATTAGCCGCTAAAACTGCTCTAGCCTCGATAAGCGCCATTTGACTGGAGCTGAACGCTGTGGGTGACGTCACACTCACTTAGTCCACTTCTTTACACAGACTATAGTATCGGTGCATCCCTAGCGGAAATAAAACCCATTAAAATATAAAAATATGCCAGTGTCTTCAAACAGAAATCAAGGAACACGCTGCATTGTTAAACAGCTCTAAAAAAGAGGTGGCAGTTCATTTTCACAGCACCAGCTCCGCCTTATCGCTTTCCGGGTTACACCAGAACTAAACCAGGTCCTTAAATGTGTTATTCTGGGTCTATTCTAGGTCTAAACCAGGTCTAAAATAAGACCACGCCATTATCACTGCAGTTGTAACAAGCAATCACACAAAGAAGAACAGAAATGTGGACAAAACAGACTCTCGAACATTAGAACTGAAGTGTGCACTAACCACCAAAAGCTGTTGTTTGGACATAGAATTTTTAAGTTTTAATGCCCCTAAAATTGAATATTATGACCAAGGCTGCAACTAACGTGTTTTTAGACTGGTCAGCAATTAGTTTGATGAGCAGTCAACTAGTCAAACACTGACACTTTGCAACAACATTATTGACCAAATAGATTTAAAGATTAAATTCTAAATACAGAATATTTACAGTTAGTGTTTATTATTAAAGGTCCTGTATTACGTTATTTTTTAATCTGTTCTAATGTTTCCTCATCACAAACAGACCTGGAGATGTGTTTTGTTTCATTCACACATGTTTAACACACAAACCCTGTGTATTTAGGCTGAGTTCTTCTCTAAAACAGAAAACACTCTGTTCCACCTTGTGATGTCATCATGTGGTAATACAGGAAGTGCTCCACTGTGTTTTAAAACTTCATACACCTTAATTTCTAGAATCAATTTGATAATTTCAGCCCTGGAATTGCTAATCTACTACTGAACTAAAGGTAAAAGTAGCTGTTAACTTGAAAACTACCACTTCATGACATCACAAGGTGGAATAGAGCATTTTGAGCTTTGCAGATGTAATTACTCAGTTTATTGTTGCAGCCCTAATTGTCTCTGTGCACAACAGCACCTGGCAACCCCACTGTTTGAATTTTAACAGGTTGTTTTTTCTATATGTTACGCTTTTACTAAAAGTTAGCATAAGCTTTGAGGCACAGTGAGCTAGCTAGCATGCTGCTGTGCACTGAGCCTATTGTAGCTCTGAGTTTGTTGCCGAATCACGTTAAAATGAATAAATACCGAGAGATAAGGTGGATGGCACTGACAATGTTAAAAACTAAACAAATGAGGTGAAAACTAGAAACAGAGATGCTAATGCTAATCCCAATCAGGTAGTCTTTACTTTAATTGATAGGTTGTTGTAGCATCAGCTCTAAGACACGGTGAGCTAGCTAGCATGTTGTTGTGCACGCAGCCTGTTGTGACATCCGTATGGTGGAACAAACACGCCGGATCCCCATCCAGCATACGGCGCGGGTCGAGGTCAAACTGGACGTCATTGTCAGGAGAAGAACAAAATGGCCGCTCGTCTCCTTGTGTTGACTTCATCGCGGCGGCTTACATAACCTGTGCGTCGCCCCAGACCACCCGCGGCCACGGACACCGTTTTACACGTAACCGCCAAACAAACAAACAACAAAAGCCTCCTCCTCTTCGGCACCACTCCTCCGCGTCTCATGGGAGGTCTGTCGCCATAACAACAGGCAGTCGTGTCTCGTAATGATTCACCGTTTTTGAGTTTAGGTGTAGGTCTCTTTGAAAATCGCACCAGAGCAGCAGAAAACACAAACAAGAATGAAACCACAGTGTTTCTCAAACTGTGGAACGGGAGCTGCTTCAGGCGGCCTGCAGACCTGGAATAGTCCTGTTATAGACCTGGTTTAGTCCTAGATTAGACCTGGAATAGTCCTAGATTAGACCTGGTTGGAGTCCTAGATTAGACCTGGTTTTAGTCCTGTTATAGACCTGGAATAGTCCTAGATTAGACCTGGAGTCCTAGTCCTGTTATAGAGACCTGGTTTAGTCCTAGTTAGACCTAGATTAGACCTGGAATAGTCCTGTTATAGACCTGGTTTAGTTCTAGATTAGACCTGGACCTGGATTAGTCCTAGTTTAGACCTGGATAGTCCTGTTATAGACCTGGTTTAGTCCTGTTATAGACCTGGTTTAGTCTAGATTAGACCTGGAATAGTCCTGTTATAGACCTGGTTTAGTTCTAGATTAGACCTGGAATAGTCCTGTTATAGACCTGGTTTAGTCCTAGATTAGACCTGGTTTAGTGGTTGGATTAGATCTGGTTTAGTCCTAGATTAGACCTGGAATAGTCCTACATTAGACTTGGAGTAGACCTGGAATAGACAGGACTATTCCAGGTCTACAACGGCCTGGCTTTTGATTGGCTCTTTGGTTGCTATGATACTCAGTCATAATTCTAAATATAGAACTTGGCTCCAAATTAGCCCCTTTACCTGCTGCAGCCTCGATGAGCTTCATTTGGAGCTGAACGCTGTGGGTGACGTCACACTCACTCAGTCACTTCTTTGGACCCCACAGTTTGTCGTTGCACAGTGAACATTAGAGACAGAGATTACGGAGTGGAGACACGTGTAAACATCACCAGTCAAAATAAGTGGTTATAGTTGATGGTAATGACTCGCAGATGACGGAAAGTAAACGTGCTCAGATCAGACCACCAAAAACACTGCATAACGTGACTCATGCTAACCTGAGGAACTGAAGACAATGTCAGTGAAAACAGTAGAAGGAAATCCAACACTCACTCAATCTTTACATTTTAAACTTACTTTCTGTCTGATTTCCAAGTGACAAAAACTAAAAATAGAATTGAAATAATTCACTGATCCTCAAAAACAGACCTGGAGTTGTGTTTTGTTTCATTCGTTTGAGTAACACTTTATTATTAGTCTGTTACTTCTCCAAAGCTCAAAACACTCTGTTCCACCTTGTGATGTCACGAAGTGGTAGTTTTCAAGTTAACATCCTCCTTTTACCTTTAGTTCAGTAGAGATTAGCAATTCCAGGACTGAAATGATCCAAATGATTCTAGTGAAGGTGTGTGGAGTTTAAAAACACACTGGACACTTCTTCCTGTATTACCACTTGATGACATCACAAGGTGGAACAGAGTGTTTTTAGTTTGAGAGAAGAACTCAGCCTAAATATGCAGGGTTTGTAGAGTAATATGGGCTCTTTAAAAATAGACTGCTCACTAAAATAATCATTCACCGTATGTTTTATTTAAAAATCTATGATGTTAGTGGTTGAAGTTGTTAGCTAGCTCACAGTAGCAGTAAAGTTATTTGTAGCATTATATTTATGTGCTTTAATTAAAATCCCGTCTTGTTTTTGGGGGAAATCCTTTCGGAAACTCTTCGCCTGGTGATGCATCTGTTATACAACCGCTCCCTATCGTCACGGCGACATCACATCATTTCTATTTTCTGCTTTTTCAGGGCGAGGCGCTGAGGCAGATCCTGGTGAACCGTTACTATGGAAACTTCCGGAGCGGTGGGCGAAGGGAGAGTCTGACGTCATTCTCCAACGGGCCAGTGCTGGGCGCCGTGCACGCCAAGTCCACATCAGGTAGGATTACTCATCTGCTGCAGTGAGGAGGCGGGATGCAGGAGTTTGGTTCACTGCTGTGGTGTTCGAAAAGGAGAGGAAAATTAAAGAGGCGGTATTATGCGAAATCCACTTTTTGGAGCTTTCTGCCATGTTATAGCGTTGTTCCCTCATCAAAAACATGCCCAAAGAAGTTTTATATTTCGTCCATGCATGTTTGAGTAAGCTAGCAGTTTCTCCTAGGCACTACTCAAACCCTCCTTACGGTTAGCTGTACGATTCTGTCCAATGCTCCGCCCACAAGCTGACACCACCCATAAATATACAAATGCATGATACTAAACTGTGCACAACAGCTCCACAAATCTGATGTGATGTGCAGTAGTTTGATTAGCAAAACGCACACTGATTGAGTTGTGGTAGTGCTCTGAAGGGGGAGGGACTTAGCACAGAGAGCAAAGGGACGGGGGACTCAAACAAGAACAACACGTATTAAACATGGTAATACTTTGTTTTGGGCAAATACAGCTTTTTTAAAAACAATTAACGGAAACTTGGTGATCTAAATATGTTGTGTTTTTAATACCCCATAGAAGTAAATACTCCTCTTTAAAGTAGAAGTAAAATACTCCTCTTTAATACCCCATAGAAGTAAATACCCCCTCTTTAATACCCCATAGAAGTAAAATACTCCTCTTTAATACCCTATAGAAGTAAAATACCTCCTCTTTAATACCCCATAGAAGTAAAATACTCCTCTTTAATACCCCATAGAAGTAAATACCCCCTCTTTAATACCCCATAGAAGTAAAATACTCCTCTTTAATACCCCATAGAAGTAAAATACTCCTCTTTAATACCCCCCCCAAGAAGTAAATACCCCTCTTTAATACCCCATAGAAGTAAAATACTCCTCTTTAATACCCTATAGAAGTACCTCCTCTTTAATAGCCCATAGAAGTAAGATACTCCTCTTTAATACCCCATAGAAGTAAAATACCTCCTCTTTAATACCCCATAGAAGTGAAATACCTCCTCTTTAATACCCCATAGAAGTGAAATACCCCCCCTTTATTGTCTTAAAAACATGAAAAACAGAACTATTTGCAGTTTAAAGTTATTCCTCACTTGCCTAATCCACTGCTGACATTTTAATCATAATCGTGTTGAGTTTTTATTCACTTTTCACAAAGTTTATTGGCCGGAGACGAGTGTTGCCATCGTGGCCACATTACTTCCTGGATCGCAGATGATAAAAATCATTTATAATCAGATGCAAACAGCACATAGTGGTGTTGGCAATCTCTACTGAACTAAAGGTAAAAGGAGCTGTTAACTTGAAAACTACAGCTCCAGACACAGGCAGAACATGCAAACTCCACACAGTAAGGTCCATCTTGCTGATAGCTGGGAGCGAGAGTGAGATTCGAACCATCAACCTTCAGATCAGTGCACAAACACTCGCAACTGTCGCCCATTATAAACCGTTTTACTGTCTGACAATCAGGAAGTGCACTGTTAGCGTGCTAAAAGTTGTGAAAACTGCTTATAAATTCATCATGGTGAGTAATGAGGCTGGTCAGAATGCATGAGCTAAGTGAGAATACTTTGGAATAACCTGGAATTGCCAGTTTCTACTGACCTAAAGGTAAAAGGAGCTGTTAATGCTGTTGAAAACTACAACTTCATGACATCACAAGTGGAACGGAGCATTTGTTTTGGAATGACAGACTAAAAATAACTCCAGGTCTAAATTTGAACAAAACACAACTCCAGGTCTGACTTTGAGGATGTAACAGCATTAGAACGTGACGTAAAGCTCACAAGAGTCAGTTTTGTGTAGTATAGACGGGGCATCATGTGGACATGTCTGATTGGAAGGGTTTTTTGAGTTCAATAATGAGTGTGCTATAAGATCTGAAGAGCTAAAATATAAATGTTTATCATAAATTCAAAATAAGTAGTGGAAATGGCAAGAGACTGGCGTCAAACATAGACTGTACACATAAAAGGACACAGCTAACCTGCTAGCTGCCATGTTCCAAATAGGAAGTGAGCATTTGCGCGCTGCCGGCTCCATCGAATCTGGCTCCAATTCAATTTCTGTGTAAAAACTGTGTCCCTTCTCTCTGTAACTGCTGCTGTCAGACTCGTCATTTTGGTCTTAAATGTTCGTATTAACCCTCTACATGATCCTGGTGTTTTCATTTCGCTATTTTGTTCATAAATCAAGATATGAACATTAATAACAGTCAAATCAGACGCCTTCTTTCTGCGGCTAGCATTAGCAACAGGTTTGATTGACAGGGGCGTTGCCTTCAACAGCGCCGCTCTGGATCCTCTTTGGTTGCTAAACTAGCAGTGTGGGCTAAAAGACTCAATGGGCTTCATTTACGCTTCAAAGAGAACACTCACTTAGTTCACTTCTTTAAACAGTAAAAAGAAAATGCAAAATATATTTTGGCTATATACAGCAGACGGGGTAACAAAGAGAAACAAAATGAGATGAGATGCTATTGTTTTGCCTGGAATGTTCCATCGTACGCCATTAAAATGACCAGTCTTGCATGTTTTCAGTTTGTGCTGTTTTTATACCTTGAAAAACATGCATTTCTGTGTTGTGAGATGGGTCGCCTCTCCGCAGATCTGATCTGTAACTTGGCCTGATTATGTTACCTGTTTGTTTTAATGCCATACTGTGGGATTTTCTGGACAAAGCCACAACAACATAGTAGAAATCATCATCATACCAGTTTATTGCTCTGTTTGTTCTCTCTGAGGGAGCAAATTTCACTATTGGAAGTCACAACCGTCTCCTCTATGGACAGCCAACACCGGAGTCTAATAACATTTGATTTTATTTAACGAGTTGATTTATTTTTTTATTTCTTGTGTTTCCAGCGCTGGTCCCGGGAGGCCTGAGCCGGGGCCAGATGAGCCTGGCCGAGGTGCAGTGTCACCTGGACAAAGAGGGAGCGTCCGACCTGGTGATCGACCTCATCATGAACACGAGCAGCGACCGAGTGTTTCAAGAGAGCATCCTGTTAGCCATCGCTCTGCTGGAGGGAGGCAACACCACCATACAGGTAACCACCACCATACAGGTAACCACCACCATACAGGTAACCACCACCATACAGGTAACCACCATACAGGTAACCACCATACAGGTAACCACCATACAGGTAACCACCACCATACAGGTAACCACCATACAGGTAACCACCACCATACAGGTAACCACCATACAGGTAATCACAACCATACATGTAACCACCACCACCACCAGGTAGGTACGACCACCACCATACAGGTAACCACCACCACCATACAGGTAACTACTGCACAGGTAACTACCATACAGGTAACTACTACCACCATGCAGGTAACCAACACCACCATACAGTTAACCACAACCATACAGGTAAACCACCACACCATAGAGGTAACCACCACCACCATACAGGTAACTACAACCACCACCATACAGGTAACCACCATACAGGTAACCACCATACAGGTAACCCTCACCATACAAGTAACCACCATACAGGTAACTACCATACAGGTAACCACCATTTAACTACTGCACAGGTACATTTTAGCTAGCACTCAGGCACATTTTAACCAGGGAACAGGAACACTTTCACTACCATACAGGTAAAGGAGGAGGTTCTCTTTAACCACCAGACAGGTACTCTTTAACAGGTACACTTTACCATGTTATCTAGGGATGAGGCCACACCACCATACAGATACATTTAATCATCATAGTCCAGAAAAATAACAGAACGTTCCCCACTAGTACAAAGACCAATCAGATTTGTTTATTTGAATGAGGCATGTGAAAGAAAGAAGCTCATTGGTCACCCGTCATTATGAACTAAATCCGATTTCTCTTCAGAGTTTAGTGCTTCGCTCACTGATACAGTCAAAATCTCCCCTATTTTTCAGTCCTCTGTGATATTGTCTTTTTTATTTTCCTCGTAAGCAGACGTATTTGTTTTGATAAAGACAGACCACGAGTGCCTCTAATTGGCTAATCCATCTGTCAGTCACACCCATCTGACCTCCAGACTCACATCTTCGTAAAGTTTTGAAGCGTGTATTCTGGATCTCAGGTAAGAGCAGAGCTAGCTAGCGAGGGGCTAAGACGAACATTACAACACACTGATATATTTACGTGCTTTGAGGATTTCCAAAAAGTTGATTTGATTTAACAAAAAGAACATTTTAGGAGATTTCTTTCTAGGCCAGCGCTGCAGTACCTCAGAGTGGCCACTAGTCTTTGTCCATGAACTACTGCTATATTGTTGGGCTTTGGGTGTAGGATATCGGGTCACTTTAGAGCTCACGATGGATGTGGGCTTTGGCCTTATTGTCACATTAGACACAGCTCTTTATCGGCTACATCTTCACCCAGAATGCTTTGCTAGTCAAAACAAAGCACAGCTTCACGTATGCTAGTTTTTCATAGTGCAGGATCTGGTTATGTGGGTCAGTGTGCCACCATAGTATCACATGTGCATCCCACCTCCAAACACAACGCTATCTTTCACTCATAATGTAGGCCAACGCTAATGATGTCACCGGGGAGCGTATCGTTTTCATGTTTTAGTCGCACTTAAAGCTGCCGCACCAGATTTTTACCGTCTTAAAAAACATGAAAAACAGATCTAGTTCATTTTTAAACAGTTTGCAGTTTATTCCTCACTTATCTTATACATTCTGAACATCATAATTATTCACCACGATGAGTTTATAAGCGCTTTTCACAACTTTCAGAGAGCAGAGTGGAGTCACGCTAATGCTAACAACAACAGCGGACCAGTATCACTTTGAAACATACAATGTATCTGTACTGAGGCGAGACAAATGACTTTATGACATGAAAAAATGGCTTCAACATCTGTATTCTTACAGTTTGAAGTGCTTTTTACTGCCAAAAATGAATCATTTGTGTTGTTGAACTATAGGCCCTGGGATTTTTTACACTATATTACATTATTTTCTGATCAGTTTTATTGCGGTTTCCTCGTCACAAACAGACCTGGAGTTGTGTTTTGTTTCATTCTCACATGTTTAACACACAAACCCTGAATATTTAGTTCTTCTCTCAAACTGAATCAGAATCAGAAGAAGTTTTATTGCCATTGCCATTGAAAACACTCTGTTCCACCTTGGGATGTCATCAAACGGTAATACAGGAAGTGCTCCACTGTGTTTTTAAACTCCATTCACCTTCATTTCTAGACTCATTTGGACAAATAATAAAGTGTTACTCAAACATGTGAATGAAACAAAACAACACTCCAGGTCTGTTTTTGAGGAGGGAACAACATTATAGCATGACATAAAGCTCTTTTGTGTGTGTGTATATATATATATATATATATATATATATACACATATATATAGATATATATATATATATATACACATACATACACACACACACACAAAAAATAAAGAAAGAAAAATGGTCATAACATTTGCATTTTGACAGCATAAAGTCAGATTCTACAGTCGGGTTACATCTGTGCCAGATTCTGCCAGTTTGACCTTTTAGTCTTATCTGCTGTGGCATCTCCCCGTGACACAGAAACAGCGTCTGAGACAGTGTCACACAGTTGTTTCCTTATAGTTCTCACATCTCTGCCTGCTACTCACTCTGTTTTTCCTCTTATACACGCACCAGGACAGAGAATGAAGTGTCTGGGATAGTGTCAGGCTGTTATTTCCCATGATTCTTTGAAAACGGTGCACCTGATTGGATGAAAAGTGGTGGCACTGTCCGTAGTTTCGTTTTTAGTTACCACCAGAATAACGTTTGTGCAGTGAAACTGAAATGAGCAGGGAGAGAGTTTGTGTTTTTAGTCTGAATCGATGTGAGATCCTTATCTACACCTGTCATCTGTCTCTCCTCTGCTCATGAGGGTTATTCTTCTTGTCTTCTCCTCTTTTATCGCTCGTTCTCCTGTCCCTCTCTCCCTTCCTCTGCTCCTCTTCTCCACCTCCTGTTTGTCCTCTTTGCCCCTGACACTTTCTCTCCCTCCGTTCATCCTGTCTTGTTCTCTCCCCCTCTCGCTCTCCTCCTCGTCTCCTCCTTTTTTCTTACTCCTTTCTCTCCCCCTCCCTTCACTCCTCTCCCCCTCCCTCTCCTCCTCTCTTTACGCGCTCTCTACCTCCCTTCACCACCCCTTCACTCTCGTCTCCCTCTCTCCTCCCCCTGTCCTCCCCTCTCTTCTGCTCTCTTTACCTCTCCCCTCTTCTTCTCCTCCTCTTCTTCTCCTCCTCTCTTTACCCCTCTCTCCCTCCCTTCATTTCTCCTCTGCCCCTCCTCCTCTTCTCCTTCTCTCCTCTCCAGTGTTGTGTAAGTACAGAGCCTTGCATAATCAGATTTGTGAGTGAGACTCTTCCCACGACATCAGCAGCACCATCAGCATCAGCATCAGCATTAGCATTAGCACCAGCAGCATTAGCATCAGCAGCATTAGCATCAGCAGCATTAGCATTAGCAGCATTAGCATTAGCATCAGCAGCAGATCCAGAGTCACGTGACCTCAGTCTGTTACATAAGTGCCCGGGTGAATGAACAATGAGGAATGTCTCGCACAGCACACATACTCTCCCTCTCTCTCTCTCTGTCTGTCTCCTTCTCTCTGTCTCTCCTCTCTCTCTCTTTCCTCCCTCTCTTTTCTCTTCTCTACACCACCCTGTTCCTCCTTTCCTCCCTCTCTCCTCTCTATCCCCCCTTTGACTTCCCTCTCTCTCTCCTCTCTTCATTTTCTCTCTCCTCTCTTTTCCTCTCAACCCCGTTCTCTCTCTCTGTGTTTCTCTCTCCCTCCTTCCTCTCTTCTCCTCCTGCCTCTCTTGCTGTCCCTCTCTCTCTCTCCTTCTCTCTCTCTAGCTCTCTCTCCTCCTCTCTTCCTCTCTTTGTAACCGGCTCAAACTGGGTCAGGCTGGGCGTGTGGATCTGGGGCAGTGGGGAGAGGAGGCGGGGGAGGTGGAGGGAGGTGGAGGGAGGTGGAGGGAGGTGGAGGGAGGCGAGGGGAGGCGGAGTCAGACAGACTTTTTCTGTACAGTAAAAACAAACCCAGTGAAACATGTGAGCAGATAAAGTCTCAAGATTAAGACTTTAAAACATGTTACATAAAATATTTACATTACACGTTTAACCTTATATTACATAAGCAGCACGCTAGCTCACGGTGTGTCAGAGCTAACAGTCACTTGTTCAGATCAAAAGACCGCATATAAACTACATATAAAGACTACACAATATTTTTTATATGTAAAATACTTCAGTTTGTGTTGTTTTGACATTTATTATGCCTGAAAATTAGCATTAGCATTAGCATTGAGACACAAACATGGACAGGAAGTAGAGCTTTTGAGCCTTAAAGGTGGAACAGCGCGAAATAAAAAAGTGACTGTGACCATTTTACGACATGTGCTTGTAGCTTCGAGGCCTCTCCAGTATTCCCAGTATTCCCAGTATTCCCAGTACTCCCAGCATTCCCAGTATTTACGCTGCAGGTGACTTTGGGCCAGTGTCTCCACATGCCACTCAGCACCTGTTATGTATCTCAAATGACACTAAAGTACTCACACTTGACCTACATAGCAAAGGGCAGCTGTTGTATAATACTACAGTAATGCAGTAACGCCTCTGAATACTGTTGTAGTAGAAGTCGTTTGGCTCGTTCTTACTGTGGTGCTGCTCTGCAAACGTGGGGAGTGCTCAGTTACATTTACTTGAGTAACTTTTTAAAGAAATTGTTTGTTTCTAGCTGCATACTTTTACTCCTACTTGAGTCATATTTGTACTGAAGTAACAGTACTCTTACTCGAGTAACAGTCGTGGTTCCTCATCCCTCTGTGAGTCAGTCTGAAGTGACTTGAGATTTATGTCGCCAACATGAAATGATTTGAACTTTTGTGCTTTTTTTGGAGCTGCTTGAGATGTGATTTAGTGTAAAAATCAGATAAAAAGTGTGTTATAGAGGAGAGAGGGAGAGAGGAGGAGGAGAGGAGTGAAGAGAGAGGAAGAGAGGGGAGAGGAGGAGGAGGAGTGAAGAGAGGGGGAGAGAGGAGGAGAGGAGTGAAGAGAGGGGGGGAGGAGAGGAGGAGGAGAGGAGTGAAGAGAGGGGAGGAGGGAGGAGGAAGAGAGGGGGGAGAGAGAGAGGGAGAGAGGAGAGAGTGAGAGAGAGAGGGGAGAGAGAGGAGGAGGAGAGGAGTGAAGAGAGGGGGAGAGAGGAGGAGGAGAAGACTGAAGAGAGGGGAGAGAGAGAGGAGGAGAAGAGAGAGGAGAAGAGAGGGGGAGAGAGGAGGAGAGGAGTCAAGAGAGGGGGAGAGAGGAGTGAAGAGAGGGGGAGGAGGAGAGAGGAGGAGAGGAGTGAAGAGAGAGGGAGGGAGGAGGAGGAGAGGAGTGAAAAAAGAGGGGGAGGAGTGAAGAGAGAAGGAGGAGAGAAGAGAGGAAAGGAGGAGAGAGGAGGAAGAGAGGAGTGAAGAGAAGGAGGAGGAGAGAAGAGAGGAAAGGGGGAGAGAGGAGGAGGAGAGGAGTGAAGAGAGCGGAAGAAGAGAAGAGAAGGAGGAGGAGAGAAGAGAGGAAAGGGGGAAAGAGGAGTGAAGAGCGCAGGAGGAGAGAAGAGAAGGAGGAGGAGAGAAGAGAGGAAAGGGGGAGAGAGGAGGAGGAGAGGAGTGAAGAGAGCGGAAGAAAAGAAGAGAAGGAGGAGGAGTGAAGAGAGAGAGGAAAGGGAAAGAGAGGGAGAAGAAAAGAGAGAGGAAAGGGAGAGAGGAGAAGAGGAGTGAAGAGAGGGAAGAGGAGGAGGAGAGGGGGAAAGTCGGAGGAGAGAAGAGGGGGAAGAGCAGAGAGGGGTAGGAGAGGAGGAGAGAGGAAATAAATAGTTTGTAAATACCAGATTTTGTATGTTATATAATGTTTTGTTCTTGTTACATTCTCTTCAAACTCTAAACGTCACTGATTTATATTGTTTTAAGTTTTAAGCTTGGATCTTACTTTGTACTCGAGTAAAATTATTTTAAAATAACGTTACTCTTGAGTTAACATCGTAGCTGCTTTACCTCCGTGTTTCGTGTGTTGCCCTGAGCTGCTCATCTGAACTTTTAATGTAGAAATAAATTATAAACTAGAGATTAAAGGACAAAAAATAATAAAATGATAAACCACCAAAGTACAGATCTGCAGACGAGTGAATCTGACCAACTTCACTCAGGTTAGATTATTTCTAATGGTCAGTGCTCAACTTTGTCCTTGTAACTTAACTTCTTCAAGAGGTGCAAAAAATAATCCTGCCGGTTCCTCTTTCCCTGTGTTTTTTGTGCTGTATCCATCACTGTGAACAAACAATGCTAACCGCTAATGCTAACTTGTTTTTGCTAGCTACACACGTGCACAGCAGCATTTCAGCACCGGCCACATGTGCGTCCCCTCTGCACGCGGTCGAGGCTGTAGCTAGCGCAGCAGACAGGAGAGAGGGAGCGCTAGCTAGCAGCACGCGTATAAATAGCTCTTACATAACGTAGCTTTGTGAGTACCGAGCGGAGGGGAGGGGGGAGAGGGAAACGCTTTGACCTTGTTTTTTCGCTAATGGCCGCCGTCACCCCTCCTCCCTCCTCCCTCGCTGCTTGCGTCCGTCGTCATGGATACAGACAGACTTTGCTGTTTACGCGACTCCAAAGGGGAGATCCACTGAGTCCGCTCCTGGCTCTGCTCTTTTATATTAATTCTTTTTTTTTTCCTGTCGTTTCCTTGACCACCGCTGTGCGTAAAACATTACATCACCGCTCTGCTCCCGCTCGATACTTGGACGATTTCCACGCGGCTGAGTGCTCCTGGTTCCTGCAGTGTTCAGACAAAGAGAAAAGGAATTTATACAATGCACAGGTGTTTTTATGTAACACGAAAACATGAGTCGCACCTTCTTATGAGAACTCAGAATAATCTCAGACAGACGGTAGATTCTGGGGATATTTATAAGTTCGTTAACGCCATTTTGACGTTTGAGCGTTGAGGTTTAAGCAAAGGTTAAGAGCCCAAATGGACCAAAACAAACATGGCGGCGCAGATTTAAATGAAAACACTATTTATGAAAAGGAAGATGTCAGTGTTTTTTTCTCAACTGCATTTAACAAATGTTTGATTTTTTTGTCTAATTCTGCTGTTGTGAAACTTTGATCAGATTCAAGTATTCGTTCTGACGTTCCGCCTTTTCCCGCTCATTTTCAGTGCGAGCCTCTTCTGGTTTATCCAATCCAATCCAATCCACTTTATTTATATAGCACATTTCATAAACAAATTGTTTCCAAAGTGCTGCACAGAGACACAGTGACTAAAAATAAAAATAAAAGAACAACAATCAAAATAAATAGATGCTCATTTAATTTCACTAATCTTACAAAAATAAAACCAGTAAAATCAAATAAGAGCAACTCTATAAAAAGTGCAAAAAAATAAAAAAAATAAATAAGAATAAATAACTATACATAAAATCAATATAATACAATAAAACACATAAAAAATAAATAAAAAACACAGAGGACCACACACAACTCACGCGGTGTTAAAAGCCCAGAGAATAAAAAGTGGGTCTTAAGACGAGACTTAAAACACACTCGACAGTGGGAGCTGTTCGAACGTGAGGGGGCAGGGCGTTCCACAGTTTAGGTCCAACCACAGAAAAGGCCCTGTCCCCTCTGGTTTTAAGTCTGGTCTTAGGCACCACGAGCTGGTGCCTAAGACTGTGTAGAGCTCAGCGTGACACACAGATACAGAAACTGTAGTGTCATCTGTTCTGTACTTGGTGGTTAATTTCACGTTACGTCGTCACGTTAGCGGAGACGAGGACGCCTGATCCTCGCCCCAGACTTTTACAGACTCCATTACCAGAGGATTTCCTCTATGTAATAAACTCACATTAATCTTGCCCCAATACAGATGTTTTTATTTTGTTTTTGTTGATCTGAATCGTGACAAATACAGAGTGGCCCAAAAGTCACTGACAGTTGAAAAAAATTCAAAACTCTTTTGTTTGTAAATATTTTTCTTTTATTTCTTCAGAGCATTTAGAACAACTCTTCCGACATTAATCTGATCAAATCCAGCACCAAGGAACAAACCCTCATTGTACAGTGGTACTTTGAGTCACATGGGTCAAATTCACAAACCCAGCGGTGTTACCGTCGACATTTTAATACCAGAGATGCCCCGAGTGTAAATGCCATTAAAGGAGTAATAAGTGTTTTTTCAAAGACAGGGGGCAGTATGTGATCTCCACAGACCTGACTAGTCCTGATTTATTCCTGTGGGTCTATCTTAAAGAAAGGTGTCTGTGAATAAACCTCAGACAATAAACGATTTAAAACGTAACATCAGGATCAAATAAGAGCCATAAGCTCAGAAATACTTTAAATGTTGTGTAAAGTGTGTTGGATCAGACTATTCAGGGCCAAACCCAAAATGTGGACACTTAAAAAACATTATTTTTAAAAATGAGGCCATTTTTACTTCCCCTAGTTTAAGTAGTGATAAGTTCAAGTGCAAGTGAACAATTATAACCGTTTATATTGGCAAAAAGTTCATAAGATTCAGTTTATCTACTGATAAAATTTGGTGAGTATAATTTAAGAATTATAGGAGCTACTGAAGATTTAAAAGTGTCAGTGACTTTTGGGCCACAGTGTATAACAAACATAAAATAACAATATAGTAATATGATGCAGGTCTCACAGCGTTTATATCTCAGGCTAATTCACACACGCTGGTCCCCAGAACGACTTTAAAACAACTTTCACTTAAAAAAACAGCAGATTATTTACATCTGGTCATAGTCAGATTTTTATATCACACTTTCCCGTCTTTAAGTCGCTCCAAAGGCTTTACCGACCGAGCTTCTGTCGAGTTTTGCTGTGAGGTAAAGCTAACAACAACAACTACCATGCAACAGCGCACTTCCTGATCACAGTGCAGTGCACAGAGGACTTAGTTTGACCTGGAGAGCGGCGTGTACCATAGATCTGTGCTCGGGGAGGGACACGTTTTACTCAAATATGTAGAAAAAACATGTGTTTCTTATGCTCTTCCAATAACTGTAACTTACAAATCAGATTACAGTTACTTGGACCTTTGTACTCGAGTAGTATTGTTTGAAGTAACAGTACTCTTCCCTGTGTGTCTTACATAATGACAGTGCAGTCGGGGCGCGGTCTGCGAGCCTTTCTCAGCCGTGGGTGTGTTTCTAAATCGACATGTGCGGCGCCCGAGACGACTGACCTACTTTTGTCTGAGCCGCTGCTGTCGGTCAGGAGGAGGGCGGAGCTACGCACTACTGTACTCCGTGTCTGAGGGTTATGTAATGCTCTGGAGAGAGGGAGGAAGAGGAGGGGGAGAGGAGGAGGAGAGGGGAGAGGAAAGAAGGGGGGAGGAGGAGAGGGAAAGAGGAGAGAAAGGAGGAGGAAAGAAGGAGGGAGAGAAGGGAGAGGGAGGAGGGAGGAGAAGAGGGAGAGGAGGAGAGGGAGAGGAGGAGAGAAGGAGGGAGAGAAGGGAGAGGGGAGGAGAAGAGGGAGAGGAGGAGAGAAGGAGGGAGAGAAAGGGGGAAGAGAGAGGAGGAGAAGAGGAAGAGGGGAGAAAGGAGAGGAAGAGGGAGCGAAAGGAGGAAGAGAGAGAGGAGGAGGAGAAGAGGAAGAGGGGAGAGAGGAGAAGCTGAAGAGAGAGGAGGGGGAGGGAGAGGGGAGGAGGAGAGGAAAGAAGGAGAGGGGGGGGTGGAGGTAGAGTAGGGGGACAGGAGAGGGAAAGGCGAGGAGGAGGAAGAGAGAGGATAAGAAGGTGAGAGTAAAGGAGGGGGACAGGAGGAGGAGGGGAGGAGGAGTGGGAGGAGTGTGCTGTCCCGTGTTGGGCCTCTTTACTTCAGCCTGAAGCCTCCAACAGAACGAGCAGAACAGAAAACATGGCCTCACTGAGCTGCAGAGTTAAAGCTGCTCAGGTCAAAGTTCAGACGAGTTTTCATGTTTTTATAGTTTCTTTTAGTGGGACGGGACCTGGGCTAAATATTTATCATCATTTACATCAGTTTGGCAGCAGATTGAGGTAAAAAGTTGAGCAGAAAAGAATAAAATAGTGAGATTTGAAAGATGAAAAACTCTGTGTCCACATCAAAACACCTGAAACACAGAGAGGAAGACGTTTCATGACCAACTAAATACAGGTGTCATTACTTTTATTTATTTAGTCTAATTATAACTGAACTTTGGACAAGTGCTGGCCCTTGTTTACTTTATGGTTGCTAGGCAACACTTATGACAAATCTGTGTCATCTCTGTCGTCCTGTGTCCAACCAGGAAGTAAAAGTCTAAACTAGGCCAGATTTTTTGATACAACAATGTGAGGAGGAGAGGAGGAGGGTGAGGAGAGGAGGAGAGGAGGAGGGGGAGGAGGACAAAGACAAGCAGGTAGCGGGCATCAGAAAAGTTACACAGTTAACCTTTAATGGTCAGAAAAAATACATGTTTACATAGGTTTAATGCTATAATGTGGAACATTACAGCAACAACATATCTGAAGACAAACAGCTAGTGGCCACCAGAAAAGTTCCAGAGTGAACCTTTAATGCTCCTAGTGTGACACAGCTGCAGTTTACACTGACCTCAGTAATAACTGTGGAGTTTAATGGAGCTGGTGTTATGTGAACAGACTGGTCCTGGGATGATCAGGTACTAGACTCCTCCCACAGACTGAGGGCCAGCAGCTCACACTCTGCACATATATATATATATATATATATATATATATATATATATATATATATATATATATATATATATATATATATATATATATATATATATATATATATATATATATATATATATATATATACATACATATACATATATACATATATATATACGTATATATATACATACATATATATATATATATATATATATATATACATATATATATATATATATATATACATATATATACATATATATATATATACATATATATATATACATATATATATATATATATATATACATATATATATATTATATATATATATATATATATATATATATATATATATATATATAACATATATACACACACACACACGTACTCCGCTCACACGCGCACACACCACAACTAAACCAGGACTGGTTTGAGGACAAAAACAGAGTGGTGCAGTTGTAAAAGCACTGTGTTCATTGAGAGGCTTATTGCACCATGGTCATACCCAGGACGCCCCTAACCTTCCTTTGCCACTCTCCTTCTCCTCTCTTCCCCTGATCTCCTCCTCTCTCTCTCCTCCCTCTCCTCTCTCCCCTGTATAACCTCACCCAGCCTGCCCTGCCCTTGTAGTGTCATGTTCAGAGTGCATCCCTCTCCCTCTCTCCCTCTCTCCTTACTCCTCCCTCCCCTCCCTCTGTCCCCTGCCATGCCCCTGCGGTATCACGTTCGGAGCACGTACCCCTCTTCTCTCTCTCTCTTCTCCTCCTTCTCTCTTCTCTCTCCCTTTCTCCCGTTCTCCTCCCTCTCGTCCCCCCCGTCACGTACCCTGCAGTATCGTGTTCAGAGAGCGTCCTCCTCTCCTCCCCCTCTCCCCCCTCTCCTCCCTCACGTACCCTGCAGTATCGTGTTCAGAGCGTGTACGTGCAGGACGGGTGTCTCGTGGTGGTGGAGTGTGCAGTATTTAAACCGTATTTAAACAGTATTTAAACCCAAACATCACAAACACAGTTGTGTCATTGTTCCAAAGGCGCAAAGTTCAAATGTCTGGTTTACTTGATTTCAAAGACTTTTTTGTTTCAGAGTCTGGAAGAAATGTATTTGACGGAAGAAATGATCAGATCAGAGATGCAGATGTCTGGGTTTGGGTCAATAGTTTGAACTGTTATGTCTCTGTCACTTCATGAAGGCTCTGAACATAATCACATTTATTAGCTTAATCGGCTACTGAAATAATCTTAACGGAGCCAAACACAAAACTATGTGCTGAGAAAATAAATCTGAAGAGTCCAAGTACCAGTCACACAGACGTGTAAAGAACTGGACTGAGTGAGTGTGACGTCACCACAGCTTCTGCTCCAAATGAAGCTCATCGAGGCTGGAGCAGTTATAGTGATTCATTTGGAGCTAATTTCCATATTAGGAATTCCGACCGCAAGTATCATAGCAACCAAAGAGCCAATCAGGAGCAAGTTGGTTGAAGGTCCCGCCCGCATTACCAGTTTAGCAGCTTAGCGTGTCAATCAACCTTTTTGCTAATGCTAGCAGGGGCGACTTTGGGGAAAGAAGGACCTGATTTGTCTGTTATTAATGTTCATATCTTGATTTACAGACACAATAGTGAAATAAAAACCCCTGGATCATGTAGAGGGTTAATACGAACATTTAAGACCAAAATAACAAGTCTGACAGCAGCAGGTACAGAGAGAGTAGCAGCTACAGTAACAATTACAGCGAGAGGGGGCACAGTTTTTCAATAGGAAGTGAATTGTAGCAAGAGTCAATTCAGCCGGAACTGCGTGCATGGTCACTTCCTGTTTGTAACGCGGCAGCTAGCAGGTTGGCTACGTTCATTTATATATACAGTCTATGGCCTGGACACACTGTTATGTCATTGTACATATTTGTACTTTTTACGCTTTTTTATTTTCTATTTTTTTCTCTCTAATCAACAACAAAGCCCGTCTTGTCTGCACGGCCTTGTGACTGCTACCGTTTCCTCCACTAGCCCAGTTTCCTAACCTGAAAAGACAGAAGGTTATGTAACAAATTGGCCTAGATACTGGCTGATAACACTCTCTCCTTCTTTTTTTTTTTTTTTGCTTCCTTGCTCCTTGCTTTGCCTCCTAGCACCTTTTTTCCTAAGCAGTGTGTTGATCCCCCGCCCTCCTCTCCTCTGTATATGTGTAACTAGGGCAGTTTTTCACCCTTCCTCGCCCCGAGCTCGGTGGCTGGGTTCGTGCAAAACTGTTCCATAGGCTGCGGTCGTTAGCACAACTTACATAATCATAACAGCTCGCGTAGTTGGGACATGGCGTATGGAGGGATCGCAAAGTGTTCCAATTTCTCCGTGACCCCATTTTAAGCGGCGAGATTGCACCATGTGACCCTGCGCTCCCAGCCAAACAACTTATGTAACGTGTAAGGAGGAGGACTGCTGCTGGGGCCTACAGACGGCGGGTATAGGAACATGTTTCTGCAGTATAAAGGACTGTCAGAGGTATCAGACACGAGATACTCATTTGAGCAGGTATTGATACTAAAAAAGTCACATTCACAGGACAGAAATGAACCTTTCCTGAAGCTTTAGAATGATCTTCAGCTGCATCAGAACAAGTATAAGACACATAGACTAGTATACACCCATGGACCACTGACCCACAGGTTGGTGGTACAATTTCAGCTCCCACAGTTGAATTCTGTCATTGTGTCCTTGGGCAAAACACTTAACCCACCTCGCTCCCAGTGACTATGTACTTTGTTGTATGAATGTGTGTATGAATGGGTGAGTGCTTCCTTGATGTAAAGCGCTTTGAGTGACTTAAAGATGGAAAAGCGCTGTATAAATATGTGGCCATTTACCTGGACGAGTGAGGGATTACACAGATGTAAGGCCACATGGGAATAGAAAAGAAAGTACTACAGTTTAATGTGGAAAATCACAGTATATTTTCTAAAGAAAGAGTGTTTTTTATTATACAGTTGTCCCTCACAATATCGCGGTTCACCTTTCCCAGTCGGATGTTTACGGATGTTTTTAGTCCAAATTTGCATGTTTTTTTTTACAGTGTATGAACGTGCCTTGTGTTCTGCGTCCTGATTGGCTGAGGGATTGTAGACCATTGTGTTCTGTGTCCTGATTGGCTGAGGGACTGTAGACCATTGTGTTCTGTGTCCTGATTGGCTCATGGACTGTAGACCATTGTGTTCTGCGTCCTGATTGGCTGAGGGACTGTAGACCATTGTGTTCTGCGTCCTGATTGGCTGAGGGACTGTAGACCATTGTGTTCTGCGTCCTGATTGGCTGAGGGACTGTAGACCATTGTGTTCTGTGTCCTGATTGGCTGAGGGACTGTAGACCATTGTGTTCTGCGTCCTGATTGGCTGAGGGACTGTAGACCATTGTGTTCTGCGTCCTGATTGGCTGAGGGACTGTAGACCATTGTCCATCAGTCTCCTCCGTGTCTCCTGTACAGGACAGAATGTGTCAGACAAATTTACATAAATGTTGGATCACAGTGTGACTCTGAAGTGCTGTATGTTTGCAAGTTTTCTCCCCGACAAAACCCACAATGTCGATGAAACGTTCTGCACCGACAAAAACACACGATGAAGGTTTGAACTTTGTGTTTAAAACAGAGAGAAATGTGAGAAAATGTTAATGTCTGTGTGAGAAAAGTGTATAAAGTGTGAGGTGAGGGGTTTTACAGACAAGAAACATATAGAATAAGTGTAAAAAATAAAGCTGGTACTTCAAGGATTTTGCCCGTTGTGGGTTATTTTTAGAACGTGACCCCCACCATAAACCAGGGACCAGTGTAATTTTCTTATATGAACATCAACTATTCCTTAAGATCGAAATCAAGTTTGAAATTTTAGTATCGTGACCACACCAATCACCTTTTCTGTTTGGAAAGGTTCTTGTCACATCATCAGTCACATCAGCCATATTTGTTTGGTCAAAGACGCTGTACCTTAAAAACGTGAAAAACAGAACTAGTTCATTTTAAACAGTTTGCAGTAGTCCAAAGTTACTCCTCACTGACCTTAGGCATTCAGAGCATCCTAATTATTCACCATGATCATTTTATAAGCACTTTTCAAAAACTTTCAGAAGCCTAGATGTAAACAGTGGTTTCATTTTGACCTTTGTTCTGGGGGAAGACCAACTTTGCTCAAATACATGGGGAAAAACAGGTACTGCACCTTTAATGTCCTGATTAGACTGGAGTATTTGTGCGAAATTTCAGAGACAATGCCAATATTTATCTTAAGTGGCTTGGAAAATCTGTTGGCGTCCGGTTTTGATTCCCTAAATGAGCTGTATTTCTGACACGTGCGTTTAGAAGATTCAGCACAAACATTAGATGATAGACGACAGACGTGTGATCCTAGATATAAGGAAGTGTAAATAAATATATCATTACATATGTGCACCACGCAGCTGCTGTCTGGAGCTGTCGACACCTGGACTATTGTTAGCTGGTGTCACAGGGGGCGCTAATCATAGTGACATTTTGTTCATCCTGTCTGTATAAATTATTTGACTTGAGAAAGTTCGAGTTTTCAGTCGTCTTTAACTGGCCCTGATCGATTATGAGCGAAAAACAACAAAATAATAATTATGATTTTTAAATGCAAAGAACCAGCCCTGTTGTGCTTGTGTCTCTATAGTTCTCATCTCTGACACTGTGGATGATTATCTTAGAATTTGCTCATTTTAAATCATAATATTCATCTAAAATGACTTAATAAAAGAAACAAGTCAGCTGACTTCTGCATTTGAAAATGGCGGTGTCCAATGGGAGCTGACGTCGCACTCTTCTCTTTTAATGTTCACTTTATGATTATTTCTGTTTTAATTTGTTTGTAATGTGGATTTTAAAGTCTTTCTTATTCTGTGAAGCACTTTGAATTACTTTGTGAACCAATTATGCTGTACAGATAAACTTGTCTTGCCTTGCTTAAACTACGCAACGCTGCCAAATCCTACGAGTATCACCGATTAAGAAAATAAAACTGGAGAACGAAGTACAGAGCTAAAAAAAATCTCAAAATGTTTAACTCACAGCACTTAAGTCTCAAGATCATATCCGCCATATGCGCAGAATCTTGTCTTGCGAGATCTTGTGTCACGGAATCTGGTCTCAAAGATCTGTTCTCACGAGATCTGGTGTCATGAAATCTGGCCCCATCCCTTTAACCTGATTCTGCTTTACTCTAAATACTTTCTGTATTTGCAGCGTTCCTTCTTCTGCCGTTTGACCGAAGATAAAAAGTCAGAGAAGTTTTTCCGAGTTTTCTACGACCGGATGAAACTGGCCCAACTGGAAATCAAAGCCACAGTTACGGTCAACACCAGTGACCTAGGAAACAGGAAACGAGACGAGGAAGGAGGAGACAAGGAGGCTCCAGCCAGAAGGAAAGGTCAGATCCTAAATATGATACAATTTTCACTTTCTGTGCACGAGGGGTTTAAGTGCTAACTGCTAGCCACAATTAGCTCCATTTGACAGGAGCTGGAGACTATGGGTTTTACCCACTACCAACCAAGTAATAAGATATATGGCCTCATCTTTATGAATGAACAAACTTTAAAGCAATACCACGGAACTTTCTGGAGGTGGCTCATCACCTACATGAGTTAGGAAGTTAGGAAAGTTAAAACCACACTTTAGAACATTTTACTTGGAGATAGATACTTTTTAAGTCATTCTGTGGAATAATTTGGCAAATGGACTAATATTTCCATGGAAACAAGCAGGATGAGGCCAAGTAAGAGTCAGGTTTGTGGAGATGCAAGCCTGCTCACAATAAGGAGACAAGTTTTGTTTTTTTTTTTTTTGTTTTTCAGTACAATCTAAACATTGAAAATAACAACAATAATTTTAGTCTATTTTTGTCCCAAAAAGTTACACGGTGGGGCTTTAAATTCTCACGTTTTTCTGCAGCTCGAGACTCTGCCGTGGTGATGACGGAGGACGTGAAGGAGCAGCTGTTGGAGGCCTCGTCTGCTACAAAGAAAGCGTTTAACTCTTATCGCCGTGACGCTGACCCCGAGGACCACTTCAGCTCTGCGGAGGGGCACCCCTCCTCCGGCGACAAGGGCCAGGACGATGGAGAAATGAGCTTCGTCATCATCATCATGCAGCCAATCCTGCGCTTCCTCCAACTGCTCTGCGAGAACCACAACAGAGACCTGCAGGTCAGGAACATGCACGTTTATTATATTTACCATTAGGAGGAGTTTAAAGCACACTATGGAACTTTTCTGGTGAAGACTCTGCCACCTCCTTGTCTCCATGGAGATGAAGAGCTTGAAAAACATGCCTTCTTACTGTTGGCGAGGTCGCGTCTCCTCAGATCTGACTTGTATCTTGGCCACGGTAAAGCTGTTCAATGTCGTACTGTGGAATATTCCAGGCAAAGTAACAACATCTCCATGGCGATAATGAGGTGCTCGAACTTTCACTAGAGAAGTTACATTTTGAATAGCTTTTTTTAGGCAAGACATATGGGAACCTTTACTTCTTCCCCAGTGGAAAATTTCAAGGTTGCAACAGAAAGTACAAGAGCAGAGACGATATTGAAATTTGATTATCACGGCCAAAATAATTGGGATTAACGATTATATCACGATAATGGTTAAAGTTGCTGACAGTTTACAAAATGTTCTGGATATGAATCATTATAATTTTAATATTATGAACACTTTCCATGTTTAAACAACTGTTTTAGTACTGCACTTACTGAAAACGATTTGGTGGAGAATATTCTGGATGAGCAGGGCTGTTGATTAAAATTTCGGGGCCCGGGGCACGAAGCCTCACATGGGCCCCCCCCAAATACAAATAAATGGGAAGAGGGTCAAATTCTGAGGCCCACAAATGATTATTGTCGACCCTTTTTATCATAAACGATGTCATTGTTTATTGTCCCATTCTTATCTTCGAGTTCACATTTTGAGTCTTTTTTTTCGTCAGAACTTCCTCCGATGTCAGAACAACAAGAACAACTATAACCTGGTGTGTGAGACGCTGCAGTTCCTGGACTGTATCTGTGGGAGCACCACCGGAGGTCTGGGTCTGCTGGGACTTTACATCAACGAGAAGAACGTGGCTCTGATCAACCAGACTCTAGAGAGCCTGACGGAGTACTGCCAGGGACCCTGCCACGAAAACCAGGTCCCACTCAGAATACAGCTCATGAATGTCAAAAATAGCATCTTTATAGAGATTTTAACCAAGGTGACATATGAGGAGCAAGGTTTTTCAGTTAAATATCCAAACAGAAAACCCACAAATTTTGAACCTTCTCAATATTTCCAACAGATCAAGTCCATAAACACTTTTTAGATGAGATTTTACAGCTTTACCTGGAATGGTAATCGGTCTTGTATTTATTAATTACAGGTGTTTTATTGGAAAAAAAATACTATAAAAACAAGCATTATAACTGTGGGTGGGAACGCCTCTCCACAGATCTGACCACGTGGTGTAGTTTATATAACAGACAAAAGTATAAAGTAAATTTCAAGGCACTGTACCTCATTTTTACCGTCTTAAAAACATGAAAAATACTACAAGTTCATTTTAAACAGTTTGCAGTCGTCCAGAGTTATTCCTCATTTACTTTATGCATTCAGAGCATCCTAAGTATTCACCACAATGAGTTTATAAGCACTTTTCACTGCTGTCAGAGACCAGAGCGCCATAAACCCGACAACAACTAGCATGCTAAAGCACACCTCCTGATTATCTTACAATGAAATGCTTTCTAATTAGATGCAGACACTTCCGGCTCTATCAACTCTGGCTCCAATTCACTTTCTATTGAAAAATTGTGTCTCCTCTCTCTCTGTACCTGCTGCTGTCAGACTCATTTTGGTCTTAAATGTTCATATTAACCCTCTACATGATCCTGGGGTTTTTATTTCACTGTTGTGTCTGTAAATCAAGAACATTAATAAGCTCCAGATTGGCTCTTTGGTTGCTATGCTACTCTAAATACAAGATTGTCATGTTTGTAATGTTGTACTTCTTTGTGTGTTTGATCAGAACTGCATCGCCACACACGAGTCCAATGGCATCGACATCATCATCGCTCTGATCCTGAACGACATCAACCCTCTGGGGAAGAAACGCATGGATCTGGTGCTGGAGCTCAAGGTGAGTGGAGAACTGGAAAACACACTGTATCTGCATGTTCTGCCTGTGACTCTGTGTGTTTTGTTGAAAGAAATATTACTGTATTTTCTGATTTGTTCTAATGTTTCCTCGTCACAAACAGACCTGGAGTTGTTTTTTGTTTCATTCACACATGTTTAACACACAAACTCTGCAGATTTAGACTGAGAAAAACACTCTGTTCCACCTTGTGATGTCATCATGTGGTAAAACAGGAAGAAGTGCTCCACTGTGTTTTTAAACTCCACCTTCACTAGAATCAGACCTGGAATTGTCCAATCTCTACTGAACTAAATGTAAAAGGAGCTGTTAACTTGAAAACTACCACTTTGTGACATCACAAGGTGGAACAGAGCATTTTGAGTTTTGGAGATGTTACAGACTAATAATAAAGTGTGACTCAAACATGTGAATGAAACAAAACACAACTCCAGGTCTGGTTTTGAGGAGGAAACAGCATTAGAACATGACTTAAAGCTCACGTGAGTCCATTTTGTGTAATATGGGACCTGTTACTAATCCCACATTTCTCGTAATGGCATCGACAGAAAGACAGAAGTATCGGTTTGTTATAGTTGGACAATTGTCACGTTGTCTATATTGCACATAGACATCAAAATCATTTAAAATGTACCAAAGTATCTAAAGTAAACCAAGTCTTCTTCCTTCTGTTCATACTACGACTCAAAATGTGTACTGTGTCTGTGTATCATCTGTGTGTACTGTGTCTTTGGTGTTTTGAACAGCGCTTATAAATAAAATCTATTATTATTATTTTAAGTGTAATAGCAAGCTTTCACTTCAGTTACATGGACATATTGTATTTGTCACTGGGTCTTTTTATCCGTATGTTGCAGTTTAAAATGCACAGCTAACGTTTTTTACATTTGTCTAATCTCTATTTAGAACAATGCATCCAAACTATTACTTGCCATCATGGAGAGCCGCCATGACAGTGAGAACGCCGAGAGGATCCTGTACAACATGAGACCCAAGGAGCTGGTAAACCAAGTCAAATTTAACACAATTTCACCTGTACATTTTGGATATTTAGCTTTTTTAATCTACGTCTTATCGTGTGTGTTCAGGTGGAGGTGATTAAGAAGGCCTACCTGCAGGGGGAGGTAGAGTTCGAAGACGCGGGACAGGACGAGGACAACGGTGATGAGGAAGAACACGACGCCGCTTCACCCCGAAACGTCGGACACAACATCTACATTTTAGCTCACCAGGTTAGCCGTTAGCATCGAAAATTCTCTCTTCATTAATTTACTTGGAGTTGTATTTGATTACTGTATTTTCTTTATGTCGCACCAGCCAAAAAATGCATAATAATGAAAAAAAAAAACACATAAATTTCACATATAACGTAACGTATCTTCTTTAGTATTAATATTAATCTTAGTAATCTCCGCAGCAACATTTCAAATTTGCCCTGCCCTATTCGTGGATTTTAGTCACATTACCTTTTCCTGTTTTAGCGCAATTTTGAGAACTTTTGATCATTTTAAAGCTACCATATTTCTTTTTGTATTGTGTTGGCAGCTGTCCTAAGCAGGAGGGACTTGCTTATAATGGCCATTGCTTCCCCGTAGGTTTTCCAAAGAGTTTTGCCCCACTTTCATTCATAGCACATTCAATTTCATCCAAAAATGTTCAAATGGCAACCACAGAGACTATAATTCAATAAAAGTGTTCCATATTAGGTTTTATGAATCACTGCAGGGGATAACTACATTTAAACTTGTTAAAAGAGTGAAGCAAACATGGCAGGGGGTGTGGCGCTAAAAACGGCTCTAAATGTACTTTTTAGTGAGCCCCCCTATTGAGAACCTTAGCCCCCCTTTAGCTCCTTCCCCAAATATCTCTGGTGCCGCCCCTGGCCCCAAGTTTTCATTTCTCTGAAGCCCAGGCCATAAAATTTCCCATTTGTACCTCTTAAAGTGACCAGTGATTCACCGTTACATACTTCTACCAAATACAGTTCTTCACAATGTGTCATATTGTGTTATATCATAAAACACAAACTAAACTCCACGCACTTTTGTCCTTGTTTCAGTTGGCGCGTCACAATAAGGAGCTGTCCGTGATGCTGAGGCCGGGGGCAGCCAGCGGAGACGGAGACGAAGCTTTGGAGTTCTACGCCAAGCACACGGCGCAGATAGAGGTCAGAATAACACGGAGAACATGAAAAAATACACTCGCTATGAATGATACAATACAAGTTCTGTGTAATGATACAATACAAGTTCTGTGTACTGTCTCCTTGTCCTTCCTGCTTCTCAAAGACCTGTGCGTTGTGTCTTTAAATGTTCCATATAGAATGAACAGGAGAGTGGGAGTGGATGACAATATCAACGATCCTTAACTGAGTCATCTGAGTCGTGGTTACACAGTTGCATTATGGGGTGGCCGCGGTTCACTCGGTACAAAAGTTCAACCACTTTCCAGAAGGCGTAAAGGCCGGAGTTAAATCTGTCACTGGTCAAAAGGTTGTAGGAGTGACGACGTTTGGCTGCTCATCCAAGCTGCTTCCTCAGTTCTGGTCAGATCACTGCTGGACACGGCCTTATATCTGTCCAAAAGGAGGAGCTAACGACGCTGAAACTGGATTTCATTTATGTCCTAATGAAAATAGGGGTGGGATTTAATAAGCTTGTGAAATTTGTGAAATGTGCTTCAAGTGTACCTGATACATGTGCTCAAAATAACTACATAAATGAAATGAAAAATGAAACAGCTATTGCTCACAGTTTCAGCCTTAATGGGCGTACTGGCTCCATGGGGACCTTAGACATTACCTGGCCCCCATATACACCATATTTTCTGGACTATACGTCACTCTGGAGTATAAGTTATTTTACGGAGATGTATATTTATATGTATATATATATATGTGTATATTAGAGTTTATTCTGGAGTCTATTTCTTAAATTATTTCTAGCTATTTATCTATTATCTTGTTTTATTTTATTTTCTTTGTGCATGTACGATTTTCCTTCTGTTCTATGTGTGCAGTGCAATGCTGGAATTTCCCCACTGTGGGACTAATAAAGGCTTATCTTATCTTATCTTAAGTCACACCAGCCAAAAATGCACAATAATGAAGAAAAAGTCACACTGCACTATAAGTCACATTTTTTGGGAAAATTTATTTTACAAAATCTGCGACCAAGAACAGACATTTTATCTTTAAAGGCAAAATATAATGAGAAGAATAAAATAGAGAACAACAGGCTGAATATCAGTACAGCACACTCACATAACACATTTATGTTTATTCATCTGAAGCACAGACAGAACTGAACACGTGTCTGGTCTGTTAATGTAAGATATTAACAGTTAATCACCGAACTAAAGCAGAAAAAAGCAAGCAACAAGTTTACTCTGGATCTCACTCCAAATCACTGAATCCTCTGAATTCTTCATCCTCAGTGTCGCTTCTGAACAACTCCACCAACTCCAGAGGAAGATGAAGTGTCGCTCAAGAAATACATGTCTGTCACACTGGTACAAGTCTAGAGCGCCTCGAGCAGGGTCAGTGTGACTGTAACCGAGATGTGAAATTGTATATTTGAATAATTTCACATATAAGTTGCATCTGAGAATAAGTCACACCCTGGACAAACTATGAAAAAAGTGTGAATTATTGTCTGGAAAATACAGTAACTCCATCCTCAGACCCAAAGCAAACAAAGGAAACAAAGAGAATAGAGCTGCCAGTGAGGCTGAAACTGTCAGTATGAGCTGTTACAGTTTCAGTGTATTATCTCCTCCCCTGAGACAGATATAAGGCAGTAATCTGACCAGAACTGAAGAAGAGGCTTGGACGAGCAGTCAGACGTCTTCACGTTTTGTCCAATCGACAGGTTAAACTCTGGCCTTTACGATGGATCAGATCTGGACCTGGACGACTGAGCAATTACACAGACATCTTCTCAACTCCTTGCCAGAAGGTTGCCAGTTCAGTCCAAACCATCAGTTGTTCAGATCAGTGGCTGTGGCGACATTCACACTGCAACATGTGTGAAAACGATGATTAACTTGACGTGTAAACAGGAAAAACTGCACAAAGCTTACTTTGTGATCATGGTGTGTCTCATTACTCACCATCAAATATTCTGGGTCAGTGGTCAGACAATAATTGCATTTTGGTGTGAACTTGTGTTTCTCAGTGTTTCTGTACATGGGGGGCAACATTAGCTCAGTTGGTCGAGCGTTTGCCCACTGACCCGAAGGTTGATGTTTCGATTCCACCTCGTTGTGTTCTTGGGCAAGACACTTTACTCGCCTCGCCCCCGGTGTCTGCGTGCACCAGTGTGTGAATGTGTGAATGTGTGAATGTGTGAGCAAGTGGGTGAGTCACTCCTTTGAGCCACTTGACGGTGGAAAAGTGCTGTATAAACATTTTACCCATTACCATTCAAATTTTCTGGTTTCCACGACATTTAGATCATCTTTAAGGTCCAGTAGTCAGATAATAATTAGACATTGTGCGTGTGAACTTAGCCAGTGTTTCGAGTATTTGCTTCATTTATCTATTCCATTTATACATCTGTCAGTGGTGGAATGTAACAAAGTGAAAGTAATAAAGTACTGTACTTCAGTTAAAAAAAAAGTAGGTATCTGTACTTAAGTATATTTACAGTGGATACTTTTACTTGTACTTCACTACATTTGAGAGCAGTGTCATGTGATACAGTGGGAGTCACGTTCTAAAAAACTACCCACAATAGGCGCAATCTGTGAAGTATCAGCTTTATTTTTTACAATTATTCTATATGTTTCTTGTCTGTAAACCCGTCACCACACACTTTATACACTTTTCTCACACAGGCATTAAAAAAACTCACATTTGATCTTTCTGTTTACCAACTCTCTCAAAGTTCAAACCTTCGTCGGTGCATTTTGTCGGTGCAGGTACGTTTCATCGACATTGTGGTTTGTGTGGGGAGAAAACTTGCAAACATACAGCACTTCAGAGTAACACTGATCCAACATTTATGTAAATTTGTCTGACACATCTGTCCTGTACAGGAGACACGGAGGAGACTGATGGACAATGTCTACAGTCCCTCAGCCAATCAGGACACACAGAACACAATGGTCTACAGTCCCTCAGCCAATCAGGACGCAGAACACAATGGTCTACAGTCCCTCAGCCAATCAGGACGCAGAAACAATGGTCTACAGTCCCTCAGCCAATCAGGACGCAGAACACAATGCACGTTCATACACTTTGTCAAAAACGTTTCATCGACATGTGGGTTTTGTGCACCAAAAAAATCCACGAAACAGCGAGACTGTGAAAGCTGAACCGCCAAATAGCAAGGAACCACTGTACTTTTACTTGGGTATTTTTTGCTCCGGTATCTGTACTTTTAGTAACAGTAACAAACCTTTAGTACTTTTTCCACCACTAAAACTTGACATGTTTGGATCCTCTTTGGTTCATTATTATGTAGAACAGTTGGATCCCTGCTTCAGTTTCATTTTAAACCAGGTTTAGCTCAGTTTTAGGCTTGATACAGTCCAGGTTTAGATCTGGACTCAGGTTTGATGCAGTTCAGTTCAAGTTTATTTATATAAGACATTTAAAAAACGACTTGACAAAGAGCTTCACTTAAAAGTCAACAAAAAACAAATGTACAGATTGATACACGATTGTAATGACCCAAAAGCAGATCAGCACATTTTTAATAAGTAAACGAGAAAAATGAATAAACCCCAGTGCCCAAAAAAACAAAGTAACAAAAGGACAAAGACAAAGGCCAACGTGAAATAAGCAAAAACAACCTATAAACTATCCCTACACAAAATAAAGAACGAAAACAGGACGTCCGGACTCACCAGGCTAAACACAAAAGGCTAACTGCAGCTAACAGGCATAGTGCAGCCACCAAAAAGAGACGTGGAGCGCCCCCAGGTGGTGCGGAGGGTAAGAGCGACCTGCCGTGCCACAAAACAAGCATAAATATAAAAATTCTCGCAAGATAATGAGGCAAAGAAACGCCAGCAAATAACATCCACACCCCAAAATACAGGACAAAGGCTGGAAAAGAAACAGACAAGCTCTCCAAATGCCCAAACTCCATAAATTAGGCCTGAAATGTCTCAACAAATATACAGATAGGAAAAGAACAATCAAACACCAACATATTCTGTGTAGCAAGTGTTAAATGCCAGGGAGAAGAGGAGGGGTTTCAGTCTGAGTTTGAAAGTGCTTCAAAAGCTTTAAAGAGATTGTATTTTTTTCTAAATAAATAGTGCTGAGGCTTCATTTGTAGCCACAGCTGCCTTGGGGCTGACAAACAGTGACTGTGTTTGCCAATCTGCACCAACGTCCTCCACTTCTTTGAACAAACACATAAAGCATCATTCTGTAACTTTCTCGTCCTCTCTGTGTCCAGATTGTGCGTCAGGACCGCACCATGGAGGAGATAGTGTTCCCCGTCCCAAACATCTGCGAGTTCCTGACGTCCGAGTCCAAACTGCGGGTTTACTACACCACGGAGAGGGACGAGCAGGGCAGCAAGATCAACGACTTCTTCCTGAGAGCCGAGGATCTGTACAACGAGATGAACTGGCAGAAGAAACTCAGAGGTACAAGATCCACACTCGGACACATTTGGAGATATACTTATGTTACTCTTGATACTGGTTAAACAAATGTTGGTTTTGCTTCGTAAATTATATTAGAAAGCAAAAAATATAAAAATTCATAAAAATAGACAAACATAAAACTCTTTCTTTATCTTTATTTATAGAGGAACCCACCCAGTTTCTGTTTTCATGGGCTCCTTTTAAAATACAGTACAAACAAAAAACAAACTCTGGGTAATGACCGAAAGGACAAGATCGCAGATACAAACGGCCGAAATAGGCTTCTTCCGCAGGGTGGATGGGCGCAACCTTAAAGACAGGGTGAGGAGCTCGGAGTAGAACCGCTGCTCCTTCACGTGGGCAGGAGCAGCTGAGGTGGCTCGGGCAGCTGCTTTCCTGGAGAGGAGTTCCAGGCACATCCCACTGGGAGGAGGCCCCGGGGAAGACCCAGGACATGCCTGAGGGACTGGCTGGCCTGGGAACGCCTTGGGATCCTCCCGGAAGAGCTGGAGGAAGTGTATGTGGAGCGGGAAGTCTGGGCTTCACGCTCAAACTGTTGCCTCTGCGATCCGGCCCTGGATAAAGCTGAAAAAATGGATGGATGGCTGGAGGGATGGTGTGTGTACAAAAGTTCATTACGAGATTATTAAATTGCGATTGTGGCACCAACGTATCAAATTTGATTGGATTAGTTAGTGGAAAGGATTGAAACGCATTTACTGGCATTAGCATTTATTAGCATTAGCACCTGCTATGGAGACAGGAAAATGATGAACCCACCACCAGAAAGTGCAGCAGAAATCAAGTGCAGTTTAACGGTGGTGGGCAGTGGGGCTGTTAGGGCTGTCAGTCTCAAAAATTAGATACTGATCGATACTGAAACTAGTATCAAAACTAGATACTAATTTTTCACAGGTATCGATACTTAAAAAAAGTCCCATTCACAGGAAAGAAATGAAACTTTCCTGAACATCTTTATAATGATCTTGAGCTGTATGTTTCACAAGTATAAGACACACAGACTAGTATAACACCATGGACCAGTATGAACCTGCTGCACACTGAGGATCACACGCTCTACTGTCTAAAGAAAGAGTGTTTTTATTATCATCGTGGTATCAGTATCGGTATCGAGTCTATTCCTTCGTGTCCTGAGTAATATTTACCAACACCTTTATCTGTTTGCTATTTGCTCAACACAAAGTTATAAAATTCTGGTTTCATCTGGTTTTCTTCGGAACTGAATCGGAAATACCACCACTTATGCAATCAGAATGAATTTTCCGGATTTTTCCTCGCTTCCATTGAACATTTGTGTTTTGGAACGGCTCCTTTCTCCGTGAAGCAGCCAAACAAAGCGGCTCTGTCTCATCGCGTTCACATTTCCACAGTACTATTTCAGACTGGGACTTTCCACACTCCTGAACCCACTCACCAACACTCTCATAAAAGTCCCTGCAGCTGCCTCCGCCGGGTTCACGCAGAGCAGAGGTCACCCAGAACACAGCCTGTTAAAGCTGCACTCTGGAACTTTTCGGGTAGAGTGGCGTAAAGAGATGACGTTGCTTTGTCTGAATGTCACACGATACAGAATTATACATTAGCATTTTCAAAAGTATCGAAAATCAGATGCTAATCAATACGATGCAACTTTTCTGGTGCAGAGTCATAGACTGTTTATATAAATGGACGTAGCTAACCTGGCTCCAGTTCACTTTCTATTGAAAAACTGTGACTCCTCTCTGTGTACCTGCTGCTGTCAGACTCGTCATTTTGGTCTTAAATGTTCGTATTAACCCTCTACATGATCCTGGGGTTTTTATTTCACTAAACCAGGACTAAACCAGGACTGAATCAGGACTAAACCAGGACTAAACCAGGACTAAACCAGGACTGAATCAGGACTAAACCAGGACTAAACCAGGACTAAACCAGGACTGAATCAGGACTAAACCAGGACTAAACCAGGACTGAATCAGGACTAAACCAGGACTAAACCAGGACTGAATCAGGACTAAACCAGAACTAAACCAGGACTAAACCAGGACTAAACCAGGACTAAACCAGGACTAAACCAGGACTGAATCAGGACTGAATCAGGACTAAACCAGGAGTAAACCAGGACTGAATCAGGAGTAAATCAGGACTAAACCAGGACTGAATCAGGACTGAATCAGGACTGAATCAGGACTAAACCAGGACTAAAACAGGAGTTGAACAGGACCAGCACAATCTCCCATCAGCAAAAAAATAAAATCTGTTTTAGACCAAATCACAAGTGTGAGACATCAGGACTGAATCAGACAAACTGTGGTGAGTCACACTCATCTGTATGATGTTTGTCTCTCAGCTCAGCAGGTTCTTTATTGGTGCTCCAGGAACATCTCAGTGTGGAGCACCGTGTCCTTCAACCTGGCCGTGCTCATGAACCTGCTCGTCTGCCTCTTCTACCCCCTGGAGAGCGTCCACGGAGGTACAACACCACCCTGCACAACACCGCCCTGCACAACACCGCCCTGCACAACACCGCCCTGCACAACACCACCCTGCACAACACCACCCTGCACAACACCACCCCTTCACACAACTTATGAAACATGTTAATATGTTGTTTTGGATGAATACAGCATTTTCAAAACAATAAGAGGAAACATGGAGATGTGACGTGTTACAGTTAATACACCATAGAAGTAAATACCTCCTCTTTAATACTCCACAGAAGTAGATACCTCCTCTTTTTTGAATGCACATTAAACTCATTGCACAGGCTCCATTATTTCAATCAGTTCTGCCTCATTCGAGACACTTATATTTTATCTCTACCTTTTTCATATTTCATACTCCTCTGTCTGTTCTGTCCTTTTTCTCTTTGTCCTATCTATTAAATGTCATGTCTCTATGACAGATTTCTGCGCTGCATCCTGTGTGTCTCAAGTATCAGAGTAAATACTATGAGCCAGGGTCAAAGGTCACGAACTCACTCAGGAAAACAGGAAAACAGAACGCTTTAGACGAGTCCAGTGATGGATCAAGTTCTCATTCTGTTGCTTAAAGTGTAAATGTCGAGATATTGACTAAAATGAGACATATTTTGTTCAACAGTAACAAAATGAATCAATGTCTTAATTTTTCTCATGACTTTTGTGTATTTATTTATTTTTTGTTTGTTTTGTTTATTTTTGTGTATTTATTTTTGTTTTGCTCAAAGCCGAAGCTTGAACTCTTAAACTTTAGTCAGGATGTTTCCATGAACATGGTAAAAATAACCCCTCAAATCATCTGAAAAGTACTTCATACAAAAATAAATGTTCATAAATGTAGTGGAGTAGAAAGTACAGATACTGTTCTTAAGTGTAATGAAGTAAAAGTAAAAAAGTATCCACTGTAAAGTACAGATACCTCAAAATTGGACTTAAGTATAGTCCTTAACCTCTTGTACTTCATGACCTTTCACCTCTGGCTGTTATTTTACATGTTGTTATAATTTATGTCATAAAAATCTTTAGGCAGTTTGGCAAAGTAAATAGTGACTTCAGCGTATTGTGTAACTTTTGTGGTTGTGGGTACACAAGCTGTGTCTCCATGGTGACGGGCAGCCCCACCAGGACAAGTTAAAAGTCAGATCTGTGAAGGGGCGAGCCCACACTGTTAAAATGTACAGTATATGTATTTATTCATCAAAAAACATCTGCAGCTGAAAGTAGCTAAAGTTCATTTGTGCTCGAAAGCAGACAGGATAAAACGGGGCCTCCCCCACCTCTCCCTCTCTTCCTCCCTCTCTCTTCGTCCCTCTTGCGATCTCTCTTTCTCTTCCCTCTCCCTTCTCCCCTCCTTCTCTCTCGCTCTCTCACTCTCTCTTTCTCTTCCCTCCTCTGGCCCCCTCTCCTCAACTTTTCTCTCTCTCTTTCTCTCACCCTCTTTCCCTCCCTCTCTCTTTTTCTCTCTCCCCCTCTCCTCTCTGCTCCCCTTCTTTGTCTGTCTCTCTCTCCCTCCCTCCCCATCTCTCCCTTCTTTTCCTCCCCCTCTCCCTTTCTCCCCTCCCTGTCCCTGTCATTTTCTCCCTTCCATCTTCCTCCTTCTATGTCACTCCCTCCCTCTCCCTCCCTTTCTCCCTCTCCCTCCCTCCTCCCTCCCTTTCTCCCTCTCCCTTCCTCCTCTCTCCCTCTGTTGCTCCCTTCCTTTCTCCCTCTTTCTCTCTCTCCCTCTCTCCCTCCCTCTCCCTCCTCCCTCTCTCCCCCCTCATCCCTCCCTCTCTTCTTCTGTACTTGTACTTTGTGTAATAGTGTACTTGTATAATAGTGTACTTGTGTACTTGTGTGATTGTGTACTTGTGTAGCTGTACTTTGTGTAATAGTGTACTTGTGTGATTGTGTACTTGTGTGATTGTGTACTTGTGTAGTTGTACTTTGTGTAATAGTGTACTTGTATAATAGTGCACTTGTGTACTTGTGTAATCGTGTACTTGTGTAATGGTGTGAGTAATGAGGCCAGTCTTTGTGTGTTTTCAGGGCAGGGTGCGTGTTTAGCTCTAGGTCCTGGTCATGTGACTCGTCATGTGACTCGTTACATAAAGTGAACAGAGTTAAACTTTGTGGAGCTGTGACCCTCTGATCTGTGACGTGCATCACCTGAGCGTGATTATCCGAGCACGCCGCTAATCTGCTCTCACCCACTGACCCAAACTCGACACAACTAAACATGACACAAGTACATCCTCAGTGCAGCGAGTTCTGACTCTGCAGCTGACGTCACCAACAAGCCCTGTGATGCTAACTGTAAGCACTGCTCTGTCTGAGGCTTTATTTTAACACAATCTGACCAGAAAGAGCTGATTTATCTGTGCTGATAAACACGTCTAAACCAGAACACACTTTGCTTCTGTCGTATTTGATCATTTCATATGAAAAGAACAAAACGAGCACATTATGTAACTCTAAACTGTATTTGAATTGTTTATGTAAAAGAGTCGCCAAAGAACTAGATGCCCACAGACAAAATGACCCTGTAACTGTAACGACAGGATCTATAACGAGACACTCAGCTGATCAGGATCAATATGTAAAAAAATGTTTTAAATGATCGTAGTCGTTATAAATATTTTAGCTTCTACTGCAAAACAAACAAGCAACAAGTGACAGTCTCACATGGAATAAACCAACTCTGCAGCTGTTTAGTTTACACAGTTTACTCCCAAACCTGAAAGACTAGACCTCCTCTCTCTCTCTGTCTCTACCTCTCTCTGTCCCTCCCTCTCTCCCTACCTCTCCCTGTCTCCGTCTCTCTCTCCCCTTCTGTCTCTCTCTTTGTCTGTCTCTCTGTCTCTCCTCTCTCTCTCTTTGTCTGTCTGGCGCTGTGTCTCTGTCTCTGTCTCCGTCTCTGTCTCTCCTCCGTCTCTGTCTCTCCTCTTTCTCTTCTCTTCTCTGTCTCTGTCTGTGGCTCTGTCTCCGGCTCTGTGTCTTTCTCTGTCTCTGTCTCCGTCTCTGGCTCTGACTCTCCTTTGGCTCTGGTTCCGGCTCGTGTTTCTTTGTCTCTTGAACTGTGTCACGTGAAGCTATTCGAGTATTGCTCAACTCTCTTCGACTACCACCCTCCCTTTTCCTGCTTCGCTTTCTCCTTTCCTTACTCCCTCTCTTTCCTCTTCTTCTCCCTCTACCCTTCTCCCCCTCCCTGTTTTCCTTCCCTCCCCCTCTCTCCCCTGTCCCCCCTCCCTCCTCCTGTTTCTGTTTTCCCTCTCTCCCTCCTCCTGTTTTCCCTCTCTCCCTCCTCCTCTCTCTCTCTCTCCTCCTGTCTCCTCCTGTTTTCCCTCTCTCCCTCCTTCTCTCTCTCCCTCCTCCTGTATTCCCTCTCTCCCTCCTTCTCTCTCTCCCTCCTCCTGTTTTCCCTCTCTCCCTCCTCCTCCTCTCCTCCCTCCTCCTCCCTCCCCTCTCCTCTCTGTTTTCCATGGACTTTGGGAATGCGTGTAATAAGGGCAGAAAAATCTAGGTCACTATGTTCCTGTACATCCGTGACCGAGTGCCTTTAGCTGAACCTAAGCTAGCATTAGCACGCTACTGTACTATTAGCATACGAGCATGTAGCCGTGACCTTTAGCCTCATCCGCCCGTGTTTATACTTTGTTGTGAAATAGTTGAGCTGGATTTCCTCATGTACAGTACACACAGTACAGTACATCCAGACAATACAATACAACAATTATGAATCCGCAGTAATTTAGATTTAAAAGTGAACATTTCTCATTCTGAAAGTTTGAATTTAAAACATTTTCCAGTGAAGTACTAATTTAACTATAACAACTATATTGCCAGAACTAAACCAGGACTAAACCAGGTTTAAACCAGGACTAAACCAGGTTTAAACCGGGACTAAACCAGGACTAAACCAGGACTAAAATGGGTCTAAACTAAAAGTATTGAACTCAAAAGCCAAAATCAGATCTAAAACAATGATTTTTAAAACTAATGAAATTGGATTAAAAATGTTGTGATTTGTGATTCTAAAGTGTTTTTTGAAGAGTCGCCCGATCCACGTTCACTGTGGGCCGGTGCTGTGTTCAGTCACTGTGGGCCAGCGCTGTAGCATTGTGGTCCACGTTCAGTCACTATGGGCCGGCACTGTGTTCAGTCACCGTGGGCCTATGCTTTGGGCCGGCACTGTGTTCAGTCACTGTGGGCCGGTGCTGTGGGCCGGTGCTGTGGGCCGGCGCTGTGGGCCGGCGCTGTAGCACTGCGGTGTTCCCCGGCTTCATGAATGTTTGAAGCTCAGTCGTATTTTTAGCACGGCTCTTATGTAAGCAGCACCTGTCATGTGATCTGAACCGGACGGAGGGAGGGAGGACAGACGAGGAAGAGTGTCTACATTGAGAAGGAGAGAGAGAGGGGAAGAGGGAAGAGAGAGAGAAGAAAGAACAAGAGGGAAAAAAGTGTAGAAAGAGAGGGAGAGAGAGACAGATGGAAAAACGAAAAGGTGAGAGAGGGAAAAAAATTGTGGAATGAATAAAAGGACGGAAGAAGAGAAAGGGTGAACAGGTGAGGGAAGAGTGGGAAGGATAGGGCAAAAAGAGGGGACTGAGATACAGAGAGTGAAAGAGAGAGAAGGAGGAGGAAGAGGGAGAGAGAGACAGAAGTGATAGAGCGATAAAGAGGGAGACATGGGGATGTTCTGGAGGGCCCCGGGAGCCTCAGTCTGGCTCTGAAACATTCTCTGCCATTGTGATATTTATAGATGTATTTATCTGAAACTTAAAGGGACAGAACCTACAAACATGAAACGTTTGGGCTGGACAAGTTTGGAACAACATTTAACAGAGAAACACGGGAAATGGCAGTTTATGTTTCAAAATGAAATAAATGTAACTAAAAAAAAGAACTGCTCAGACAAAGCTTCAACACCAAAAACTGGCCCTGACGTTACAGGGACAGACAGAATAATAAAGTTACTACAACCACTGAAGTCGGCCCTGTCTCTCATCTGTCTCTCATCTGTCTCTCACCTGTCTCTCATCTGTCTCTCATCTGTCTCTCATCTGTCTCTCATCTATCTCTCACATGTCTCTCACCTGTCTCTCACCTGTCTCTCTCCTGTCTCTCACCTGTCTCTCTCCTGTCTCTCACCTGTCTCTCTCCTGTCTCTCATCTGTCTCTCACCTGTCTCTCACCTGTCTCTCACCTGTCTCTCACCTGTCTCTCACCTGTCTCTCACCTGTCTCTCACCTGTCTCTCACCTGTCTCTCACCTGTCTCTCACCTGTCTCTCACCTGTCTCTCACCTGTCTCTCACCTGCCTTCCCTCTGCACAGGTACATTTGAACCTCACCTGTCCCTGGTCTTATAATTGGGTGATGTGTTTAAACCAACTCCTCGTCTACAGAATAACAAACTTTATGACATCACAAGGTGGAACAGAGCATTTTGAGCCTTGGAGATGTAGTCAGACTAATAATGAAGTGTTATTCAAACAAAAGTTCAGATTTCACGAGTCACTTTTGCGTCATATAGAACCTTTATCCAAATAAAACTGGATATTTTATTGTTTGCAGAGGAAATAATAAATAGTAAATAGATGAAAGTTACACATTAAACGTGTTGGTCTGGTGAGCGGCCGCAGCGTGAGTCTGGCCGTAGCCTTGAACCCCCCTGAGCCGGTTACATAAGCTCTGACATACTTCTGTACAGTATGTATGTCTCCCTGTACCATACTCTAATCCTGGATAAGCCATTCAAGTTTCATGTGGCAACCTGTCGCCCACGGCAACTGCACCACTTTTAAACAGGCCAATCCGCACTCGCTCGAACTTTAAGACGCTCTCTTCAAGCCTATGTGTGTTTTAATTTACTATGTTATCTTCATAGTATTTAGATTTAAAGTCCTATATACACAAAACTGACTCTTGTAGCTTTAAGTCATGTTCTAATGTTGTTCCCTCCTCAAAAACAGACCTGGACTTGTGTTTTGTTTCATTCACACATGTTTGAGTAACACTTTATTATTAGTCTGTTACATCTCCAAAGCTCAAAATGCTCTGTTCCACTTTGTGATGTCATGAAGTGGTAGTTTTCAAGTGAACAGCTCCTTTTACCTTTAGCTCAGAAGAGATCGGCAATTCCAGGACTGCAATGATCCAAATGATTCTAGTGAAGATGCATGGAGTTTAAAAACACAGTGGAGCACTTCCTGTCCTCACCTGTCCCTGGTCTTATGGTTGAGTGTCCTGGCGTCTCTGGTCATCATGCTTCCTCCTCTCTTACCTCACCTGTCTCTCACATGTCTCTCACCTGTCTCTCACCTGTGTCTCACCTGTCTCTCACCTGTCTCTCACCTGTGTCTCACCTGTCTCTCACCTGTCTCTCACCTGTCTCTCACCTGTCTCTCACCTGTCTCACCTGTCTCTCACATGTCTCTCACCTGTCTCTCACCTGTCTCTCACCTGTGTCTCACCTGTCTCTCATCTGTCTCTGACCTGTCTCTCACCTGTCTCTCATCTGTCTCTGACCTGTCTCTCACATGTCTCTCACCTGTCTCTCACCTGTCTCTCACCTGTCTCTCACCTGTGTCTCACCTGTCTCTCACCTGTCTCTCACCTGTCTCTCACATGTCTCTCACCTGTGTCTCACCTGTCTCTCACCTGTCTCTCACTCTGTCTCTGACCTGTCTCTCACCTGTCTCTCACCTGTCTCTCACCTGTCTCTCACCTGTCTCTCACCTGTCTCTCACCTGTCTCTCACCTGTCTCTCACCTGTCTCTCACCTGTCTCTCACCTGTCTCTCACCTGTCTCTCACCTGTCTCTCACCTGTCTCTCACCTGTCTCTCACCTGTCTCTCACATGTCTCTCACCTGTCTCTCACCTGTCTCTCACATGTCTCTCACATGTCTCTCACCTGTCTCTCACATGTCTCTCACCTGTCTCTCACCTGTCTCTCACCTGTCTCTCACCTGTCTCTCACCTGTCTCTCACCTGTCTCTCACCTGTCTCTCACCTGTCTCTCACCTGTCTCACCTGTCTCTCACCTGTCTCTCACAGTGTCTCTCACATGTCTCTCACATGTCTCTCACCTGTGTGTCACCTGTCTCTCACCTGTGTCTCACCTGTCTCTCACCTGTCTCTCACCTGTCTCTCACCTGTGTCTCACCTGTCTCTCACCTGTCTCTCACCTGTCTCTCACATGTCTCTCATCTGTCTCTCACCTGTCTCTCACCTGTCTCTCACATGTCTCTCACCTGTCTCTCACCTGTGTCTCACCTGCGTCTCACCTGTCTCTCACCTGTCTCTCATCTGTCTCTCACCTGTCTCTCACCTGTCTCTCACCCGTCTCTCACCTGTGTCTCACCTGTCTCTCTCTGCACAGGTATAATAGAGCCTCACCTGTCCCTGGTCTTATGGTTGGGTGTCCTGGCGTCTCTGGTCATCGTGGTCATCATGCCTCAGCCTTTGGGGATCCGAGCTCTGGTCATCGTCACCATCCTCCGCCTTATCTTCTCTGTGGGACTGGAGCCGACCCTGTTCCTCCTCGGAGCCTTTAACGTGAGTGATCTACAGCAGGAGGTTTCAAATCCTCAAGATATGTTAAAGCAACACTGTGTAACTTTCTGGAGGCACGACACCTGCATGATTCTGTGGAAATAGAAAGATAAAACCTGTTAAAATCATACAGAACATGGAGGTCAAATAAGACTCAAGGTTCATTTTGGATTGAAGAATGTAAGTGTCTTGCCCAAGGATACAAAACCGCAGTGTCGTGCGGTGAGGTTCACGGCTGGTGAGGCACTGATGTCATCACAGTCAGATTTACAAACATAACCAGGTGTCAACAAATAAATTTAACCCCCGGGCCAATTTCTCTCCCAGTAAGTGACTTGGGGCCAGAAAAGCAAACTGGTTTTGCATTGTTTTTATCCTTATTCTGTTTCCCCAATTTTCAATGGACTGAAGTCATAAAATTTCTTACCTCGAGCGAGTCTTTCGTCTCGTCGTCTGGAGCAAACCATTTAGCTCCTTTAGCGTTGGTCCTTTAATTCTAACCTCCTGCTTCGACCGAAAGTCCAGTTTAGAAAACTGAGCTTTAATATGTATCTTCATCCGTTTAAAAAGTAGGGCCAGACATAGAGAAAAAAGTGAACGGATTGCTAAAGTTGACTTGCTAACTCTAAATTGTAGTTTGCGGCCCCTATTCTGCGGGAGTTACAAGAATCCCTGGGCTCAGGAGCGCCCCCTAACATGAGGCAGGGTAACTACGTGCCTCAGCTGGCGCCTTTTCACAGCTGCGTCACTGCTGAGCTACAGCACAGTCAGTCCATGTGAGGCACGAACGGCCTGTGCCTCACGTCACGCCGCATCTCTTCTCAGTATTTCAATGGTAAACATAAAAATTCTACGATTTTGAATAAAAAAGAATTAAAATTGCCAAGTTAAATAGAAAATAACTTTATAGTCCAACTCATTGGATAAATATACTGTAACCATTTCATTTATTTTTTCTCTGTGATGACTCCTCCCCCTGACCGGTGTGACCTAGTAGGAGCTGGAGGTTTGAACCACTGATCTTTGTGTTGGAGGGAGATTTATTTTACCACTGTTTTTATGAACACTATTTCCAGTGAACTGCATGAAAAATCCCTCACGTGCTTTACCAAAAAAATCGCTCACTCCAGATGCACTTCCTCTCTTTTTCTTCTCTTGTCTCTCTTCTCTCTTCCTCTCTCTCTTTCTCTCTCTCCTCGTGACATCGGTGCTTCCTTCCCTCTTCCTTCTTTCCTCTCCTCCCTTTTTTTGTCACGTACTCTTCCTCCCGCTTTCTCTTTTCTCCCCCTCTTTCTTTTCTCTCTCTCTTCTTGGTCATACTCTGGTCCAATATTCCCCCTCCTCCTCTCCTCCTGTCTCCTGTCCTCTCTCTTCTCTCTCCGGTCCTCTTCCCTTCTTTTCTCTTCTCTTCTCTCCTCCTGGTCTTCTCTCTCTCTCTGGTCCGTCCTCTGGTCCTCTAGGCTCGTGGCGTCCCACCACAGTGAGAAGTGCGTCATTGGCTCCACGTCACTCTCCAAATCTCAGTCTGTCCCATAAACTCAAAACAAAACGAGCACTCCTCCACTCTCGGATCATCTCCCCTGTGTGTGTGAAAAGTACGGTCGTACTCTGTCCCTTACTCCCTTCTTCCCTCTTCCTCTCTGTCTCTCTGTCTCTTCTCTCTCTGGCGGGTCGTCCTCTGGTCCTCTAGGCTCGTGGCGTCCCAAGAGTTACACAGTGAGAAGTGCGTCATTGGCCCTCACACGTTTCACTCTCCAAATCTCAGTCTGTCCCATAAACAGAAGCAAAACAAAACGAGCACTCCAGACTAAAGCCACTTATGTAAGGATCATCAGGCCCCTGTGTGTGAAAAGTACTGCACAAAACCAGGTCTAAACCAGGTCTAAACCAGGACTACATGAGAACTAAACCAGGTCTAATCCAGGACAAAAGCTTCTGATAGATACACACTACTGCAGACCAGGAACACCACATGAACTGTACTACACCAGGACTAAACCGGGACTAAACCAGGACTAAACCAGGACTAAACCAGGACTAAACCAGGACTGAACCAGGACTAAACCGGGACTGAACCAGGACTAAACCAGGACTAAATCAGGACTAAACCAGGACTAAACCAGGACTAAACCAGGACTAAACCAGGACTAAACCAGGACTAAACCAGGACTAAACCAGGTCTAAACCAGGACTACATGAGAACTAAACCAGGTCTAATCCAGGACAAAAGCTTCTGATAGATACACACTACTGCAGACCAGGAACACCACATGAACTGTACTACACCAGGACTAAACCGGGACTAAACCAGGACTAAACCAGGACTAAACCAGGACTAAACCAGGACTGAACCAGGACTAAAACCGGGGACTGAACCAGGACTAAACCAGGACTAAACCAGGACTAAACCAGGACTAAACCAGGACTAAACCAGGACTAAACCAGGACTAAACAAACCAGACTAAACCAGGACTAAACCAGGTCTAAAACCAGGACTACATGAGAACTAAACCAGGTCTAATCCAGGACAAAAGCTTCCAGATAGATACACACTACTGCAGACCAGGAACACCACATGAACTGTACTACACCAGGACTAAAACCGGGACTGAACCAGGTCTAAACCAGGACTAAACCAGGACTGAACCAGGACTAAACCGGGACTGAACCAGGACTAAACCAGGACTAAATCAGGACTAAACCAGGACTAAACCAGGACTAAACCAGGACTAAATCAGGACTAAACCAGGACTAAATCAGGACTAAACTAGGACTAAACCAGGTCTAAACCAGGACTAAACCAGGACTAAACCAGGACTGAACCAGGACTAAACCGGGACTGAACCGGGACTAAACCAGGACTAAATCAGGACTAAACCAGGACTAAACCAGGACTAAACCAGGACTAAATCAGGACTAAACCAGGACTAAATCAGGACTAAACTAGGACTAAACCAGGTCTAAACCAGGTCTAAACCAGGACTAAACCAGGTCTAAACCAGGTCTAAACCACTCCACCTCTGCTTGACTCAATCTCCCAAATGTCACATGTCGTAGAATCTTAACTTTCTGACTGTTTTTCTTGCTTCAAAAATGTCGTGTTCCACCCAAACTCTGTCCCATCCAAAAATGCCAAACTGGAATTTCCACAGTGGTGAGTCTTAAAAGTGATTTTAGAACAAAAACGTTTTAAAGACACAGATGCGGTTCAACCCAAGAGTCGAACATGTTCCTCATAAAGCCTCCCACACAGGGATGGGCAAAAGTCAATATCTGTGTGTTTTTGGACTGAATCCTGATCATTATATTTAAATTACATCATATCAGATCAACAAAAATGTGCTCAGGCATTTAAAGGCCCTGTACCTGATTTTGTCCCATGTCTTTGAGCAAAATGTGTCTGCCCCAGTGTTATTGCCCGATAAACAGGAAGTGTGTGTTAGCATCATAGTCATATCTATATAAATGTACAGGGCTAACCTTCTAGAGGCCGTGTTCCAAACAGGAAGTGATCATGGGTGCGTTTCTGGCTCCAATTTACTTTCTATGTAAAAACTATGTCCCCTCTCTCTGTACCTGCTGCTGTCAGACTCGTCATTTTGGTCTTAAATGTTTGTATTAACCCTCCACATGATCCTGGGGTTTTTATTTCACTTTTGTGTTTGTAAATCAAGATATGAACATTAATAACAGACAAATCAGGCGCCTTCTTTCTCCGAGATTGCTCCTGCTAGTGTTAGCAACAGGTTTGATTGACAGCATTGCTAAGGGGCATTACCTTTAACAGCCTTGCTCCTGATTGGCTCTTTGGTTGCTATGATACTCGCAGTCATAATTCAGAATATGTAAGTAAGCTCCAAATTCTCGACTATAACTGCTCTGGCCTCGATGAGCTTCATGATATTTTGAATCAACTTTTTCACACCATTTTATTTTATTTTATATTATTTTACTTTACTTTACTTAATTACTTTACTTTACTTTATTATTTTTTTTTTTTTTTTTTTATTTATTTTATTTTTTTATTTTTTTTATTTTTTTCAAATGCATATCTTGTAAACCACATTGCTGATCTTAATAGTTGTGACGTGTCCCGTTCTCGTCTCTTTGTTCGTCCTGTTTGACAGTGATACTCTGGGACTCATTAAAAACAGTGACAGCAGGCATCTAACCGGGTTCCTCTTAAGCCTCATCCTCATTAAGAAACCAGGTTACTTTGGCACTAACCTGGTTATGTGTGCTCTCTCACGAGGCCGGCATCAAACTCCACTCTAAATCTGAGTTTTCATAGTGCATACAAGTCAAATGTCTTTGATTTAGGCCTGTTTTTCATTAAAGTACAGGAAGGAAAAATAAATAAATGTCAATAGAACCAAACTAATTTCACTAAGAGTTCATTTATTTTAGAAAAGTGCTCATGAGGTCATAGCAAAAATCTAAAATCTATAATCTGTAATCTTTCTTGTATCGTTGCATGTGAACTGGACTTAAAGGAGCTGTATGTAACCTGGGCTTTTACACTGTTTTGAAACACAATTACAACTGAACGTGGGGTTTAAGACGTGAGGATTCAGGTCAGGGAGAGTCCTTTTAGGTTTACGCTAACTGGATTTCAGCTTTGAATCTGGCAACCCAAATTAGAGAGGCTCATTCTGCTTTCTCACTGGATAATCATCTTGAATCAAAACTATAAATTGTACTTGTCATTAAGAATAAATCAGCATTAGAATTGTTATCAGTAGAAGTTTTATTTTCTTTGAGCATGTTTACCTCACATCTGACACACACACGTCCTTTAACCTCCAAGGACCAAAACTCTTACATGACTTTATTCATTTCTCTTTGTCATTTGGGCTGATTGGACCTGATGAGTGTAAAACAAAGAATTATGTTTTTACATTATGAGAAAAATGATGTCCACGTATTAGGACATTCGTTCTACATTTTACTCAAAATAAAAGCACATGTGAAAAATGATTTGCTAAAACTATTTATTAAATGCCCGAAACAGCAGCATTTACCCCGATGTTAAAAACAAAATGACAAGCAACAGCTGTGTCTCATTTGAAGAGCTGCTGACAGGTGCAGGAAGACACGCCCCTTTAACAAAGACATGTGCCTTTAACAAAGTCCATCTTGAATCTAAACTATAATGTGTTATACTCTCCTGTCGCCTTTCAGGGGCAGTATAATGTCCTCATATGTGGACACCAGGACTTTGTAGAGAAAAAAAAAAATTGTATTGTGGCCTAAACAACCCAAAATGTCAGGCCGTAGGAGGCTAAAGGTGCACTGTGTAACCTTTCTGGTGGGTCCACTAACTGTTTGTCTCTAAGGAGATGACAGTACTTTGCCTGGAATGTTGAGTGTTGCATTAAACTTATCTTTCTCCATGGAGAGAGGAGGGGTAAAGCCACAATCCAATGCTGTTAGCTCTACTGGCAAAACAACGCTCTGCTCTGTGAAAGTTGTGAAAAGTGCTTGTAAACTCATCAGGGTGAATATTCAGGATACTCTGATTGCATAAGGTAAATGAGGAGTAACTTTGGACCACTGCAAACTGTTTAAAATTAACTAGTTCCAGGTACAGTGCCTTTAAGGCCTAAGCCTGAATCACTCTTAAAAAAAATGAGTTGTTCATAATAAATTTTGTCTCTGTTCATGTTTTATTCAGTCTAATTAAAGTGTAGTTATCTTAAAGTCCTTGTTTTGTGTTCCAGGTGTGTAACAAAGTGATCTTCTTGGTGAGTTTTGTGGGGAATCGTGGTACGTTCACTCGCGGGTACAGAGCCATGGTGCTGGACTTTGAGTTCCTGTACCACCTGATCTACCTCATCATCTGCTGCCTCGGTGTCTTCGTGCACGTCTTCTTCTACAGCCTACTGGTGAGATGCACTTTTATTCATTACCTTATTACTTTTTTGGTCAAATCATAGACTCCAATTCACTTTCTATTGAAAAACTGTGTCCTCTCTCTCTGTAACTGCTGCTGTTTTTGGATGTTAATGTTCGTATTAACACGCTCTACATGATCCTGGGGCATTACCTTCAACAGCTTCGCTCCAGATTGGCTCTTTGGTTGCTATGATACTCGTGGTTGGAATTCCAAATATGAAACTCGGCTCCAAATTAGCCGCTATAACTTCTAGCCTCGATGAGCTTCATTTGGATCTGAACGCTGTGGGCGACGTCACACTCACTTAGTCCACTTCTTTAAACAGTCTGTGTGTCATATACAGAAACCTTGAACTTCATGTGTAAACTATGGGTGTCAAGATGGCTGCTCACTGGTTAAAAATTGATAAAATATAAAGCCAAGAAGTTATGGGCTGTTCTGTTTTAAAGGTCCTATATTACGCAGAAGTGACTCTTGTGAACTTAAAGTCATGTTCTAACGCTGTTATCTCCTCAAAAACAGACCTGGACTTGTTTTGTTTCATTCACATGTTTGAGTAACACTTTATTATTAGTCTGTAACATCTGCAAAGCTCAAAATGCTCTGTTCCACCTTGTGATGTCATAAAGTGGTAGTTTTGAAGTTAACAGCTCCTTTTACCTTTTGCTCAGTAGAAACTAGCAATTCCAGGGCTGTAAACCTATCCAAACAGAAAGAAACATGCAAACGACACACAAAAAGGTCTGGAAGTCTAAACATAGCCTGTGCAAAAGTCGTGGACTGAGTGAGTGTGACGTCACCCACAGCGATCGACTCCAAATGAAGCTCATTGAGGCTAGAGCAGTTATAGCAGCTAATTTGGAGCAGAGTTGCATATTTGGAATTCTGTTGGCGAGTATCATAGCAACCAAAGAGCAAATCAGGAGCGAGCCTGTTGAAGGTAACGCCCCTTCCTGCTCATACTGTTGGTTTAGCACAGAGCGCTTAGCAACACTGTCAATCAAATCTGTTGCTAACTGTAGCAGGAGTGATCTTGGGAAAAGAATGCACCTGATTTCTCTGTTATTAATGTTCTTATCTTGATTTACAGACACAATAGTGAAATAAAAACCCCAGGATCATGTAGAGGGTTAATACGAACATTTAAGACCAAAATGACGAGTCTGACAGCAGCAGCTACAGAGAGAGGGGACACAGTTTTTATAAATTAAGTGAATTGGAGCCAGAGTTAATGGAGCCAGAAACACACCCACATTTTTCACTTCTTTATTTATGTCACAAGGTAAGCATTCTGCTAATTCAAACAAACCAGATTTAATGTGAGGAAATAAAACAGAACTAATCACACATACAGGCCTTTTAATAGAATTTTGGTGTCAGACATCACCAAGAGGAAGGATGTAGTTTCAATTTAAATCAGACCTGTTCTACGAAATGAACTTCTCAGAACTTACGATCATGTTGTAGTTTTTCTGCTTTTCATTGATCCTCTAAAGTTGTATTTAAAATCCGATACTCATCGATACTATCAGATACTAATCGATACTAAAACCAGTATTGAAACTAGACACTCATTTGAGCAGATATCGATCCTTAAAAAGTCCCATTCACAGGACAGAAATGAACCTTTCCTGAATATCTTTCAGTATCTTTCAGTGTTTTTATTATCATCGTGGTATCGGAATCAGTATCGAGTATCAAGTAGATTCCTAAGAAAATTTTCTTTTTTTTTTTTCCTCTTTTATTAGTTCACAAGATAATTTTAACTGTAACTATTTGCTAAAATTGTGTTACAAATTAAAAAGTGATAATCTAAATTTTCTGTTATTTTTCCTGTTATTTTTTTTTTTTTACCTTTCTTGCGTTGCTATGGTTACAGTCATTTGACCTTTCTTGCGTTGCTATGGTTACACTCGTCTGACCTTTCTTGCGTTGCTATGGTTACAGTCGTTTGACTTTTCTTGTGTTGCTATGGTTACAGTCGTTTGACCTTTCTTGAGTTGCTATGGTTACACTCGTCTGACCTTTCTTGCGTTGCTATGGTTACACTCGTCTGACCTTTCTTGCGTTGCTATGGTTACAGTCGTTTGACCTTTCTTGTGTTGCTATGGTTACACTCGTTTGACCTTTCTTGCGTTGCTATGGTTACAGGCGTTTGACCTTTCTTGTGTTGCTATGGTTACAGTCGTTTGACCTTTCTTGTGTTGCTATGGTTACACTCGTCTGACCTTTCTTGCGTTGCTATGCTTACAGTCGTTTGACCTTTCTTGCGTTGCTATGGTTACAGTCGTTTGACCTTTCTTGTGTTGCTATGGTTACACTTTCTTGTGTTGCTATGGTTACACTCGTCTGACCTTTCTTGCGTTGCTATGCTTACAGTCGTTTGACCTTCCTTGCATTGCTATGGTTACAGTCATTTGACCTTTCTTGCGTTGCTATGGTTACACTCATCTGACCTTTCTTGCGTTGCTATGGTTACAGTTGTTTGACCTGGTGTATCGAGAGGAGACTCTGTTGAACGTGATCAAAAGTGTGACCCGTAACGGCCGCTCCATCGTGCTGACGGCCGTGCTCGCTCTCATCCTCGTCTACCTCTTCTCCATCGTGGGCTACATTTTCTTCAAAGACGACTTCATCCTGGAGGTCGACCGCATCCCCAACGCCACGCTCAGTAAGAGTTCAAATGGTTCTTAAAGGTGCACTCTGTAACTTGTCTGGCCCATCATCTGCTTGTCTTCATGGAGATGTCATTGCGTTGCCTAGAATGTTCCACAGTTTGGCATTAAACTATAATATATTGCAGGTGTCTGGATTGTATAAATATTATATAAAAACTTTTAAAACATGTACACACTCCACAGATCTGACCTGTAACTTGGCCAGGTGGTGGCACTCACTTGTCTCCATGGTAATAGATTGTTTAATACCATACTCCGGAACATTCTAGGCAAAGCAATAACAGTTACATAGTACACTTGGAATATGTTTGGTATTTTGTTTATTTATTTATTTTCCTAAATCTATATATAGTGGTAGCTAGCGATATTTAGCTAGCATCCGAGGGAACGCCCACAAACTATTCATTATGTATATATTGTACCGAATACAGATATGAAGAATAAACTTATGTCCCAAATTTGTGCATATTTACTGTAAAATGCTAATGTTAGGTGGGTGCTACATGCTGCCGCGGCTAACTCAAAATGAGCTCTGCCTGCAGTGTTTTAACAACAGCAGGACTTAAATGATCTGTAAATGTTGACTTTATGTTTATGTTGGACTTTGTGCAGAGAATGGAGGGAGTTTGGCCGGTGAGTTTCTGTCTGGAGCGATGTGCCCTGGTGGTGAGGAGGGGAACTGCAGCAGTGGAGCAGTGCAAGAAACAGGTAAAAAAAAAAGGGTAAAATGGGTAAAATTTTGAAGTTTATGTACCAAAACTAATCAGGACTAATGAGGTCTACATTCAGACTAAACTAGGTCTAAACCGAGTCTCAATAGGGACTAAACCAGGTCTAAACTTGGGCTAAAACAAGTTACACAATCCACCTCAGTATTTCAAAATCCTGGCCCTTTATTTACAAACATTTTCAAACTCACAGAAATCGAAAGTGTTGAAACCATGGCCTTGTGACTGTCCGGTGTTTTGTGGTTAGCTTTTGCCCTTTGACCTTTTAACCTTTTGTATCATGACCACAGCAGCACATATGAAATGAACACAAATTAAATTAAAAGAGCACTGTGTTTCTGATGGAGAGGCAGCAACATGCTTTTATCCAGAGAGATGCTTTTAGTTTGCCTGGAATGTTCATGAGTATGGCATTAATTAGCAGTTTGAGTTGGGAGGCCTCTGCACAGATCTGATCTGTTACTCTCCCTGGTACTGTTACCTTCTTGTCTCCATAGCGATAGATATGTTTAAAGCCATATTGTAGAACATTCTAGGCAAAGCAAGTGGCAGACCCCCTACAGCAAAAGATACTTAGAGCAGCTTTAGGTGAATGTGGCTATTTTAATAACAGATACACATTATTTTTTTATATATTTTTATTTTATTTTAATGTATTATTATTATTATTATTATTATTATTATTATATTATTATTATTTATTATTTATTTATTTATGTATTTATTTAATTTATTTATTTTTTGTGCTGTGACTCTATCAAAACACTAGAGAAGAGACTAGAATCTGAGCTAGCGGTTAGCATACACTGGTGCTATTCTGAACATGGACACCCGCAGGATTATGTGACCAACACTAAGTCCAGTTTACAAAGTTTATGTGACATTTTTCTGAATATCTCCGTCTCTTCTGTTTTCTATCACTTTACATTGACCTAAAAACCGTATCGATCTGGATAAAGACTTTGAGAATGTAAATAGTCACTGTCCTTGGCGACGCAGAAGGCAAACCCAAACAGTGATAGTGCAGTAAATGTTCTACTGAAGAAAGACACAGATTGGTTGGACGATTTCATATTTTTTGCTATTTATATGTAAAAAGGCAGATTAAACTCGACTGACTGAGCTACTGGGGCGATAGTAGCTCAGTCGGTAAAGTGTTTGCCCACTGATCTGAAGGTTGGTGGTTTGAATCCCGCTCGCAGCATAAAAAAACATCATTGTTAGAGCCGTTATGTCTTTGGGCAAGACGCTTAACCCACCTCGCCCCCAGTGCCTGCATCTGTGAACTGAGTGGTTTCTTGATGTATTCTGACCATTTACTATTTTATATAAAGATTTCATACATTGTTTCTCGCTGTACTACACTCCCTTAGTCCACTTTTTTTATACAGTCTGAGGTTTAAAGGCATATTGTGGAACTAATGCGACCCCTCTCCCAGTAAGAATGCATGTTCTATGGGAATATTTTAGCAATTTAATCTCCTGTAGTTGAATAAGCACAAAATGGATAAAGTAATGCCATACTGTGGAGCAATATTGGAAGAGCATAGTGGATGAAGACAAATCAAAAATAAAAAGCTTGTCTTTGATTGCTTTTCCAAACAAAAATAGCCTCTTTAACTCCTCGCTCAAACCATTTCTTTTCTTTGACTAAGATGTGTACCTCACTATGTTCAGAGGAGTGGTTAGTGGCTTTGAGATGAACATCCGATTGTGGTCCTGAGCTGCTCTCACGCTGTGTGTTGGTACATTCTCTTATAGATCGGCTGTTTAGTTTCTTCGTTTGTGGCTCTGGGTTTTGTCCTTTAGGTGAACCAGTTTCACTCTTACAGTGTTTGTAGGTTTGAAATAAACCGGAATTTCACATTGTCTGAAAGTTAGAGGAAGTTTTTCAGACACACCAGCTGAGTAAAGAACGGTTACACTTTTTCTTCTTGGTTCAGATTCCATGTTGCACTTCACTCAATAGCTTTGTGTCCATTTGATAGAATCATTTTTTTCTTTTACAAAACAAAAATGAAAGTCTATCCAAACTTTAGTGCTTCCTATTGGTTCGCTAACATATAATCTGTTATTATATTTCCCTCAGTCCCAGAAGTTGAGGTCGGAGAGGACACGGACGTGGAGCGGACCTGTGACTCTTTGCTCATGTGTATTGTAACTGTACTGAGTCACGGCCTGCGGAGTGGAGGCGGAGTGGGCGATGTGCTCCGGAAACCATCCAAAGAGGTAAAAAACAACCGAAAAAAAAAAACCACCCTAAAACTCTCCCTGAGTGTGTCACGAGCCTTGGTCATCCTCACAGCTGCTGATAAACGTCTGGGCTGGTCATGTGAGCTGGAATCAAGCCAAATGTGTCGTAAAGTTTCACAATGTCTTTAGTGAGTACTCCCTTATGGAGAATAAAACATGTTTCCCCTGAAGTGGTGCCGTCAGATGGGGATGTGAGTCAAAGTGTGGTTTCTAAGAGTATTATTTTCTAAAGAAAGTTATAAAAATTGTAATTGGCTGCTGTTGACGTTGGGTTTTTCCCTGTTTGAACTTGAGACAACCAGATTTTCAAAGACGTGCACTATGTTGTTGGAGAATTATGGAGAAACATATTTATTATTCAAATTATAAAATGCAACATACAACTTTGCAATTGATACTTGGGGGATTCTACTTGTTTGCCTATGACTGAATGTTTGGCTGTTACCATGGCGACACAATGCACACATTAGCAAACACTGACAAAAAAGTTTTAATATAGTCTGAAAACTCCAAAAAATAAGTACAAGACAACAGGTTTTCAGAAGCCTGTGATCAATACGAGCGTTTGTCTTGTTTAGGAGTTTGATTTAAAACTAAAAGGCGAGAGTGACCAGTGATGGAAGAAGTACACAATTTTGTTACGGAATGTTTTGTTTAATAAGTTAAAGTACAGATACTGGAGCAAAAAAAAAAAAAACTCAAGTAAAAGTATCATATGAAAAAATCTACTTGAGTAAAAGTATTAAAGTACCTGTTTAAAAATGTACTTAAAGAGTAAAAAGGAAAGTATTTCATACAGATATTGAGGTTCAAGCTTCATTCAAAATTTGTGCAGAATTTTCTTCAACAGAAACATTTCAGTGGGTAGCTTTTTTTTTTTCTTCTATCTGTTTTTATTTTAATATTTTTTGTTTGTTCAAATTATAAATGCATTAAAAATAAACCCTCAGACTTTTCAGCAGGTCTCATACAATAATAAAACTAATAAATACAAATAAAAAAAAATAAATAAAACTAATAAAATTAAAAAAACATAATAAAAAAACTTTCACTTTTCAGTCCTATTCATAAATTTTAAATAGTTATTTATTTATTTATAGACTCTATTTTATTTTATTTTTTATATCTTTTATATTTTTACTGTTTTTGCACTGTGTGTGGCATTTTATATTTATTCTTATTCTTTTAAATTTCTATTTTAAATTTCTATTCTGTGGTCGTGGGATCTGTGAATGAAGAGAATTTCCCCTCGGGGATCAATAAAAGTGATTCTGATTTCTGAAATGCTCTCAAATGTAGTGAAGTAAAAGTGAAAAGTATCTACTGTAAAACTTACTTTTAAAAAAAAGTACAGATACTTGAAATGTATGCTTAAGTACAGTACTACTTTTACTTTGTTACGTTCCACCACTGGAAAAACTCTTGACTAATGCTAGCTAGCTTGTGATTGTAATTTTATTTGGGAGGCTCGTTTTACTCAAGTTCAACTTTAATCTGAGTTTTGTTTTAGTACAGTCTGACCAGAAAGAACTGACTTAGCTGAACTACAACAGGTGCATTTGTGCTGTTAAGTCCTTCTCACATAACATTACAGTCACAAGCTAGCTAGCATTACCATTAGCATTAGCCAACAGTTTCTCAGTCACTTTCACCTTTTTGTGTAAAATCAAACTCTTAAACAGGACCATGAGCTCGGATTGATCACAGCCTCCTGAACATGTGCTGTTTGCTAAAGTGTGCAATGTGTCACCATGGTAACTGCTTGGCATTCCTCCATAGACATACATCCAGTCCCCCCACTGTGATGTCACTGCCAAGTGTCAATAGGTTGCATTCACAGGGAGGTAGAGGGCAGGTGCTTTTTACATAATAAATATAATAATAAAGTACATTTCAGAGAGTTTTCGATGCTCTGGTTATTTCCATTGGCAAAAAAGACTAACTGTCAGTTTTTGTTTCATGTGGATTGGCTCGGGAACGAGAGCTCAACATTCCCACCCACTCCGAAGCCTGCCGCCTTTCCCAAAGTCAATTTTCCATTCATTTTTTCCATAGTCATTTCGAAACATTGGAATATTAAGATTTAAAGGCACGACAGAGGTTAGCAGCCTGTGTGGTCACTAACATCGGTAACACAGTTGTTTTAGGTTCAAAAATCACATTTAAAACTTAAAATTCAGCCAAATGTTTTAATAACTTTGTGGTTTATAAAAAGAAAGTAAAAGTTTTATGGGTCTTGTGGTCAATAGTTACCGTAGTTCCGCTGGGGGTGTTCTGCATTTTGTGTATGGCAGAATGTCCAGCTGTTACCATGGTGACACAAGGCCCACATTATCAAACAGTGCCCAGATCGTCTGAAAACTCAAGAAAAAATACAAAATGGATTTAAAAACACATTTTCAGCAGCCTGTGATCAGTCTGAGCTCATGGTCGTGTTTAAGAGTTTGATTTTTCACAAAAAGGTGAAAGTGACTCACTGAAAAACTGTTGGCTTATGCTAATACTAATGCTAATGCTAGCTTGTGACTGTAATGTTATTTGAGAGGGACTTGTTTAACAGCACAAACCAGCTCACCTGATGTAGTTCAAACTAAGTCAATTCTTTATTATGGTCAGATTGTGCTAAAATAAAGCTCAGCTTAAATTCTAACTAAGCCTCTCTCTGTCTCTCTTTCTGTCTCTGTCTCTCTGTTTCTTTGTGTAGCAGCTGGCAGGTCAGGTCCTGGTCTTAAATTTTCACTCTCTCTCTGTCTCCCTGTCTTTCTCTCTGTCTCAGTCTCTGTCCCAGTTTCTCTGTGTGTCTCTCTGTCTCTTTGTGTAGCATCTGGCAGGTCCTGGTCTTGTATTTCCTCTCTCTCTCTCTGTCTCTCTGTGTGTCTCTCTGTGTGTCTCTCTGTGTCTGTCTCTCTGTGTGTCTCTCTGTGTCTCTCTCTGTGTATCTCTCTGTCTCTCTCTGTGTATCTCTCTGTCTGTCTCTCTCTCTGAGTCTCTCTCTGTGTATCTCTCTGTCTGTCTCTCTCTCTGAGTCTCTCTCTGTGTATCTCTCTGTGTATCTCTCCCTCTGTCTCTCTGTCTCTCTCTGTGTCTTTCTCTGTCTGTCTGTCTGTCTCTGTTTCTCTGTCTGTGTATCTCTCTCTCTGTCTCTCTCTCTGAGTCTCTCTCTCTGTGTATCTCTCTCTCTGTCTCTCTGTCTCTCTCTGTGTCTCTCTCTGTGTCTTTCTCTGTCTGTCTGTCTCTCTGTTTCTCTGTCTGTGTATCTCGCTGTCTGTCTCTCTCTCTCTGTGCGTGTCTCTCTCTGTCTGTGTGTCTCTCTCTGTGTCTCTCTGTCTGTCTCTCTCTCTCTCTCTGTGTATCTCTCTGTCTCTCTCTCTCTCTGTCTCTCTGTCTTTCTCCCTGTCTATCTCTCTCTCTGTCTCTCTCTGTGTATCTCTCTGTCTCTCTCTGTGTCTCTCTCTGTGTCTCTCTCTCTGTGTATCTCTCTCTGTCTCTCTCTGTGTAGCTCTCTGGCAGGTCTCTCTCTCTGTCTCTCTCTGTGTAGGTCTAACTGTCTCTCTCTGTGTATCAGTCTCTCCTCTGTCTCTCTCTGTGTCCTCTCTCCTGTCTCTTTGTGTCATTTGGGACAGGTCAGGTCTTGTCTTAACTTTCCATGAACAGCTGATGATATTTGACTTTGGTTTTACATTCACTTCTCTTTTCAGGTTGTCAGTCTAATGTTCCAATTACAGGTCATAAATGGCCTGTGGCCTGTGGTCACTCATTTGGACAATATATATACTACTGGCGACTCGTGAACAGCTGATGATATTTGACTTTGAGAATACATTTCACTTCTAAATTTTTTTTATTTCTAATATGTTGCAATTTATCAGGTCATAATTACCTCATATGTATATATATATGTATATATATATATATATATATATATATATATATATATATATATATATATATATATATATATATATATATATATATATATATATATATATATATATATATATATATATATATATATACACACAAATATATATAATTTAATAGCTAAAAAAACAATTAAAACTCTATAGGACTAAATCCAGTCAGAACAGGACTTAAAACGGGACTACAACAGGACTATAACAGGACTACAACAGGACTTAAACGGGACTACAACAGGACTATAATAGGACTACAACAGGACTTAAACGGGACTACAACAGGACTACAACAGGACTATCAGGACCTGTTTAACCCACACACTGACCTGTGTGTGTTCTGTGTGTCTCATCGTTAGGAGCCCCTGTTTGCGGCACGTGTGGTGTACGACCTGCTCTTCTTCTTCATGGTCATCATCATCGTCTTGAACCTGATCTTTGGCGTCATCATCGACACATTCGCCGACCTCAGGAGCGAAAAGCAGAAGAAGGAGGAAGTGCTCAAGACCACGTGCTTCATCTGCGGTCAGCCATCTTTAGTACTTCTCATGTGTTAGCGTTGTACAGCAGGGGGCATGTCTGAGGGGTGGGGAAAGAGATTTTTTCCCCCTGGTTCTGCATAAACATTCTCCATAAATACACAAAAATATGATTCAGAACAATACACTACAACTTCACAAACCTGGTGTAATGTGCAGTAGTTTCATTAGGGGGATGCAAGCGGATTCTGTTATGAAGACGCTCTGAAGGGAGAGTGACTTAGTGCAGAGAGCAAACTTTAAAAAGAGGTTAATGTTGTGTTACAGTTAATACCCCATAGAAGTAAATACCCCCTTTTTAATACCCTATAGAGGTAAAATACCTCCTCTTTAATACCCCATAGAAGTAAATACCTCCTCTTTAATATCCATCGAAGTAAATACCTCCTCTTTAATACTCATAGAAGTAAATACCTCCTCTTTAATACCCATCGAAGTAAAATACCTCCTCTTTAATATCCATAGAAGTAAATACCTCCTCTTTAATACCCATCGAAGTAAAATACCTTCTCTTTAATACCCATAGAAGTAAATACCTTCTCTTTAATATCCATAGAGACGTTCCCACTCACAGTTATAATGCTTGTTTTATGGTATTTTCTTTGTGATAAAATGCCTGTAAGTAATAAATACAAGCCCGTTTAATGCCATACCGTGGGACATTCAAGGTAAAGCTGTGAGCTCTCATGATTGTGTGATGTTCCAGTAAACATGTGGAAGACCCGCCTTCTCCCTTTTCTTTTTTATCGCTCTATTTTTCTGGAGTTGCTTCTGCAGAATCCTGAGTCAGAGGAGCTTCCTGTTTCAGTCGCCTCCTCCGCTTCTGTCTGTCTGTCACGTCTACACTTCCAATTATCTACACCCTTTTCACCGCAGCACCGTCAGAAAAAAAAAGTACCAAAGCTTCAGGACATGAGAATAGAAACCGTTTGCTGACTTTTCATCCGCTTTAAACCCCTGTCTCTTACAAAAACACAATTCTGCACTTTAAATATTTGTTTTCTGTTGTTTCCTCATCACAAACCGACCTGGAGTAGTGTTTTTTTGTTTGTTTTTTCACACATGTTTAACACACAAACAAACCTGCATATTTAGGCTATTCTCAAACTGAAAACACTCTGTTCCACCTTGTGATGTCATCATGTGGTAATCCAGGAAGTGCTCCACTGTGTTTTTAAACTCCATACACCTTCATTTGTAGAATCATTTGGATGATTTCAGACCTGGAATTGCTGATTTTTACTGAACTAAATGTAAAAGGAGCATTTAAAGCAGTTGAAAACTACCACTTCATGACATCACAAGGTGGAACAGAGCATTTTGATCTTTGGAGATGTAACAGACTAATAATAAAGTGTTACTCAAACATGTGAATGAAACAAAACACAACTCCAGGTCTGGTTTAGAGGAGGAAACATTAGTACATGACTTAAAGCTACAAGAGTCAGTTTTGTGTGATATAGGAGCATTAGTTTTAACATGATCAGCTGATGTCGATGTGTTGATCCTGATGGAAGGACACTTGCTTGTAAAGTCTGAAGTAAAGTTGTTTTATAATAAAAAGTCGACATTATGCTTCCTCCACACTCAGAGGAGGAGGAGACACAACTGTGACTGAAGCAAAAAAGATGTCCAGTTATACACTCAAGCACTGGAGGCTCTTTTAATGATAATAATGATGATGATGATAATGATGATGATGATAATAATGATGATGATGATGATAATAATGATGATGATGATGATAATGATGATGATGATGATAATATGATGATGATGATGGTGAGCCCCTGTTCAAACACAGAACAACACAAAAAACAAACACAGAACTGCACAGGTTCATTTAAAACATGAAAAACAGGAGCAGGTGTGAGTATAAATGTTTATCTCCACATTATTCAAGTGCAGAAGCTTTTTTCCCAGTTCAGTTCCAGTGCACAGTTCTTAGTCGTAAACAATCAGGAGAGCCTGGAGTAAAAGTTCTTTTCCACCTCTGCTCCTCCTCCTCTCTCCTCCTCTCCTCTGTTTGTCTCCTTCTCTCTCAGTCCCTCCACATTCTCTCTCCTCCTTTCTCCTCGCACTCCTCTCCCTCTCTCCTCCTCTCCTTTCTATTGTTCAGTTTTTAGCCATAGACAATCATGAGATCTTGCATTCAAAGTTTTTTCTCCACCTCTGCTCTTCCTCCTCTCTTCTCTTTGCCTCCTCTCTCTCCCTCTCTCTTACTCCCTCTCCTTCTCTACCCCTCTCATTCCCTTTCTCATCTTTCTCTCTCCTCTACCACTCTCCTCCCTTTTTCCTCCTCTCCCTCCCTCTCGCCCTCTGTCCTCGATTTCTCTCCTCCTCTCTCACGTCCTCTCTGTCTCTCCTCCTCTATTGTTTTTAGTTTTTAGACAATCATGAGATCTTGTATTCACAGTTTTCTCCACCTCTACTCTTCCTCCTCTCCTCTTTGTATCCTCCTCTCTCTCACTCTCACTCTCTCCTGTTCTCTCATCCTCTTTATTGCTCACTTTTTATCCATAGACAATCATGAGATCTTGTATTGAAAGCTCCTGTATCAAAGTTCAACAAAAAAGTGAGATATTGAGTCAGTCTATTGTCGTCGTCCCTCATAAATACATTTTATAAAGACTTTCACAGTGTCGTTCTCTCCTCACAGACAGCGATGTCCAGTCCATTCACATTTTCTGACACAAAAACCGCAACTAAAACCTCTAAATCCACGTTTAGCGGCTTCGTGTCTGTGGGGATCGTGTGGATAAAACAGATATGGTCGTTTCTGCCCCGTCCCTCCTCCTCCTCCTCGCACATGTTCTATAGGGGTCACGCTCCTCTCCTGTCGGGGCCGTAAACACTGTTATGTCACAGCTCCCTCTGACTCACGCCGCGAGCAGGGCCTAGCCACAGGTGGAGCGGCCGTCGCCATGGTTACCGCGGCAACAGGACACGCACGGATTAACCGCGACGATCTCCACCGGCTTAAGTGGCCCTCCGACACCTCCTGGGTCCCTCCATCTTGTCTAAAATGTAACAGAAGAGACGTGCTCGGGTTAGCAGACAGAACGAGAACTCGGTGAACTCGGGATTTGTTGAGTTTGATCAGGGCGAGTGGAGCTCCTGGTGATTATAGCGTCGTAAGAACATTGCGTCAGAGGAAGTAAACTAAATAAATAGTTGTTGCATGAGCTCGCCTCTCAACAAATCTGACCTATATAACTTGGTCTGGAAGTGTCAACTAGGTGTCTCCACGCAAATGAATTTTAATAATACTACGGGGCATTCTGTGCAAATCTCCCTGGAGACAAGCAGGTGGCAGAATCTCAACCAAAAAAAGCTACATAGTGCAGCTTTAATTTTAGGCATACTTTTACATAAGCTGTGTAAACCAGTGCTTCCATCTGCTTTCATTCAGTCAAGTCGTGCTCAGTTAAAGACCTGACTCTTGCAATGCATTGTGGTCTATATTAATTAGTGTAGTGACCAGCGCTGGACACTACTTTTCAAGGTGCATTGTGGGAAATTTTGAGTACACTATGTTTTCACTCATTGGACACTCTGACACCACTAAAAACATCCAACCATCCGTGTTCTTCCTCTTATCCGGGGGCCGAGTCGCGGGGGCAGCAGTTTAAGAACGTACTGCCAGACTTCCCCCACCCCAGACACTTCCTCCAGCTCCTCTGATGGGACTCCAAGGCGTTCCCACTAAAAATGTGTGACCCCTAAACAGTGCCCTGAGGAGCGACATTCAGACACAGCTTTATATTTTAGTTTTTTCTTTGTCTTCCAGGTTTGGAGCGAGACAAGTTTGATAATAAAACAGTGACTTTTGAGGAGCACATTAAAGAGGAGCACAACATGTGGCATTACCTGTTCTTCATCGTCCTGGTCAAAGTGAAAGACTCCACTGAATACACCGGCCCTGAGAGCTACGTGGCTGAGATGATCAAGGTGAGAAAACACAAAAATATGAGCTAAACCTTTCAAATCCAAGACTGGTTTTACCCATAGACTGTTTATATAAATGTGCGTAGTTAACCTGCTAACCTAGAAGTGATCATGGGCACACTTCCGGCTCCATCACCTCTGGCTCCAATTCACTTTCTATTGAAAAACTGTGTCCTCTCTGTAACTGCTACTGTCAGACTCGTCATTTTTTATTTCACTATTGTGTCAGTAAATCAAGATATAAACATTAATAACAGACAAATCAGTCGCTTTCTTTCCCCGAGGTCGCTCCCCGCTAACATTAGCAACAGGTTTGATTGACAGTGTTGCTAAGAGCTCACTCCCTGTTAACTTTTGTTCTTACATTTATGTGGGTAAACTACAGAAGAAGTTTCAAATCAGTATCTCTAAGTTTAAGATTTTTTTCTATTCACCTGCAGCGCCTCCCCTTAAATAGACTTAGACGCCCAGAAATCCAATAACGATCAGATTTTGGTGTGCGTGTGAACAGAGACCATTATATCAGATGTGGGTGATCTGATTTCCTTCTGTCTGTTCACACCTTGCGGCTCAGAAAATTGACTCAAAAAATGTCAAAACAGAAACAGAAAATGCTAATGCTAACTTCACTTTGTGCCAAATACAGCACTGATTCACCAGCACACACCTCCAGATGTTTTGGATGATCAGATTAAATATTTATGTAAGTAATGAGTTATACGATTACTATTGGCCAGGTCAGATCGGTTTGTCACGATAACATTTTGAAGTTTGATATATCGCTGAAGAAAATATCGACAATAAACGATAATATTGTAACGAATTTATGCCACTGATACAAAAACCCTTAAGTAGAATTATGTCGACAAACTATTCTAAATGTTCGATATGGCTAAAAAAAAAACAAAAAGCTAACATGCCCGAGGAAGGTCAGAGGGGAGGTCAGAGGTCAAAGGGAGCAAAGAGTGAGACAGGTGTGCAGAGTCTATACAGAAAACAAAACAAAAAACACAAAATAAACAGCAGAATGAAACAGTTTGTATCTATGAGGAGTTACAGAAGTGAATTATTCAACCCTCTGAAGCTCAAATCTAATCGTAGAACAGAAAAATAACAAAAAGTTCTGCAGTAGAACTAAGAAAAACACCCAGAATTGACTCCATTTACAGTCTACTGAACGTGAACTCCACAGTGATTATCATGGCCCAGGTCCAGAGTCTCAGATGTAAATTCTACAAATGGAATGTGTGAATCAGCTCGTGTGAGAAATCATGTGACCTTTTATTGTTGAGACTAAACATCGCCGTGAGGTCATTATTTATGTTATGAGTAACACTTGTAAACACGCTCCGGCAAAGCACGCCATTCACAAACGAGAGAAAATGAAAGAGGTTACACTAACTCTGCTGCTCGAATCCTCAATTTCACCTATTTTATCTCTATTTATACAGAGGAGCCCAATGAGAGGACGTACGCTGTCTGTTTTATGGGTGTCGTGTTCAAAATATGATATAAAAGTTAATATAAAACATTAAAAACAGGAGCAGGTGTGTGAATAAAAGTTTTTACCACATTATTAAATTGTGAATGTGGCACCAACATGTCCAACTTTGAGTTTCCTTGAAGTTTGTTCCATTTTTGTGAAGCAAAACACCCAAAAGCCCATCTATGAGCTAAGGTTAGCCTTCTATGAAAGCTAGCAAAGCTAGCAACTGTACCTTTATTGAATAGCGGGGGTCAACCAGCACTTCTGTCTGCTGCATCAGTCGTGTTGTGTCCAGTTAAAGACCGGTCTCTGTCCACTGTTGAGACAGCACTCCCAGACTTCCCTCACCCCAGACACTTCCTCCAGCTTCTCCACTAAAAATGTGTGACCCCTAAATAGTTCCCTGAGGAGCGACAGTGTGGACATTAGTACACACCGAGTCTTTCAAACAAAAACAACGAAACACACAAGTCGATATAAATTCACTCATGTTGTGCCGTGTGTGTCCAGTTTTTACGGCTCTCGCAATGCATTGTGGTCTATATTTACCTGGTCTAGTGACCAGCGCTGGACACTAGTTTTAAAGGGGCATTGTGGGGAATTATGAGTGTCGTATCACTGGACGCTCAGACACCATGAACATGTCCATTCGTCCATTTTCTTGGGTTTAACACCAGGTCACATGACTGTCGTTTACAGTCATGTGACCTGGTGTTAAACATCCATGTTAACTATGCACTAAAACAAAGATTTTTAAGATTTTTTTTTTTTTTTTTTAAGATTTTACTACATTTTTCCCTATGTTTTCGAATGTTTTAGAGTTATTTTAATGGGTTACAGTTAGGGGTTAGTTTAATTCCAGTTTCTTCCATAGATCTGACTTACATATGTAAAGGTAATTACTGTTTACAGCTGTTACTTGGCAACCACATAGTAAACAAGGGCCAAACAACATAATAGTTATCATTAGACTAATTAACGCCAGCGGCTTCCTCGTGCGTTAATTGTCTCAGGGATTTGAATGGAATTATCAGCATTGACGACAGACGTAGACGTGTTCGGTTTTTATAACTACTTCCTGGATTTTTATACCTTTTGTTTTCAACTTTTTCTCACTAACTTTGATAAACGTTTAGCGCAGGTATTACCCAACAAAACAAGAATTCAGAATTGGAAAAAACATGAAAACCTGTCATACTCTGTAATGAAACGAGAATGCTTTAATGCTTTGGTCATGAAGAAGATGGAGAGGCTGAGGTGGCTCTAGTTTCCAACAAAATTTCCCCAAAAAACATCACATAGTTGGAGAATAAACTTTTCTAAACATGTTTGAGGATTAGATCAGTGCATCCCTATTAATTACTTTTTTAATTATTTTTTTTTTTATCCATTTTCATTTATATTTTTCCCTTATTTTAATAATTCATTGCATTTTTTTTCTCATAGTACATTTTTATTCACTTTTATATTTTTGTACTTTCAATGTATGTTTTATTCATAATTTTGAAAATGTAGAATATTATTTTTCTAATAATGTTACACATTTTGAGTATTTCATTTAAACTCAATTATAATTTGTATTTTATTTTTCTAATTTTTTGTTCAGTCCTGTTTTATACGTCTCCATTTCCCTTGATATTGATCAGTTTTGCCACAACCAAAAAACATCACATATGGAAGTTTTATCATCTTTTAATAAACATGTTTGAGGATTAGAGAAGCTTCCACAGATGCTGTTGTCGTGTCCTTGGGCAGGACACTTAACCTCCTGACCTCAGTGTCGGTGCTGAGTCAGTGGGTGAAGTGCTTTGAGTGACTTTTTTGAGGCTACAGTTGAACTCTTGCTCAAACCATTTCCCAGCAAAAAGATGTCATTCTTCTGTAACTCGTGTTTCTTCACATGCGATGACCTCTGCTGTGACCTTTAACCTTCAGAATCTGCTCACTCGTGTTGTGTCGTCATAACAACGGTAATAAAATTAATCACACGTCGTCATTACATTGTTAATCTGGGCAGGGCCGATCCACGTGAGTCAAAAACATATCTGCAGTAATAGTCTGTGAAACATCTGCTTTTCCAGGCGCAAAGCTGCACTGAGGAACTTTTCTGATGTGAGGACCATGAAAATGTTATTGATTTGCTTGAAATGTTCCACAGTGAGGAATAAACGCAGATATCTCTCATTTAATTACAAGTGTTTATGGCAAAAATACATAACTCAGGCACCTTCTGGTCTCTGTGGATTAAAGGCTTTGAACCCTCAACCCAAACCAGACACAGTGAACCTCATTTTTTTGCTTTTCACCTGCAGCGTTAAATAAAATCGTCTAACCCTACATGTCCAGAAATGAGATAATAATCAGATTTTGGTGTGCACGTGACTCGAGAACAGTCAGAGGAATCAGACCACCCACCTTCTGATGTAACGATCTCATCTGTTCACACACGAGTGCGTTTTTACTCAGAAAATGCCTGTCACATACACCTGTCACATACACCTGTCACATACACCTCTCACATACACCTGTCACATACACCTGTCACATACACCTGTCACATACACCTCTCACATACACCTCTCACATACACCTGTCACATACACCTCTCACATACACCTGTCACATACACCTGTCACATACACCTGTCACATACACCTGTCACATACACCTGTCACATACACCTCTCACATACACCTGTCACATACACTACACCTCACACACCTCTCACATACACCTGTCACATACCCTGTCACATACACCTGTCACATACACCTGTCACATACACCTCTCACATACACCTGTCACATACACCTCACATACGCCTGTCACATACACCTCTCACATACATACCTCTCACATACGCCTCTCACATACACCTCTCACATACACCTGTCACATACGCCTCTCCAGTACACCTACACCTCTCACATACACCTCTCACATACACCTGTCACATACACCTGTCACATACACCTCTCACATACACCTCTCACATACACCTGTCACATACACCTGTCACATACGCCTGTCACATACCCTACTCCTGTCACATACGCCTGTCACATACACATACTGTCACATACACCTGTCACATACACCTGTCACATACCCTGTCACATACACCTACACCTGTCACATACACCTCTCACATACACCTCTCACATACACCTGTCACATACACCTGTCACATACACCTGTCACATACACCTGTCACATACACCTGTCACATACGCCTGTCACATACACCTGTCACATACACCTCTCACATACACCTGTCACATACGCCTGTCACATACGCCTGTCACATACACCTGTCACATACACCTCTCACATACCTGTCACATACACCTGTCACACACCTGTACACCTGTCACATACACCTGTCACATACACCTGTCACATACACCTGTCACATACACCTGTCACATACGCCTGTCACATACACCTGTCACATACACCTGTCACATACACCTGTCACATACGCCTGTCACATACGCCTGTCACTACACCTACACCTGTCACATACACCTCTCACATACACCTGTCACATACACCTGTCACATACACCTGTCACATACACCTGTCACATACACCTGTCACATACACCTGTCACATACGCCTGTCACATACACCTGTCACATACACCTCTCACATACACCTGTCACATACACCTCTCACATACACCTGTCACATACACCTGTCACATACACCTGTCACAACTTTTATTTATACAAGTTATATCTGTATAAAAAAAATAGATATAAAAGTGTGACATGATCTAACCCTATGTTCTGTTCTGTGTTGTGTGTTCTGTTGTGTGTTGTGTGTTCTGTTGTGTGTTCTGTTCTGTGTGTTCTGTTGTGTGTTGTGTGTTCTGTTTTGTGTTCTGTTGTGTGTTGTGTGTTCTGTTGCGTGCTCTGTTGTGTGTTGTGTGTTGTTTGTGGTGTGCAGGAGCATAATCTGGACTGGTTTCCTCGTATGAGAGCCATGTCTCTGGTGAGCAGCGACGCAGAAGGAGAACAGAACGAGATCAGGAGCCTGCAGGAGAAACTCGAGTCCACCATGAGACTGGTGTCCAACCTGTCAGGACAACTGACCGAGCTCAAGGAACAGGTGACACATATGCACCTGCTTCTCTCTGGTCTTCTCTCTGTTCCTGTGTCTGTTCTTCTATCTGCTCTTCTCTCTGTTCTTCTCTCTGAACTTCTCTCTGGTCTTCTCTCTGGTCTTTTCTCTTGTCTTCTCTCTTGTCTTCTCTCTGGTCTTCTCTCTGTTCTTCTCTCTGTTCTTTTCTGGTCTTCTCTCTGGTCTTCTCTCTGGTCTTCTCTCTGGTCTTTTCTCTGGTCTTTTCTCTTGTCTTCTCTCTGCTCTTCTCTTTGGTCTTCTCTCTGCTCTTCTCTCTGCTCTTCTCTCTGGTCTTCTCTCATGTCTTCTCTCTGGTCTTCTCTCTGTTCTTCTCTCTGTTCTTTTCTGGTCTTCTCTCTGGTCTTCTGGTCTTCTCTCTGGTCTTCTCTCTGGTCTTCTCTCTTGTCTTCTCTCTGCTCTTCTCTCTGGTCTTTTCTCTTGTCTTCTCTCTGGTCTTCTCTCTGTTCTTCTCTCTGTTCTTTTCTGGTCTTCTCTCTGGTCTTCTGGTCTTCTCTCTGGTCTTCTCTCTGCTCTTCTCTCTGGTCTTCTCTCTGGTCTTCTCTCTGGTCTTTTCTCTTGTCTTCTCTCTGCTCTTCTCTTTGGTCTTCTCTCTGCTCTTCTCTCTGGTCTTTTCTCTTGTCTTCTCTCTGGTCTTCTCTCTGGTCTTCTCTCTGGTCTTCTCTCTGGTCTTCTCTCTTGTCTTCTCTCTGCTCTTCTCTCTGGTCTTTCTCTCTGGTCTTCTCTCTGGTCTTCTCTCTGGTCTTCTCTCTGGTCTTCTCTCTGGTCTTCTCTCTGGTCTTCTCTCTGGTCTCTCTGGTCTTTTCTCTTGTCTTCTCTCTGGTCTTTTTTCTGGTCTTGTCTCTGCTCTTCTCTCTGTTCTTTTCTGTGCTCTTCTCTCTTGTCTTCTCTCTGCTCTTCTCTCTGGTCTTTTCTCTTGTCTTCTCTCTGGTCTTCTCTCTGGTCTTCTCTCTGGTCTTCTCTCTGCTCTTCTCTCTGGTCTTCTCTCTGGTCTTCTCTCTGTTTCTTCTCTCTGGTCTTCTCTCATGTCTTTTCTCTGGTCTTCTCTTTGGTCTTCTCTCTGGTCTTCTCTCTGGTCTCTCTGGTCTTCTCTCTGGTCTTCTCTCATGTCTTCTCTCTGGTCTTCTCTCTGGTCTTCTCTCTGGTCTTCTCTCTGGTCTTCTCTGGTCTCTCTCTGTTTCTCTCTGTTTCTTCTTCGTCATCAGACTCACCTCAGGCCCACAGTAGCTGACCGTTCTGTCTGTTTCTTCCAGATGACGGAGCAGAGGAAGCAGAAGCAGAGGATTGGGCTCCTGGGTCACCCTCCGCACATGAACCACAACCCCCAACAGCCGGCGTAACCCCCCCGGACCGTCTGAAGTCATTTCAAACTGTTGTGGATTAGTATTCACACTTAAACATCCCTCACGTCACATACAACGGAGTCTAATTAATATTTATAGATTGTTTTTGACGATCCTGGAGTGGACCAAGTGCCTTAAGACGACTGAGAAAATGCCTTTTACTAATTATGAAACCAAACCAAAGTTGAACCCGAACAGCTGTCTTCCCTGTGGCCTTTTGTACTTTTTGTCTGAACTCAGGTCTATAATTCATCACTGAACATTTGTGATTTTCAACTGGTGCAGAGCAGGTACCAAAACAGGTGGCAGAGTGGTTAGCGCCCACACTTCTTGGGTTAAATCCCTCGACCTGTATCTCTGAATGGACTTCCCCTGTTCAAAGAAAGTCTCGGGGGGGAAAAGGTTGGGTTCACGTTCATTATAAACTGCCCACAGCGTGACGTCGAGCTCGAGTCTGAAATCTGGGTTGGAATTTGCAGTTTCAAAACGCAGATGTGTTGACCTTTGACCTGGTTTATGGTTAGTATTTCTGTAAAGACTGACTCTATCCACATGAAACAAAAACTGACACAAAGTTTTTTCGATTTTCTCTCAGGCTATATGAACTAGATTGCTGGTTCTCAAACTTTTTTTTAACTGGCAACCCATTTTTCTAATCGTCCAGCCCAAAAAACAGGTTCAGAATTGGTCTGTATAAATAATCGAATGTAGTTTCCTCGTCACAAACAGACCTGGAGTTGTGTTTTGTTTCATTCACACATGTTTAACACACAAACGCATATTTAGACTGAGTTCTTCTCTCAAACTGAAAACACTCTGTTCCATCTTGTGATGTCATCATGTGGTAATACAGGAAGTGCTCCACTGTTTCCACACACCTTCACTAGAATCATTTAGATCATTTCAGCCCTGGAATTGCCCATCTCTACTAAAATAAAGGTAAAAGGAGCTGTTAACTTGAAAACTACCACTTCCTGACATCACAAGGTAGAACAGAGCAGAGACAGACTACTGATAAATGTGTGAATGAAACAAAACGCAGCTCCAGGTGTGTTTTTGAGGAGGTAACAGCATTAGAATATGTCTGAAATATAGGACCTGTAACCAGTGGAGAACGTGTCTCTGGAGTCATCTCTGTCTACGATCTCTCTGTGGGAGTTTCCTGTGTCTGTCGTCCTCCTCGTCTGCTCTGCTCCTCTTCCTCTGGTATGAGCGAGGGAGGAGAGAGGAGGTGAAGGAAAAGGCTCTCAGACGATTTTAAACGATTTTTAGTCTCTTAGGACAGCTCTGTTGCTCAGGTGCGGGTCCTGTATTCTCTCCGGTTTAGTTGACCTACTTTCACAAACGTTTCAAACTGAATCCAAACCGTAGGTGATGATGATGTTGAATTTTAGTGCCAGAGCTTTTTAATAGACACGGGGCGGGTGCAGGCGGGTGGCAGGATGGTTTCAGTTGGGTCTCAGACGGGGTTCAGGCTGATTCAGGTGGGTTCAGGAGGGTTTCAGACTGGTCTCAGACAGGGTTCATGGGGGTTCAGGTGGGTGCAAGCGGGTTTCAGATGTGTTTCAGGCAGGTTAAGACGGGTCTCAGACGGGTCACAGACGGGTGGCAGACGGGGTTCAGGCGGGTTCGAGCGGGTCTCAGGCGAGTTTCAGGAGAGTTTCAGGTGGGTCGTTGGCGAGTCTCGGATGGGTTCAGGCAAGGCACAGGCAGGTCTTAGGCGGGTTTCATATGGCTCTCATGTGGGTTGCGGGCGGGTTCGTGCGGGTTCGTGCGGGTTCAGGTGTGTTTCGATGGATTAAAATAATGATGCCATGATGTGGGACTTGCGCTGCTTATTAAAATGTGAATGTGGGCGATGAGCAGCAGCGAGGAGGAGGTGAGGCTGACTGCAGACAGGACCCAGTGTGCCGCCGCACGGAGAACAGAGAGGAGGGATACGACGAGGAAAAGTAGACCCACACACACCGGAGACAAACAAACAGACCAGGAAGAAGTTGGAGAGTCGCCTTGAAGTGTGTGTGAGGTTTATGAACATAGATTAGCATTGTCGGTTTTCTAAATTCAAGCGTTTACAACATTACGTCCAAAAACCTGATCCCATGCGTCTGCTCAGGCCTTAAGAGCCGCAGCACGACTCATCACTCAAAAAACAGTTTGTGCAAGAATAGTTCTGAGAATCAGTTTTATCTGTGAGGGCAGGGAGTGTTTTTATCAGCAGGCTTCTCATTCACAACAAAAAACTCCCGCGACACGCCTTGAGGTCGCAACCCCAAAGCTGAGATCCGGTGAACTAGACGACATCATTTATATATATTTTCAGAATTCCATCAGTAAAATGTGATCGTTGGAAGGACCTTTAAGCCTGATCATTAGAGACCAACCTCTGCCCTTCATCTGAAATTATAACTTTAACTTTGAAACTCTAACTCAGTCTAGTTCACCTGCTTTAGTCATATTTTAAATAAATGCACCACTTAGAGCCAGGCCCGTCGACAGAAATCTGGGGGCCCGGGGCAAGAAGCCTCAAATGGGCCCCCCTCTAATATAAATGAAAAGGAAGAAGGTCTGATTCTGGGGCCCGGGACAACAGACCCCGTTATCCTTCCCATCAACTCCCCTGGTTAGAGCCCACCTCTAATTTCGACATTTCTGCTCTTTATTTTAGCATCTCAAGTACAAGTTCCTTCCTGGACCCCTCCCACCAGCTGAAAACCACAAATTTCAATATTAAATCTTTAAACTTACAGCAATAGAAAAAAATATGCAAGAAATTCACGATTCACTTTGATTAGTTTGTTTTATTCTTTAACTAATTACTATTTAAGAATAAATAGTAACCCATATAATTTATTTTTTATTTGTTTTATCATCATGTCTCGAGGTTTCACGGGTTTGGTTGATGAGTCTCTCCACGAGGGCTGTACAATTTTAAATGTGGTTTTGTGACATTTTAACTAAAGTAGAAATAATAAGATTACAGTGAGTAGTGAAGTATTTTGGGAGCGACACTAAACTAGAGTCCTGTCTGCACCACAGACTGTATATATGAATGGACACAGCTAACCTGCTAGCCGCCAAACAGGAAGTGATCATGAGCACACGTCCAGCTCCATCAACTCTGGCTCTAATTCACTTTACATTGAAAAATTGTGTCCCCTCTCTCTGTAACTTTTGGTCTTAAATGTTCGTATTAACCCTCTACATGATCCTGGGGTTTTTATGTCACTATTGTGTCTGTAAATCAAGATATGAACATTAATAACAGACAAATCAGGCGCCTTCTTTCCCCGAGGTCGCTCCTGCTAGCGTTAGCAACAGGTTTGATTGACAGCGTTGCTAAGCGCCCGCTCTTTGTTAAGCCAGCGTGCGTAGCAAGAAGGGGTGTTACCTTCAACAGCCTCGCTCCTGATTGGCTCTTTGGTTGCTATGATACTCACCATCAGAATTCCAAATATGAAACTCGACTCCAAATTAGCCGCTACAACTGCTCTAGCCTCAATGAGCATCATTTGACTGAATGCGGCGGGTGATGTCACACTCCGTCCACTTGTTGGTACAGTCTGTGGTCTGCACTGATGTATTTACTCTTACTCTTTATTAGTTTGATGCACTGAATGTCTGTAGCAGTAGTCGGGCACACACAGGGCGACTGGGTTATGTTTGTGTTCATGTCATGTTTGAAGTGCTGCTTCTGTGAGATTTTTAAGTTTTATACAAAGACGTGAGTGAACTGTAAATGATGTGAAGTTTATTTAAATAAACGAGACTGTAGAGGCGTGACTGTGAGTGGACGGCATGTTCTTTTGTCCTCTGCGTTTGACCCGTTCGTTTGTGTCACGGGGTTAAACCTGTCAGGAGCAGTGGAAATGAAAACGTATCTAGGCTGAGTGCTTCTCACAGACAGAAAACACTCTGTTCCACTTTGTGATGTCATCATACAGGAAGTGCTCCACTGTGTTTTTAAACTCCACACACTTTCACTAGAATCATTTGGATCATTTTAGTTCCGGGAATTGTCAATCTCTACTGAACTAAAGGTAAAAGGAGCTGTTAACTTGAAAACTACAGCTCCAGACACAGGGAGAACATGCAAACTCCCCACAGAAACATCCATCTTGCTGATAGCTGCAAGAGAGAGCGGGATTTGAACCACCAACCACGGATCAGTGCACAAACGCTCTACCAACTGAGCAACTGTCGCCCATTATAAACCGTTTTACTGTCCGAGAATTGTCGTTTTGGCACCGTAAAACGCCACTCTGATCTCTGAAAGTTGTGAAACCACTTATAAACTCATCATGGTGAATACTTAGGATGCTCTGTATGCATAAGGTGAGTGAGGAGTAACTTTGGACCACTGCAAAACGTTTAAACTAGCTCTGTTTTTCACATTTTTAACAGTAAAACCAGATACAGCTCCTTTATCTTCTTTCACTTTTCTTTTGTGAACGCTGTTACTGTATCGTCATCACTTCAGTCTAAAAACACGTTAAAGGGCACGATGTGGTCGTCCTGGGAGAAGAGTTGGGACGTTTTAGGATGAGAGCCGCTCTGTTGAATGAGTCAAGTCTAAAAACAACAAACACGTCTCAACTTGAAAGTGAACGCACAACATGCTCCTATTCTTATCATCACTGGTTATTTTAGTGTTTCCTCATTTTGGTGCAAATTTGTACAGGGGCTTTCCATGAGCTTCAGCGGCCGTGTAAATATGTGTTTTATGCTACTTTGCTTATGTTAATATTAAAAAGCTACGTCTTAAAGGTCCGTATCACAAACAGACCTGGAGTTGTGTTTTTTGTTTCATTCACATGTTTAACACACAAACCTGCAGATTTAGACTGAGTTCTTCTCTCAAACTGGAAACGCTCTGTTCCACCTTGTGATGTCATCATGTAGTAATACAAGAAGAAGTGCTCCACTGTGTTTTTAAACCTTCACTAGAATCATTTGGATGATTTCAGACCTGGAACTGCCAATTTCTACTGAACTAAAGGTAAAAAAAACCTAAAAAACTTCATGACATCACAAGGTGGAACAGAGCATTATAACATGACTAAAACCTCATAAGAGTCCATTCTGTGTAATTTCAGCTCAGATTATAAGCGGCGATGACGTCCCTTTGTCATATGGAGCAAGGTTTTAATATTTTTGTTTTGTTTTTTTAACGAATATCTAAATGACTCATTGTTGGATCTATTATTATGGGACTATATCACTCTGTTTCTCATTTACAGAAGTATTTAGTTGTAAGAATGTTCATTTCTGGTGTCAAAGAGTCTGAAACATGAAGTCAGAAGGTTTAGAGCTCACAGAGGTAAAGTGAAAACTGAAGCGTCCCGAGATGTGGATGTTTACAGTGTTTATCGTGTCTTCACGAGTCCCACACGTTCTACACGCCGGCTCTCCTCTGGTGGCACATGTGATTTACTTTAGTGTGAGTAAATCGTGACACCAGTTTGATGTAGTCGCTCTGCTAAGTGTCGATACTTTAAATAGAATATTTCATTTCTCTTTGTCCTTCCACAGGCAGAGCTCAAACTCAGAACAATACAAACAAAAACAGAACATTTAACTGCACAGGTCGACTCGAACTTTGATACAGGAGCTTTGAATATAAGAGCTCATGATTGTCTACGGCTAAAAGGTGAACGATAGAGAGGAGAGAGGAGGAGACTAAGGGAGGAGAGGAGGAAGAGCAGAGGTGAGAACTTTTTAATCCAAGATCTGATGATGGTCTACGGCTAAAAAGTGAACGATAGAGGAGGAGAGAGGGAGAGAGAGAGATAGGAGGAGAGGGAAAAAGGGGGAGAGAGGGAGGAGGACAGAGAAAGAAGAGGCAGGGAGAGAGAGGAGAGGAGGAGAAGAACATTTAATCCAGGCTCTCATGATTGTCTCTAAGAACTGTCTGCACTAGAACTGAACTGAACTGGGAAAAAAGCGTCTGCACTTTAATAATGTGGAGATGAACATTTATAATCCCACCTGCTCCTGTTTTTCATGTGTTAAATTGACCAATGCAGGTGTGTGTTTGTTTTTTGCTTGTTTTATTCTGTATTTTAAGACCTTTTACTCAGAGTCAAACTTGTTTACACTTTTAGAGAGACAGAGGAGAGGAGAGGAGGAGGAGGAGGAGAGGGGGAGGGGGTGTAGGGGGAGAAGGGGTGGGGGTGTGTGGGGGGGTGAGGTCCTCTGAGGTGAGCCCATGCGCGCGCGCACGTGTCCAAACCTTAAACGACGCGGAGAGTTCACGGTGACCCTTGACCCCGCGCGGAGGTGTGGCTGTGCGCGCGTGTCCCACAGGGCTCGTGCTCCCAGGGGCCATGAGGGGTCCACGTGACACCACCACGGCACCGCCTCGTGACACCCTGGGGCGCGTGCACAGACCTGTTTTATCTTGGATCATTTCGTCATCTCATATTTAGTCTCATATTTACGCCTAAAATGACAAACTTTACAGGATTTTGTGTCTGTGCAGGAGGAAGGCGCGTGACAGACTCTTTTTTTTCATTTCCAGATTCTGTGGTCAAAGCCTCAAACTCCCTCAAAGTTGATGTTTTATCATCAGCTGTAAATGTTTTCAGGATCCTTCTAGATTCTCTCAGTTTAAATATTTTTCTTCGATCGAACTCACACAATTTGTTTAAAACATGGACATGATGAGGTTAAAGATCCACTGTGTAACTTTTCTGTGTTTGTGTGTCTCCATGGAGATGTTGTTGTTTGCCCTTTTCTCCACAGTGAGCTGCTTGTCTGTGTCACGGTCTTTGGTTTGACTTTTACGCACGGACAACTTTTACGCTCAGTTTAAAACACCCGGCGCGTGAGTCTCTGCCCGTGTGTTCATTTAAAGCTGCAGTGTGGAACTTTTTAGGCAACACATAGACAGTGTAAAAGCGTTTTTTGTTTTGTTTTTGTTTATCACACTGAAAAACACGCGTCTTTACAGTTTTGTTTAACATGTTCATATCTCCAAGGAGAATGTTTCAAAGTGTGGCTTTAACTTTCTGTTATGGTAGCCAGAATGTTACATACTGTAGCTTTAACATTCAAGCAGAGCAGTTGTATTATAGTTGTCCTAGTTTTTCTTTATTTAAACTTGACTCAGTCTTTCTGCTGTAAAGTGCCGCGTCTCTGCGCTGAGTCCGGGCTGCTGCTGTTGGACTTTACGCGCTCATCTTTCTGCTGTTGGACTCTACGCGCGCTGACTAAACGCTCTCTTTAGCCTAAACGCTGTTATTGTTCTTCCTTTGGCGTAAACTCTGCTCTTTTGGCCTTCTGCCCGCACGTTCCTCGTTGGTGGCGCGCTCTCTCCTGCGCGCTGCGTCTCGCCTTGTTTCCACACACTCCAGCTCCACTCCAGCCACACTCCAGCATGGAGGTACACGGGATCAGCTCCACTCCTCCCCCGCGCTGACGCCAAACATCCCTCCTCCAATCGCGCTCCTGCCCCGGGGAGAAGAGGAGGAGCCACAGCCAAGGCTCCAGCGCCGTTTAACACGTGAGGTTCATGTGACAGAGCTGGGTCAGACTGAGCAGAGCCGGAGAGGTGTGTTTCAGTCGACGCTGCGTTCGGTCTTCGGTCTCTCCATCTGCACAAACAGCCTACATCCTGAATTCATCTACAACAAGAATGTCACATTTTTTGACAGCTGTTGAGTTTTTGTGCGCGTTTTAACCTGTTGTGAACTTTTTGGGCAGATTTGGGATTTTTTCTTGCAAGTTTTCTCAGTGCGTAATTTGGACATAACAGCGAAAATGGATCGGATCGTGAGCGCGCAGCCTCCACCTCCTCCTCCACTCTCCAAACACCACTCGGACATATCAGACGTGCAGGGGTAAGTCACACTTTTTAACACCTCTTTATTATATAATACTTCTAAAAATCACGCGCACGCTCCACCAAACCTGCTTCTCCAAACGCGTAATTTGAATTTTTATGTTTTATTTTTAGGATTGACTACCCCATGTACGTGTATAAACCAAGACGTGGCATGAAAAGAAGCGAGGAAAGCAAGGTGGGTAATGTTCTTTGAGCTTTACGCAGTCCACGCAGCTTGTTCACCCAAACTGTGTTGACTGATCCCTTTGGCACCGCGCTCCCACAGCTCCATAAATGGCTGACCTAATTCTTGCTATGACATAACAGCCCGGGCTCCCTCCTCTCCCTCCTCTCCTCTGACTTCACGCGCTCAACAGTTGTCTTTCCTGTTTTTCCTTGTGTATTTTTATCCAGGACACGTATAAGTTGCCTCACAGACTCATCGAGAAGAAGAGACGTGACCGGATCAACGAGTGCATCGCGCAGCTCAAGGACCTGCTCCCGGAGCACCTCAAACTCACGGTGAGCGCGGCCCGGGCGCGTAAAGCCTCATGGGAGCAGGATCACCTGTCCTGTGTGCTCAGTGAAAAGCGCCCCCGTGTGGTCGTGTGGCCGTGGTGCTCTCTGCGCCTCGTGCGTCAGCAGAAAGAGCTCAGGGAAAGGCAAAGTGGGCGTGGCACTTTCACATCTTAAAATAGAAAAAAAAAGGGTAAATTCCGAGTTTTACTGCGGTCATTTGCATGTGGAGGGATTTTCCGCGTATGGAACTGTTCTTAACTCTCTAAAAAACAACAAAACATGTGAAACGACCTCAGAACACAGCGGTTTGTCAGCCCTTTCGCCAAATGGGTCACTTTACCACTCAGAAAACACTCAAAAGTGTGTTAGATTCCACGTTAAAAAAGTGAAAATGATCAAGTGGATGGATGTAGCAGAGGATAAACTGTGTCTGTGTCCCTCAAACGCTGGAAATCTGTCCAAATGCAACTTTAAACTCAATAAGTAATCCTGTTATTACATAATACTAGACCCTGCACTACTGTAAAGATAATCTGTGACATTAAGTGATATGTTTTTGAGGGTGAGGACTGGATTTTTGTGCAGTGAATGAACAATATCAACAATCTAACAGTGAAATACAACCTTAAACTCAACAAGTGATCCAGCTGTTACATAACACAGACTCTGTTACTGCCGCTGACATAGAAAAACAGGTCTTAAAACCCTCGTGGAATTAAATTATTCGCTTTGAAGTGTCAGGGATTGGATTTTTGTGCAGTAAATGTACAAGATCTATGACATATTCAAACGTCAGGCCAAACTCAACACGTGATCCAAGTTGTTTTGCTGGTTCTGATCTGCTTTGTTTGCATCATTCTGTCACTAAGACCAAGACCTCAATCCAAATGTGGGATTAGAACATAAACTCTGGTCTTTTTGGACGTTATGAAAGGCCAAAATGCTAAATGTGTTTGTTTTTTGTCGTTTGCAGACTCTGGGTCACCTGGAGAAGGCCGTCGTGCTCGAGTTAACACTAAAACATGTGAAGACGCTGTCGACTCTCCTGGAGCAGCAGCAGCAGAAGATCCTGGCGCTTCAAAATGGACTACAAATCGGTGAGAATTTAAGCATCGAACTTGACTTAAAAACTACAACTATGGACGCAAACGATGGGATTAAGCCGAGGAGCTAAAGGTGAATTATGTCACTTTTTGGGTGGATTTTATGCAACCTGCTCATCTCCATGGAGATGCTATGGAGCGCTCCACAGCATGGCATTGAATGTACCTATCTCCATGGACGCAAGAAGGTTAGATGACACCATAAGAGGTCAGATCTGTGGAGAGGCGAGTCCGCTTAAGTTAAGAATGCAGGTTTTTCGAGGTATAAGCACAGATCTGACGTCTTACTTGATGATGTGGTGTCACTTGACCTTCTTGTGTCCATGGAGATAGATAGATGTGTTCAGTGCCGTACTGTGGAACATTCCAGGGAAAGTATTAAGATCTCCATGGGAACAAGCAGGTGGCAGACCCGTCGTAAAATCCCCAAAATCCAAATCTACGTTTGTAAAATTCTCAAAATCCAAATCTACTTTATTTATACAGCAAATCTGACAAACAAAACTGTTTCCAAAGTGCTTCTCTGAGATCATAAAAAGTTCCATAGAGTATCTTTAAAAGTACGTTGTTTTTTTGTGTTTTTAGATCCGCCGGTGGTCAACCAGGAGAAGTCGGAGGAGATGTTTCGTTCTGGTTTCCACATGTGTGCCAAAGAAGTGCTCCAGTTCATCGCTAACCACGAACAAGACCACGACTTCAGCCTGTCCCACGTAATCACCCACCTCCACAAAGTCGCCTCCGAAGTCCTGCACCCGCCGGCCCGGCCGTGCACCCCGCCCACCCACGAACCCCAAGACATCCAGCCCTACCACCACCAGCACCCGTCCCACAATGAAATCTCCCCAGAAGAGGTCCAAACGAGGCTCAGTCCCGCCCCAAAGCCCACCGCCAACGAAGGCTACGTCAAGAACTGCGTCTCCGTCATCCAAAGAGCTTACGCCAGCCAGGGAGGGGAGCAGAGCGGCAGCGACACAGACACGGACAGCGGATACGGCGGCGAGTTGGAGAAGGGCGAGACCAGGGCCCAAGTGGGACGTCCCGAGTTCTACGCCTCCGAAAGTCATCTCAAACGAGCCCTGAGCGACAGACCAAACTCCTCGATTAAGCTGGAAGAAGAGATGCCTCGACACAAGCGACCACGAGCGGAATCGTCCGAGGATGACGTCTCCAGCGGCGAGTCGTCGTCGTCATCGAGCGGCTACGCTAGCTACTCGCCAACACACGCTCCACCTCCTCCACCTCATCCGCTATGCATGCCATTCTACCTCATTCCACCCTCCGCGGCGGCGTACCTGCCCATGCTGGAGAAATGCTGGTACCCGGGGGCCAGTATCCCGATGCTGTACCCGGGAATGGGGGGGTCGTCTCCGGCCGGCGAGCGCCCGGGCGCCCCCTCACTGGTGCTGTCGCCGAGAGGAGGCTCACCCGCCCCCGTTATCTCCTCCTCCCACTCCCCCATGGACTCGCCCGCCCTTCTGCAAGCGCTCAAGCAAGTGCCACCCCTCAACCAGGAAACCAAAGAGTGAAGACGACGAAACCGCTCACACAGACTAAAAAAACACAGTATTAGTGGGAGGAGCTAGCGAAAACTGAGCCATTTCACATAAGCTTTTAGGAAGTTTTGCTCACCTGCCCAGACGTTCGAAATTTGAATTTTGATACAATTTTAACCAGCTCAAAATGGGTGAAACACACACACAACATGAGCTACAAACATGCTACAAATCTTTATTAAGTGCCCAAAAGTCCGCCCTGTTTTTATTCCATCCATGGATTTCAGAATGATGAAAATCAAGGACGTTGCCATAGCGATTACCAATTAAACACATAAAAACAAAACACTATAAATTTTAAATGGTGATTCACGGGTTTCGTTTCCTGCCGTACGTCGCCATTTTGAGGAAGACCAGCCGCTCAAAAGATTTAGTTTTGAAATGCCAATTGCTACGGCTACGGTCTTAACTTTTCGTCGTTCTGAAACCAATGAAGCAGAGTGGGTTGCCATGGTAATTCACAATTCAACACAGTATATTCCATCGTTTTAATCACTCCACCGTCCTCACACTTTAACAACAGCAACTCTGAATAGATGGAGCCAATCTAGCAACTTACAAGGCCATTTTTCATGAATGAATGTCAAAAATGACCAAAATTAGCGTCAGATTTCGATGTTTTCTGGGCAGGTGAGCTCGTTTCCGTCGCCATTCACTTGCCGAATGTTTGTTT
>JAIEZT010000013.1:3517050-3659550 GCA_019594935.1 Periophthalmus modestus | reverse complement strand
GACTTTTAGTGTGACATATATTTTTACATCAAAATGTTAAAACTGTCAAAACAAATGCACATCTTTGTTACATAAATCTCTTGTTATATTTGAGTCTGGTGTGGACCTTGGCGGCGGCGCTCTTGGAGCTCTGCGTCTGCCTCCTCTTCTCTGTGCGGTTCTCCTTGTTCGACTGGACTATGACCGCCAGAGTGTGGGACTTCTGCACCAGGGGCTTCTGGGTAATGTCGCTCTCCTCTGGACAGGACCGGACGAGGGTAAAGGGGGGGGCCGGGGGCTTTAGCGGGGGCCGGTGTCGTCGGATGGAAGCTCCTTCGATGAGCAGGTTCACGCCCATGTACTGAGGGACCTCCACCGCAGGCTGCACCAGCATCAAACATGACACATCACATTATTATTTTCAGCTTCAAGTTATTTTTTTTATAGATTATTGAAACTTAAAGCAGCTGTGTTGTGCTTGTGTCTGTATAGTTCTCATCTCTGACACACGAGGATCATTATAAATCACAATATTCATCTAAAACGATATAAAAAAAAGAAACATTTCCGTTGTCTTTCGCATTAGAAAAGTGCCGTGTCCAGTGGGACGTGACATCGCCGTAAACATCATCACAACAAAGCGCCGCATGGCCCCCCTCTAATACAAATTAATAGAAAGACGGTTCAATTCCGGGCCCCTAAGACCCTGGGGCCCGGACAACAGACCCATTTTTCCCCCCTACTCGTTTTTTCTGCACATACTGGTGATATAACGGTGATTATCTTTGTTGGTGATTATCATTATACAAAATGTCCCACAAATGACTATTGTGTACGTCTTTTATCACGATAAGCGATATTATTGTTTATTGCCCCATCCCAGCTCCATGTTTTTGAGGAGGTAACAAAGTCCGAGCATGGTTTAAAGTGAGAGTCCATTTTGCGTGATATAGAACCTTTAAAATACATCTGAGACAGTCTGACCTGTTTGTAGATGAGCTGGAACCCCCCCGTGTTGGCGTGGGCGTTGTTCCTTCGGTCCAGCACCACCCTGAGCGTGTCTGTCTGCACCGCGGGGCAGAGGCGGGAGGTCACCCCGGTGGAGCAGCACATGGTGGGGCTGGCGTTTATCTCCAGCAGCCACGGCCTCAGGTCCCGTCCCAGCATGAAGTCCGCCCCGTACAGCTCGAAACTGGCCCTGCGAGGGACCACCGAGTCCTGAGCGGTCTGCAGAGCTCGCACCACCGCCTGCCTCATCCCCGGGACCACCACGCTCTCCCACTGCTCCTCACGGCCCTGCTCAGAGAGGAAGCTGCGGAACTGGGCGCAGGACCACATGTTGTCCTCGGGCAGGTCTGGGTGTCTGTCTTTGGACGGCTGGAAGTGCTTCTGAATCGAGTTGTTGCATAAGTGAACGGAGCTGAGGAGAAAAACAATGTCTGGAGTCAATATAAAGGCATCGATTAATCTATACATGAGTTTGAGAATGATAATAAATAAAACTGTTTCCATAGCAATTAGCAAATTGCTATGAATGACATGTAAAGCCATTTATGACTAAACACAGGCCCGTCGACAGACATTTGGGGGTCTGGGGCAAGACGTTTCACATGGGCCCCCCTCTAATATAAATATGGATATAGGATGAAGGTCTGATAGACTCCTCCTGTTTCATTCATAGATGTTTTAGTAATCCTGGATATTTATTTTTCACTATTCTCAGCCAATTAAAACACTCCCTGGTGATGTCATTAGGTGGTGCCCTCACTTTTTATGTTTTCCACATACTTATCTTTTTTCTTTACTATATAATTCCATACATCTTACTTCATATAGTTTATGTCTTCTGTGTGTATATAAAATGTAGAATGTTACATTTTTAAGTAAAACATTGGTCTGAAAGGTTAAGAAAACTCCTGCACACTGCCTCACTCTTGATTCACTTTTATTCACACAAACTTTGGGGAGTTTTCTTAACCTTTCAGAGCAAGTGCTTCTCTTCCGACGTATCTGTCGCCCTGTCAGGTGAGCAGAGTCTACACAGAAACAAACTACAAACTCTGGACATGATGCTCCACTTATTTCTGTTATAATTGTGTTTTGGTTCAAGACGATTGTCCAATCAGAAAGCAGAATGAGCCTCACATGACTCTCACATTTGTGTTGCCAAAGTTCAAACCTAAAATGCCTCTCTCTGGTCTGAACGGACAATCATGAGTCAGTGCTAGTGCAGCCTCTGCAGCTCAGGGAGTGAACTCTGGAGGTTCTTTCTCTGAGAATGAGACACACCTGGATGTGCTGCAGGTCAGGGCTCTGCTCACAGGCTCAGGTGGGAGTGTAGAACCTTTTTAAAACACCTCCTTTATTAATAACATGATAATAACATGAAACTTTTGTGATTTTTTCCACCATGTCTTCACTTTGACCTGAATACTCCCCAGTTCAACATATGTTGCTGTGTAGCTGCTGCAGTGTGAGACCTGTGCAGGTTCTTGGTGGAGTAGGGCTGGGTGGAGAAGCGCAGGTAACACTCTCTATAGAACCACACGGTCAGAGGGTTCCAGTCCGTCACCAGGAACCACTGACGCACATCGAACTTTGTGTGGTGCACAAGCAGGGGGCGCTCCAGATACTTCTGCACCACCCAGCGACTGTCCCTGAGCACCGCCCTGTCCCTGTCCACCAGAGCCATGATGTCGTCCAGACGGTTCAGACAGATGATGCCTGCAGCAAGAGGAAGGATGAATGACACGGTCCTTATTTCTACAGGAGGTGACACATCTTAACTTCTGAATTTACATTTTGCTCCTTGTCATTTTTAGTAAAAGCAAAAAGTTAAATCTGTCAGCTGGACAAAACGTTGTAGGAGTGAAGACGTTTGGCCGCTCATCTAAGCCGCTTCTTCAGTTCTGGTCAGATTACTGCTGGACACTGCCTTATATTTGTCTGAGGGGAGGAGCTAACTGCACTGAAACTAAAATTAACTATTGTTTAAAGTTTGTAGGATAGGTCTATGGTGCACTGTGCCTGAGACATACTTTGCATATTCATACAGCTCTTAATGGATGCTTACACACCTATTAGCATCCTGGCTAGCCCTATTGTTCTCTTTGTTTCCTTTGTTTGCTTTGGTTTTGAGGATGTTATAGAGTTATAAATGGGGGATAGATGATGTTTAAGGCCTCCATTCCTGTTCAAGAAAGGATTATCTTTCCTAACAAAAATATCTTCTTTAACTCTCCTCTCAAACCATTTCTTTTCTCTGGCTCAGATCTGAACCTCACTCTCTTCAAAGGAGTGGTTAGTGTCTTTGAGATGGAGACGTACAGCAGACTGGGGTCCTGAGCTGGTCTCTCTCGGTGTTGGTACATTCTCTTATGGAGTTGTCAGTTAAAGCAGCATTTTAGATGTTTCTGCTGTATTAAAATAGGTATAAAGTACAGAACCTTTTCCTATCAAGTTATAATGTTATAACACGAGCAATACCACAAATTGACTATGATAATCCTGTAGCTAAAGACCACAGAACTGCCTGGGATTGAATAGTGCCACCACTTTTTACTGTGATGGTTGGTAGACAGATGAGGATACAGTTTTTCAAGGCAATAAAAACAACGCAAAAAAAATACATGCTTCTATTTTAGGCTGAAAAGTTACATACTAGGGCTTTAACACAGATAGACAAAGTAACTTCTCTGCCACGCTGAGCTCACCTCGGCCCCTGGACTTGGCCCCTGGTTTAATGATCCAGATGTTGTTGACTCCATCGGTGTCGAGTTGGGGACAGACGTGTCGGAGCTTCTGGAGCATCTGTGCACACGGCTGCAGGAAGAGGGCGCTGTTTCTGATCTCTGCTCCATCACTGACGACAAGGACAGGAACAAGCGGCAGTTTGAGAAGAAAGAAGAAAAACACGTGACACGTTCAAAGTCGATTCGTGCATTTTATTACTGACTGACGGACTCTGGTCGCAAGGGCCGTTCGATGCCGTTTGCTTTCTTTTCTGGTACCAATTGATCCACAGACACACGTCTAGCACAGATATAATAAACTCGCCGTTAAATCAAATGGATTTATGTGGCGATTTCCTCTCAGGATTTTCATTATATATCTACGGACGAGCTCATTAGCATGTCATGAGGAGCGGGCAAAAGTCACTTCGGAGAAAATGCGGTCGCAGTTTTTGTGCGGCCCGGTAGAAAATGTGTGACGGACCGGTACCGGTCCCTGGCCCGGTGGTAATATGAACATTTTAGACCAAAATGACGAGTCTGACAGCAGCAGCCGTTTCTATAAACACTCTATGCTCCTGACACTGTTTAATCCGTCAGACAAAATCTTCATTCTCACTGGACTCACTGCACAACGAGGTAGTACTCCCGCAGAAACTCCGCCCACTGATGCTCCTCGGCGCACTGCGACGTCTCCGTGTTCCGGTCGATGTTTCCGTGATCCAAATCGATCAGGAATTCTTGGCACACACGCAGCGCAGTCTCTATGATCCCAGGCCCAATCCTGCACACTCCCCTGCCCCCCGACTCTACAAACACAACAAAACGACACGAGGACAGCGGATTAAGCACCGAGGTCACAGTCTGGAGTCAGGTCAGTCTGGTAAGAGTCAGATCACAGGTCAAAGCTCCAAAGACGAAGGACTTTTACCTGGAGAATGAAGAATGAAGTTACTTGAGTGAAGTACAGATACAGAGGTGAAAAGTTACTCAAGTATAAGTATCACATGAAAAAATCTACTTAACCCTTTAAGGACTGAGCACATTATCGACCATTATATCTCACTAAGACCTTTTCCTTTTTTTCAGTCCATAAAAATCATGCTGCATGAAGTATCCGCATGTACTTTTGCCTTTTTCACACAACACTATCACTATCACTATTTTACTTATCCATCCTTATTTTTCCTTTGATGCATCAAATAACTGACTGGGAGCAGCACCTGTGCTCTGATTGGTCGTGATTGGTTGTGGAGTTACGGTGATGGAAATTCCACAACCGATGAATCTATCAGCGGCAATAGCGTCCGACGCTGTAGGGTTAAGTAAAAGTATTAAAGTTTAAAAATGTACTTTAAGAGTAAAAAGCTAAAGTATTTCACACAAGTGTTAAATGTGGTGACATTGCTTCAAAAATGAGTCATTTTGGTCACAGTAGCCATACAAATCAATTTCTTTTTTTTCTTTTTCTTATGAATTTAGTGTTTTTATTTTTGTTTGCTCAAAGCCGAAGCTTGAACTCGACAACTTTAGTCCGGATGTTAGCAACAGGTTTGATTGACAGCATTGCTAAGCACCGGTTCTGTGCTGAACCATCAGTGTGGGCGGGAAGGGGAGTTACCTTCAACAACCTCGCTCTGGATTGGCTCTTTGGTTGCTATGATACTCACGGTCAGAATTTCAAATGTGGAACTGTGCTCCAAATTACATAACTGCTGTTCTAGCCGTGGGTGACGTCACACTCACTCAGTCCACGTCTTTACAGATTCTGTGGTCACGTCCAGCACTGTCCAGATGTACTTTTGAGTCAGAGTTACTTCACTCACTGCTCTTGGCCTGCAGAGGGTCAGTCTGAGCGTGTTCTTGTTCTGTTTGAGGAGTCTCTCTGTTGTGCGTCTCCACCACGTGCTGCAGCAGACTGGTGCAAGCCGTCCTCCTGAAGTCCACTGTGTGAAACAAACAGCTCAATAGCACCCCCTATCTTTCATATCATCATTATCACTTATTACTAAAACCCACGTTGCATTACAATATGAAAGAGCCTGTAATTTGAGTCGGCTCTTTAAAATGCCTCCTTGAACGGTTGGATCTGGATCTCATTTTTTCTTTCCACTTTTTATGCATTTTTATCCTGATTAACGCTGCACAAACACAAGAATCAGCTCAGAAGCAAAGCAGGCGACACAAATGAGAGATTTAATAATAGTTTAAGTTGCCTAATAAATAGTCAAATTGTTGGATTGTAGTGCAACGTTTTAATTAGAATGTGGTAAACCCGCTCCCACTCTCAGTTTGAACCTTTCTCTTTGTGACTTTTTGACATGAACAGATCCAGAAGATTCGAATCCCGTGAAGGAGCCTAAATTCCCATCACAACTGCGTTGCCAAGGTGAATAAAAACACAAAACTGAAACCTATGAAGGCGTGCTTCTCGTCCTCGGCTCCCAGGACGTAGCATCTGGGGAAGAAGGTGTCGGGGTCGGCCGAGTCAAACCACTGCAGGTTCCTGAGGCTCACGCACAGACCCACCTGCACCACACAAGAACACGACGCTCTGTCAGTGACATTTTAAGGTTAAGCTAAACTTTATGGTCCCCGTGACGACATGTGACCCATCCTGGACATTTGATATTAGACCCATCCTTCACCGGCAGACAGTGGCACAGCTCCAGACCGTCTGAAGTTGCTCAGATGTTTCCACATCAGTCTGTTTCTTTTGTACTGCTCTGTTTCCACTGTAAAAAACCTGCACATAATGATTAAAAAAAAAATTGTGTGGACTGTAGGAAACATCATATACAGTTGTCCCTCGCTCTAACGCGGTTCATCTTTCGCGGTCTCGCTGTTTCATGGATATTTTTAGTGCAGTTTTGCATGTTTTTTTTTACAGTGTATGAACGTGCATTGTGTTCTGCGTCCTGATTGGCTGAGGGACTGTAGACCATTGTGTTCTGCGTCCTGATTGGCTGAGGGACTGTAGACCATTGTGTTCTGTGTCCTGATTGGCTGAGGGACTGTAGACCATTGTCCATCAGTCTCCTCCGTGTCTCCTGTACAGTACAGAATGTGTCAGACAAATTTACATAAATGTTGGATCTCAGTGTGACTCTGAAGTGCTGTATGTTTGCAAGTTTTCTCCCCCGAAAACCCCATAATGTAGATGAAACGTTCTGCACCGACAAAGACACCGACGAAGGTTTGAACTTTGAGAGAGTTTAAACAAGAGAGAAATGTGAGAAAATGTTAATGCCTGTGTGAGAAAAGTGTATAAAGTGTGAGGTGAGGGGTTTGACAGACAAGAAACATATAGAATAATTGTAAAAAATAAAGCTGATACTTCACAGATTTCGCCTATTGCGGGTTATTTTTAGAACGTAACAACCCGCAATAAAAGAGAGACCACTGTACTGGACTGTAATAAAATATATGTTTTTAATGTGTGCTCACCTGCCCAGAGGGACTGCACATAGAATGTAGCTAAATCTGGTACAAATCATCTTTTCATTTTTAAGAAAAGACAAATACATCTCCAGATCATGAGCCGTCTACCTCCGCTGGAAGAGACCCACCCAGACACGGGCAGAACATGCAAACTCGGCTCAGAAAGGTGGTCCCTGGAGCCAAACCTGAACTTGAGCCAAGAGTGCTCCACGCAGCCGCTCCACTCTCTGTGCTAAGTCACTCCACCTTCACAGCACTATCACGACACAATGGGCGTGCATCCTGCTAATGAAACTGTGCACATCACACCAGGTTTGTGAAGTTGTTGTGCAGTTTATATCATGTTTTTGTATATTTGTGGAGAATTGTCGTGTGGGAGCATGGGTGACGTAGGCTTGTGGGCGAAGCATTGGACAGAATCTTACAGCTAACCTGTAAAAAGGTTCAAATAGGGCCCAGGAGAGATCACTAGATTACTCAAATATGCACGGATGACATCTAAAACCTCTTCAGGCACATTTTTGATGAGGGAACAACGTTATAACATGGTAGATCTTGTTTAATTCCCTCTTTAAGCTCTTGATATTAGTTTTTGTGTAGAAAAATTTAAGTTGCGAACAGGAATTACATTATACGAACATTAAAATGACATTATGACCTTAGTGGTGAAAGTGGCTGCGTTCTCGTAGTGGTTGATCATCTGGTTTTTGCGTAGAGCGTGGCAGTCGATGGCGTCTCTGCGTGTGGTCCAGTAGAAGTACGCGGTTTCGTTTCGCACCATTCGTGCCTGACAGAGGAAGAGGAGGAAACAGAGACGGGGATTAGCTTCAGAGGAACACGGCCCGGTACCGGCTCTGGAGGTGTCGGGTTTGGCGTCTAACCGTGAGGTCGTCCATGTCATCGCAAAGCTCCTCTTTCTCGTCCTCCTCCGCCCCGTCTGAGGAGATAAATCAGACAGGTGTGAGTGATGTGTGCACAAAGGCGGAGGAAAGTCGTCCCTGTAATGTTTCATTCATAAGTTACGTTCACACACGACAAGCTGTGTAACTCTATGATTATTTTATGGAGAATTGTCGTGTGGGATTATTTAAACACATTTGTGAGTTTTAAGCTATGTTCTAATGTAGTTTCCTCGTCACAAACAGACCTGGAGTGGTGTTTTGTTTCATTCTCACATGTTTAAGTGAAGTTTTCAAGTGAACAGCTCCTTTTACCTTTAGTTCAGTCGAGATCGGCGACTCCAGGACTGAAACCATCCAAATCATCCACACATGTTTAACACATCAATCCTGCACATTTAGGCTGAGTTCTTTTCTCAAACAGAAAACACTCTGTTCCACCTTGTGATGTCATCATGTGGTAATACAGGAAGTGCTCCACTGTGTTTTTAAACTCCACACACCTTCATTTCTAGAATCATTTGGATGATTTCTGTCCTGTAATTGCCAAATTTCTACTGAACTAAAGGTAAAAGGAGCTGTTGACTTGAAAACGACCACATCGTGACATCACAAGGTGGAACAGAGCATTTTGAGCTTTGGAGATGAACAGACTAATAATAAAGTGTTACTCAAACATGTGAATGAAACAAAACACAACTCCAGGTCTGTTTTTGAGGAGGTAACAACATGACTTAAAGCTACAAGAGTTCTGTGTGATATAGGACCTTGTGTGATATACTTGACTTTGTCTCCTGTCTTCATGAACCTTATTATTTACAGCCCCATTTGTTAGTTTTGAGTAGGAGCCGCAATTAGCGTCCAGTGTTACGCAGCATTTGTTAAAAATGTAGAAGGATTAGTGTGTGTGTTTACCGGCTGTAACAGGAGACGTATAAACAGTTCATCACCTCAGGTTAGAGTCATGTGACATTACACAAACTTTAAACTGCTCATAGTTTCACTTTAAAAAGTCCTATATCACACAAAACTGACTCTTGTAGCTTTAAAACATGTCATTATGTTTCCTCCTCCAAAACAGACCTGGAGTTGTGTTTTGTTTCATTCACATGTTTGAGTAACTCTTTATTATTAGTCTGTAACATCCGCAAAGCTCAAAATGCTCAAGTAAACAGCTCCTTTTACCTTTAGTTCAGTAGAAATAGGGAATTCCAGGGATGAAAATGTGTGTAAAATGGCTCCCCTCACCAGCTCCATCAGCTCCGTTCTCTCCCTCTTCCCCCTCGTCTTCCTCGGGCCCCTGGCTCTGATGGGGTTTGTGGAGGGGACGGGGCAGACGCTTCTCCACCCAGCCCCGGGACCTCAGGGCCTCGCGGATCACGGGGTACGGGCCCTGCACCGAGAAGATCTTACGGAGCTAAAACACAGAACGAGAGAGGAAGGTCAGGGGACAAAACAAACTAAACGTATAATAACAGTGTAAATGATTTTATTTTTGTATTGTTTTAAATCAGTCCTATTGTACTTATAATCTGTGACACCTGTGGATCATTCTGTTATAATTTACACATTTTAAATCACAATATTCATCTAAAACCACTTAAAGAAACGAGTCTGCTGACTTCTGCGTTAGAAAACTGTGAGCCTGCTCTCTGTGAGAATCATGTTTTCCAGTGTATTTTTTAACGATAAAACACTATGACAGAATAATGAAAGATACATTTAATGCCATACTGTGGAACATTCAAAGCCAAGCCATAGAATGTTCCAGGAGACAAGCAGGTGGCAGACCCTCAACCAGAAATGTTACATAGTGCACCTTTAAAGTGAACATAGCCATAAAATCTCAACTGAACCTATGATCAGAGTTTATATAAGATGGTTTCACTCATAAGATCTGGCAACCCAAAGTGGGCTCACTCTAACCCACAAAACCTGTTCACTGATAGATCCTGTCTCAACATTTTAAACAGTATAAATAAAGTATATCTTATATTTATATGCATTAGCCTTTTTTAAAATAGGTGTTAAAATGTTAAACTGTTTCCTCTGTTCAAAATAATAAGCTCATAACAGCACAAAAGCCCAGAAAGATCTATAAATATTGTGCACTTGAAGTGTTTTGGACAACCTCACAGTGTGACAGGACCAGATAAAACTACAGTGTTTTTATTATAGAATGAGCAGAAATAAACAGTTCAGAAGGCTGAAAACCACGTGCATAAAAAGTAAAACATGTCCCACCTTCACAGCCCTCTCCACCAGAGCTTTGGCAGCGCGGATCCGGTCAGGTCTGAGGCCCGGGAGGGACGAGGGGCACGGGGGGAGGGACGGGGGGCACGGGGGGAGGGACGGGGGGAGGCGGGGTGCGGCCGGCTGCAACACTGTGGATTTGTATTATAAACACAGTTAGATACAGCTGAACTATTTGCAGATGTAGATTAGTCCGTGGATCATACCTGACACCTGCTGCATCCTGATGACCTGATCACGTGACTCTGTGGACAGATCGTGCAGTTGGTCCATCAGCTTGTCCCTCGTGCAGTTTGTGTCAGTGGTTCAGATGATGCGCTTAAGAAAGTTGCACTGGTGCAGAATCAAAGTGCACGTGTCCCACCTGCGGCACGGAGCTCACGCGGGCACGTCTTTACGTAACTCGGGGATAAATCCACTGGACTCTCAATCTGGACTCGGCTCTGGACTCGGCTCTGGACTCGGCTCTGGACTCGGCTCTCAGATCGAAGCTGCACGGGTTCATGGACAAACCCGGAGTCCCTGTGCTGTCCCCGCTTCACTGGAACGTTTTGGTTCTGTGGATCCAGTTACTATCCCGCTGAATAAAGGTCTCTTCCTGATCCGCTGCGACCCCTCACGACACTCTCACAGTTCCCATGGCAACACTCTCACTGTTTACAGTCGCCATGGAGACGGTCTCTGGAGACACTGGACGCCTCGCGCGCAGGTGAACGGTCAGCTTCAACTGTGCGAACTGCGCATGCGCCACAGACAGGAGCCCTTATCCCCGGAAACACGCACGATCACGCACAGGTTCATCCATGAGCCTGGACCAGAGTGGACAGGTCACATGACATGAACCAGCAGAGTGGACAGGTCACATGATCTGAACCAGGTTAAGGTTTATGGAGGGTGCAGTGCTTCCTTTTTCCACCAGATGGAGTCCAAAGCTCAGATGTGGCACTGAGTGATCCTCGTGAACCTGAGATCTGCAGTGTTTATCAGCCCCAGTGACTGTGATGATACTAAAGCCCTCAATTAATGTGCTGTATTCACTCAATGTCCGTCAATGTTCAAGTGTCACCGTCACTGACCCGTTAGGACTAAATGGAGTTAATTAGCCCAGAGCTCTTGATTTGGCCGTAGCCCGCTCCGCGCACTGCGCACAGCTCTATACAGATCTATACTTCACACTGGAGAGGGGAGCAGCATTGCGTCGAGGGGCGCTCGCGCCTGATTGGCTGAAGCTGCAGCGATGCTCCGCACCCTGCTCCACAGCAGGACACGAGGAGGAGGAGGAGGAGGAGAGAGGAGCCAGAGACTGTTCACACTGAGACCTCATGCCCGTCACCTCTCCACACACAGAGATGTATCTCACCATGTCTGCTCTCTCAGCCGCTGCAGATAGACTCTAGACCCGGGCCAGAGCCGGGCCAGAGCCGCTTCAGTCACCGCCGTCAGAGAATCACCTTCACCGCGTGGACCACAGCTCAACCACAATAACAGCATGTCCAAAGAGCCGGACAGCCTCCTGAGCTACCAGGTAAAGTCTCTGAGCGGGGACAGTCCACGGGGCTGCGGGGGGACAGCGCGCGGTGCTCGGCACAGTTTGACCCGCGCTCCGGACTCTGTGCATGTGTGTGCATGTGTGTGCATGTGTGTGCGCGGGGGCAGAGGTTATTCCCGCGTCTCCCGGTGTTTCCTTGTCTCAGTTTGCTGATCGCAGCTTCATGTTCTTGTTCTCGCGGGTGCGCAATTGTTGTTATTATTGTGCACCTCACACGTGCATCAGGAAGTGACTCACAGTTGGCTGCGCTGAGCCCCACCGCACCTGACACGCGCACACTCTTATTACTGTAATACAGACGCCGCGCGGGGACAGCGCGCGGGGACAGAGTGGAGAGACACAGTGAACATGTCCAAACGCTCCACGTGCTCTCTGCTCGGTGAGCGCGCGGCTCGGGGGGCGTGCTGTTTGTCGTTTTCCCTCATTTGACCTTGACGCCATCCTTACATGACCACGTGTCACCTCTGCGTCCTCACGCAGGGCTCAGAAAGTCAAAGGTGGATGTGGAGGTGATGGAGTTGATGTGAATATGATTGAGGTAATGTGGATATGATGGAGTTGACGTGGATGTGATGGAGTTGATGTGGATGTGATGGAGTGATGAAGTTGACTTGGATGTGATGGAGTTTACGTGGATGTGATGGAGGTGACGTGGATGTGATGGAGTTTACGTGGATGTGATGGAGGTGATGTGGATGTGATGGAGTTTACGTGGATGTGATGCAGGTGATGTGGATGTGATGGAGTTGACGTGGATGTAATGGAGTTGACGTGGATGTGATGGAGGTGATGTAGATGTGATGGAGGTGATGTAGATGTGATGCAGGTGATGTGGATGTGATGGAGTTGACATGGATGTGATGGAGGTGATGTGGATGTGATGGAGTTGACATGGATGTGATGGAGGTGATGTGGATGTGATGGAGTTTACGTGGATGTGATGGAGGTGATGTGGATGTGATGGAGTTGACGTGGATGTGATGGAGTTGACATGGATGTGATGGAGGTGATGTGGATGTGATGGAGTTGCCATGGATGTGATGGAGTTGATGTGGATGTGATGGAGTTGACGTGGATGTGATGGAGGTGATGTAGATGTGATGCAGGTGATGTGGATGTGATGGAGTTGACGTGGATGTAATGGAGTTGATTTGGATGTGATGGAGTTGATGTGGATGTGATGGAGGTGATGTAGATGTGATGCAGGTGATGTGGATGTGATGGAGTTGACGTGGATGTGATGAAGTTGATGTGGATGTGATGGAGTTGATGCAGTTGACTTGGATGTGATGGAGTTTACGTGGATGTGATGGAGGTTATGTGGATGTGATGGAGTTTACATGGATGTGATGGAGGTGATGTGGATGTGATGGAGTTGACATGGATGTGATGGAGGTGATGTGGATGTGATGGAGTTGACATGGATGTGATGGAGTTGACATGGATGTGATGGAGTTGCCGAGGATGTGATGGAGTTGACGTGGATGTGATGGAGGTGATGTAGATGTGATGCAGGTGATGTGGATGTGATGGAGTTGACGTGGATGTAATGGAGTTGATGTGGATGTGATGGAGTTGATGTGGATGTGATGGAGGTGATGTAGATGTGATGGAGGTGATGTAGATGTGATGCAGGTGATGTGGATGTGATGGAGTTGACATGGATGTAATGGAGTTGACGTGGATGTAATGGAGTTGACGTGTGGATGTGATGGAGTTGATGTGGATGTGATGGAGTTGATGTGGATGTGATGGAGATGACGTGGATGTAATGGAGTTGACGTGGATGTGATGGAGTTGATGTGGATGTGATGGAGTTGATGTGGATGTGATGGAGTTGATTTGATGTGGATGTGATGGAGTTGACGTGGATGGATGTGATGGAGTTGACGTGGATGTGATGGAGTTGCCGAGGATGTGATGGAGTTGACGTGGATGTGATGGAGGTGATGTAGATGTGATGCAGGTGATGTGGATGTGATGGAGTTGACATGGATGTAATGGAGTTGATGTGGATGTGATGGAGTTGATGTGGATGTGATGGAGGTGATGTAGATGTGATGGAGGTGATGTAGATGTGATGCAGGTGATGTGGATGTGATGGAGTTGACATGGATGTAATGGAGTTGACGTGGATGTAATGGAGTTGACGTGGATGTGATGGAGTTGATGTGGATGTGATGGAGTTGATGTGGATGTGATGGAGTTGACGTGGATGTAATGGAGTTGATGTGGATGTGATGGAGTTGATGTGGATGTGATGGAGTGATGTGGATGTGATGGAGTGATGAGATGTGGGATGTGATGGAGTTGACGTGGATGTGATGGAGTTGACGTGGATGTAATGGAGCTCATGTGCATATTTAATACTGTGGAACATTATAGGCAGATTCATGATATCTCCATGGAGACAAGCAGGTGGCGGACGCTTTACCAGAAGAGTGACTTAGTGGTGCTTTAAGGCGTCTGTGGCTGATGAAAAGTGCGTGAGGAGCATATAGAGCAGTGATGTACGGTGACCTTTTGTTTGGCGACACTGTGATGGAGGAAAACATCAGACTCATTAAATGCTGCATTCAATTTACACAAAATGGAAGTTTCCTCTCACATTGAACAGGCCTGACATTATTGCTTTATCCTTTACTTAGACACTTTGTGGCTGACGTCATCAACATTCTTTGGAGGCGTGATACTAACTGAAGGCACTGCTCTGTCTGAGGCTTTATTAGACTTTATTCCGAGTTTAGTTTTAACACAATCTGACCAGAAAGAGCAGACTTAGCTGGAACCACAACAGGCGAGGTGATTTGTGCTGTTAAAAAAGTCCTTTAAACATAACAACAGCCACAAGCTAGCTAGCATTAGCATTAACTAATTTTTAGTTAGTCGAGCCAAAAGCAAACTCTTAAACAGAACAATAAACGCTGGGATTGATCACAGGCTCCTGAAAATGAGCTGTTTAAATCCGTTTTGTATTTTTTCTTGAGTTTTGACTATCTAAACTTTTTAGCTGTGCGCATTGTGTCATCATGGCAACTGCTGAACTTTCCGCCGTACACACACATGTAGAACCCACTGCAGAGTATCAATAGTTATGGGCTTGTTGTGTTGTCATTTGCAAAATGAGATGGTTTGTTACAAATATGAAATCTCTCTATATTTGGTATATGAATGGAGGAATTAATTTATTATATTTTGTTTAATTAATTAATTATTACATTTTTTCATTATTACAACCAATAAAGGATTAGGCTGAAGCTGCGTGCTTATGTAAGACCATCCTGACAAACACATACGACTCAGAAGTCACAGAACAAAATCATGTACTTTAATCCAGAGGCGTCAAACTCAAACTCACCAAGGGCCAAAATTAAAAACTGTGACTAAGTCGTTGGCCAATACATAAAAACACTGAAACTGTTGAGGGTATGACACCTGCTTGTTTCCATGGAGATGTTCTTGCTTGGCCTGGTATGTTCCACAATATAGCATTCTCCCTTTTACTCTCTGAAAACATGCATTCTTACTGAAAGCGTGGTCACCTCTCCACAGATGTGACCTGTAACTTGACCTGGTGGTGTAAGCAGATGTGCATCCTCCACCAGAAATGTTTCATGGTACAGCTTTAAGGAAACTTTGACAGAATGTTTCTTCCATGAAACCCCTGGATGTTTCCATGGTGATGTTCGGAGCTTGTTCCAAATGTCAGGAGCACTAAAACAGAAAGAAAGACCAGACACTCGGATGTGTGCAGCCGTGAGCTCGTCTGCTGCTAATGTGATCTCATCATGTTTTGTTTTAAAGGGTCCATCTATTTTCTGATCTTTGTTCTAATGTCGTTTCCTCGTCACAAACAGACCTGGAATTGTGTGTTTTTTTTTGTTTCATTCACACATGTTTAACACACAGACCCTGCATATTTAGGCTGAGTTCTTCTCTCAAACTGAAAACACCCTGTTCCACTTTGTGATGTCATCATGTGATAAAACAGGAAGTGCTCCACTGTGCTACTGGAATCACTGGATAATTTTAGTCCTGGAATTTCCTATCTGTGGTCTAAAGGTAAACTTAACTTGAAACAGTTAACAGAAAACAACCATCTGATGACATCACAAGGTGGAACAGAGCATTTTGAGCTTTGGAGATGTTACAGACTAATAATAAAGTGTTACTCAAACATGTGAATGAAACAAAACACAACTCCAGGTCTGTTTTTAAGGAGGTAACAGCGTTAGAACATGGTTTAAAGCTCACAAGAGTCAATTTTGTGTCATATGGGACCTTTAATGATAAAAAAAAACAAATGTATTTTCTTTATTCTTTCTGTTTTGCAGCTTGTGACTTAGGCCTGTCTGTAAATGGGTCTTGGACGGGGTAAACACTGGGGAACAACCAGTGTCACATCAAGTAAATATCCAATTCCCACGGCATGCTAATGGAGCTACAGCTACTATGGCAATATGGTGATATCAGACAGTCATCACTGTGTCTACAGAGACAAGAATAGACTGTACAGAGAAGTGGACTAAGTGAGTGTGACGTCACCCACAGCGTTCAGCTCCAAAGTAGTCATGGAGGTTAGCAGTTATAGCGGCTAATTTTGAGTCGAGTTGCATATTTGGAATTTCAACTGTGAGTATCATAGCAAACAAAGAGCCAATCCTGAGTAAAGCTGTTGAAGGTAACGCCCCTTCCCGCTCGGACCACTGGTTTAGCAGGGAGCAGGCGCTTAGTAACACTGTCAATCAAACCTGTTGCTAATGCTAGCAGGAGCGACCTCGGAGACAGAAGGACCTGATTTGTCTGTTATTAATGTTCATATGTTGATTTACAGACACAATAGTGAAATAAAAACCCCAGGATCATGTAGAGGGTTAATACAAACATTTAAGACCAAAATGACGAGTCTGACAGCAGCAGGGACAGAGAGAGAGGACACAGTTTTTCAATCGAAAGTGAATTGGAGCCAGAGTCAATGGAGCTGGAAGCGCGCCCATGATCATTTGTTATGTGTAACGCAGTGGCTAGCAGGTTACCTATGTCCATTTATACAAACAGTCTAAAGAGAGAACACTGAGGATTAAACAGTCCAGCCTGTTCTGGGCTGATTTGCATTGAATTAGTGCTAATTTGCTTGAGAATTAAAATGAGGTTCGGGAGCAGTTCTGTGTTCTGTTGCCACGGTGAGGAAGCAAACGTCACAAACGAGCGTTGAGATGATTTAGAGCTGTAAGATTAAATGCAGCCAAAACAATATCACAGTTTGAATAGTTGAAACTAGCAAATCACCAAGACTTCAGAACAAAACATACTGTGTTACTATCAAAAAAGCTGCTTACTCTGTCGGAGGAGCCCAGAATTAGACATTAGACCCTCTTTCTATTCATTTATATTAGAGAGGGGCCCCCTCCCCCGACGCCCCTGGAGTATTTATTTGTTTGGATCCCATTAGCTGAAAGCAGCGCAGTCCGTGAGTCTTCCTGGTTCCAGTGAAATATAAATTATAGAATCTTAATTTTATCATTACAATTACAGTGATCCCTTGTTTATCGCGAGGGTCAAGTTCTAAAAATAACCCACAATAGGTGAAATCCACAAAGTATCAGCTTTATTTTTTAACAATTATTCTCTATGTTTCTTGGCTGTAAAACCCCTCACCTCACACTTTATACACTTTTCTCACACAGGCATTAACATTTTCTCACATTTCTCTCTTGTTTAAACACTCTCAAAGTTCAAGTCGGTGCCTTTGCAAACATTTCAGCACTTCGGGGTTGCAAACATACAGCACTTCAGAGTCACACTGTGATCCAACATTTATGTAAATTTGTCTGACACATTCTGTACTGTACAGGAGACACGGAGGAGACTGATGGACTGATGGACCTTAGCCAATCAGGACGCAGAACACAATGGTCACTCATACACTGTAAACAAAAAGTATGTAAAATTGCACAAAAAAAAGCAAATCTGTGAAGCAGCGAGACCGTGGATTTAAAGTGAGCCGTGACAGAGGGAGTACATCTGTTCTCTGCTAGTTTTAACTGAGCAACAAAGTACAAGTCTTTGCTTAAAGTGAGCAACTTGTGTTTTTGTTGGATGTTTTTGAGATGCAGAGAACGTTTGACAATAATGACTTTGTAATTATTTTCAAAGTGTCACGTTTGACATAATGACATATTTTAGATACATCGATGCCACGATCCATTTTATTAAGAGTAAGTATCAGTGTTGATGTTAGTGTTCTGCCCGACACAGGCCACTGTCAATGACCAAAAAGAGGTTTAAAAGGCACCAACCAATCAAACGTCTTATTATTCCTACTGGGAATACAAACGTGCACATTTCCTGAAGCTGTTTGCATATATTTGGTTCAGCTGATTTACTTTAGTTTTACACTGAGCTTAAGCTACTGAGCTAGTCTGTGTTTTATTTCACTGCTAGAGAGAAAAGCAGAGAATCAGTCCATCATTTTGACAGTTCAGACGATGTTTGGAGATATTTCAGCTGATGGTTTGGACATGTGCAGAGGAGGGACAATGGTACAGAGGAGGGAGAAGTGAATATATGGTACAGAGGAGGGAGAGTGGTACAGAGGAGGGAGAGTGGTACAGAGGAGGGAGAGTGGTACAGAGGAGGGAGAGTGGTACAGAGGAGGGAGAGTGGTGCAGAGGAGGGAGAGTGGTGCAGAGGAGGCACAGCGATGGGGCGGAGGAGGAAGATTGGTGCAAAAAAGGGACAATTCTGGTACAGAGGACGGACAATGATGGTGCACAGAGGAGGGACGGTGGAGCGGAGTAGGGACAGTGATGGTACAGAGGAGGGTGCAGAAGAGGGAGAGTAGTGCAGAGGAGGGAGAGTGGTGCAGAAGAGGGAGAGTGGTGCAGAAGAGGGAGAGTGGTGCAGAAAAGGGACAATGATGGTACAGAGGAGGCTCAGTGATGCTGCAGAGGAGGAAGAGTGAATATATACTGTAGATAGAATAGTAGTAGTAGATCTCCCAAATGGGCGTGATTGACAGGTGGATTAGCCAATCAGGGGCTAGACAGTCCATCCAGATCGAAACAAATATGGCGGCTTACCAGGAAAAAAGAAAGAAAGAATAATCACAGGGTACTGACAATCTGAGGTGAGAGAAATCTGATTTTGTTCGAAATGATGTGACCAATGAGCTCCTTGATACTTTCCAGCTGATGTCATTAATATTCCCTGAGTGTGTGAGGCTAACTGGAGGCACTGCTCTGTCTGAAGTTCTGTTACTCAAGTTAGACTTTAATTTGAGCTTTGTTTTACCACAATCTGACCAGAAAGAACTACAAAGATGAGCTGATTTATGCTGTTAAACAAGTCCCTCTCAAATAACATTACAGACAGGAGCTCGCTATCATTAGCATTAGCATTAGCATTAGCCAGCAGGTTTTCAGTTAGTCCCCTGTCACCTTTTTTGTGTAAAATCAAACTCTTAAACAGGACCATGAACGCTCGGATCGATCACAGACTCCTGAAAATTTGCTGTTGTATTTTTTTTCTTGAGTTTTCAGACTATTTTAAAACTTTTTTGACTATGTTTGCTAATGTGTGCGTCGTATCACCGTGGTAACACCTGAACATTACCCCATAGAGACACGTGTTGTACACCCCCAGCGAAGTATCAGTAAACAGATCAGATTGGACGATTGAGTTTTGGTTCTGGCTCAAGGTGCGGCAGATATGGGTCTGTATGAAAAACACGCAGAGATATGATTTTGGAGCGTTAGATGGTTGTAAATGATGTTTTTGATTGGTGTCACTGCTCAGGGGGAAGTCAAATTTGCTCCTAAAATAAACTCAATTGTGGTTATCACTGCAGGAGTGTGAGTCATGTGGTGGGCAGCGGCACGTCTCCCTCCTCTGTGTCTGTGTCTGTGTCTGTGTGTTATCAAACCACACGCCCACTTCAGCTCATTCAGATTCTACAACAAAAACATCCTCACACAGGCAGATATATGTTAAAGGTGATACATCACACAAAACCGACTCTTATGACGATTAAATCACGTTCTAATGTGGCTAGTGCATCAAAAACAGACCTGGAGTTGTGTTTTGTTTCATTCACATGTTTGAGTAGCACTTTATTATTAGTCTGTTACATCTCCAAAGCTCAAAATGCTCTGTTCCACCTTGTGATGTCATGAAGTGGTAGTTTTCAAGTTAACAGCTCCTTTTACTTTTAGTTCAGTAGAAGATTGGTAACTCCAGGGCTGAAATCATCCAAATGACTAAACCAGGACTAAACCAGGATTTACACCAAATGATTCTAGTGAAGGTGTGTGTGGAGTTTAAAAACACAGTGAAGCACTTCTTCCTGTATTACCACATGATGACATCACAAGGTGGAACAGTGTTTTTCAGTTTGAGAGAAGAACTCCTCTCCTCGCTAAATCTGCAGGGTTTGTGTGTTAAACATGTGTGAATGAAACAAAACACAACTCCAGATATGTTTGTGACGAGGAAACATTAGAACAGATACCGTCTCTTTAATAGATACATTAAGATACATTAATTTGTCCTTTGCCCCAAAAACCCCAAATCAATCAACCCTGACGGAAAAGAAGTGACACAGGAGGAGGTCTGGTCTGAGATGACAGAGGAAAAATGAAATAAAAACAGATTGATTACAGTGAGCTGTGGATGTGAGGGTTTTCAGGGCTGTAGATCTCACAGACTCAGACTGTTGGCACTTTGCCTCAGATGCACTCACTGCGTTCACTTTAATCCATCCAGAAGCATTCACATGTGACACGACACTGAAACATCAACTACTACAGCGGATTACATGCACCTCAGAGGTCACAGGTTAGAAGGGAGCAGTTTTATCTACTTAAAGAGAAAGTATTTACTTCTAAGGGATATTAAAGAGGAGGTATTTACTTGTATGGGGTATTAAAGAGGGGTATTTTACATCTATGGGGTATTAAAGAGGAGGTATATACATCTGTGGGGCATTAACTGTAACACATCACGTATTTAGATCACCATGTTAACTTTTATTGTTTTGAAAATGCTGTATTCACCCAAAACAACACATTACCATGTTTTATAAGTGTCAGTTTTGTTTTGGACTCTCCCCTCCCTTTGCTCTCTTTGCTAAGTCCCTCCCCCTCCAGAGCACTATCACAACACAATCAGCTGCATCTCACTAATGAAACTACTGCACATCACATCAGGTTTGTCCAGCTGCTGTGCACAGTTTTGTATCATGTCTTTGTATATTTATGGAGAGATTGTCGTGTGGGAGCATGGGGGATGTAGGCTTGTGGGCGGAGCTTTGGACAGAATCGTACAACTAAGGAGAGAGAGATCCCTTGATTACTCAAACACACATGGATGACAGACATGTTTTGATGAGGGAACAGCATTAGAATATGGGAGAAAGATACAAAAAAGTACATTTCACATAAAACCGCCTCTTTAATGGCAGTTGGTCCAAGATCAAGGAAAACATGGAGGCACTGGGTTATTTTAGCTTCTGCCCAGGGACTAAAAACACTTCACATGAGTCAAGAAAGAGACATATAAAGTCAACCAGACAGCAACACAAATAATAATCATCATTTGAATGTATTTTGGATAAAACAAGTAACGACAAAACAAATTTTTCTCACAGAACGACACATGGACAGAACTCTAAACCTCATCAAAACCTCTGCAGACATGTTTTTGATGAGGGAACAATGTTATAACAGGGTAGAACTCTCCAAAGAGTTGATTTTGCTTTAAAATAGCTCTCTTACCTATATGATATCAGCCTTTGTGATTTGATAATTGTGTGAGTATCGTATCAAGTCGAAGTTTTTTCCTGCTTTTTGAAAAAAGAAAGGTGTTTTTACTGTCCAGCATCTATCCATGAGGTTCAGAATGATGAGAAATTAGGACCACTGCCATAGCAACTAACAAAATATGACAAAGAGAGTAGTAGAGGATTATTGAGGAAACATATATGCGAATAATATTACAGTGTAAGAATATCTAGTACTGCCCTCGACTGTGTTCAGCTCCAGTGACTCCAGGACAGGCGACCATTTTGAAAGTATTCTTGGTTCTTGTGTGGAGGTTAGAGACATGAAAGTGCGGAGCAGGTTATTCTGTTATTCTGAAGTTTGTCCTCTGAGTCTGATCAAACCGATAGACACTCAGAGACAAAAGGACTCTGAGACAAAGGGACAGAGCCTGAGATAAACAAGACCAAACAAGAAATTGCAGAGTCAGTGGGAAACAGCCTGTCACCTGCAGAGGAGAGGTAACAACACACAACAAACTGTAGATCAGAGCAACCGCTGTACTCAGGGACTGTACTCAGGGACTGTACTCCGGGACTGTACTCAGGGACTGTACTCAGGGACTGTACTCCGGGACTGTACTCCGGGACTGTACTCAGGGACTGTACTCAGGGACTGTACTCAGGGACTGTACTCCAGGACTGTACTCAGGGACTGTACTCAGGGACTGTACTCAGGGACTGTACTCAGGGACTGTACTCAGGGACTGTACTCCGGGACTGTACTCAGGGACTGTACTCAGGGACTGTACTCAGGGACTGTACTCAGGGACTGTACTCCGGGACTGTACTCAGGGACTGTACTCAGGGACTGTACTCAGGGACTGTACTCCGGGACTGTACTCCGGGACTGTACTCAGGGACTGTACTCAGGGACTGTACTCAGGGACTGTACTCAGGGACTGTGCTCTGAGCATAGACAGCACAAAGAAGTGGACTAAGTGAGTGTGACGTCACCCACAGGGTTCAGCTCCAGTCAAATGAGGCTAGCAGATATAGGAGCTAATTTAGAGCTGGCTTCTATATTTGGAATTCCGATCACGAGTATCATAGCAACCAAAGAGCTAATCCGGAGTGGGGCTGCTGAAGGTAACGCCCCTTCTCGCCCCCATCTCTGGTTTAGCAGGGAACAGGCGCTTAGCAACACTGTCAATCAAACCTGTTGCTAACACTAGCAGGAACGACCTCGAGGAAAGAAGGACCTGATTTGTCTGTTATTAATGCCCATATCTTGAGTTCGGGACACAATAGTGAAATAAAAAACTCAGGATCACGTAGAGCGGGTTAATACGAACATTTAAGACCAAAATGGCAAGTGGAGTTTTGTTTTGGTTCTGTCTGTGTGTGTGGTTCTGTGTGTGTGTGGTTCTGTGTGTGTGTGGTTCTGTGTGTGTGTGGTTCTGTCTGTGTGTGTGGTTCTGTGTGTGTGTGGTTCTGTCTGTGTGTGTGGTTCTGTGTGTGTGTGTGTGTGTGTGTGTGTGGCTCTGTGTGTGTGGTTCTGTCTGTGTGTGTGGTTCTGTCTGTGTGTGTGGTTCTGTCTGTGTGTGGTTCTGTCTGTGTGTGTGGTTCTGTGTGTGTGTGTGTGGTTCTGTCTGTGTGTGTGGTTCTGTCTGTGTGGTTCTGTCTGTGTGCGGTTCTGTGTGTGTGTGTGTGTGTGTGTGGTTCTGTCTGTGCGGTTCTGTCTGTGTGTGTGGTTCTGTCTGTGTGTGTGGTTCTGTCTGTGTGTGTGGTTCTGTGTGTGTGGTTCTGTCTGTGTGTGTGGTTCTCTGTGTGTGTGTGGTTCTGTGTGTGGTTCTGTCTGTGTGTGGTTCTGTCTGTGTGGTTCTGTCTGTGTGTGGTTCTGTCTGTGTGCGGTTCTGTCTGTGTGTGATTCTGTCTGTGTGTGGTTCTGTCTGTGTGTGGTTCTGTCTGTGTGGTTCTGTCTGTGTGGTTCTGTCTGTGTGTGGTTCTGTCTGTGTGTGGTTCTGTCTGTGTGTGGTTCTGTCTGTGTGTGGTTCTGTCTGTGTGTGTGTGTGTGTGTGTGTTGTGTGTGTGTGTCTGTCTGTGTGTGTGGTTCTGTCTGTGTGTGTGGTTCTGTCTGTGTGGTTCTGTCTGTGTGTGTGGTTCTGTCTGTGTGTGGTTCTGTCTGTGTGTGTGGTTCTGTCTGTGTGTGTGGTTCTGTCTGTGTGTGTGGTTCTGTCTGTGTGGTTCTGTCTGTGTGTGTGTGGTTCTGTCTGTGTGTGTGGTTCTGTCTGTGTGTGTGGTTCTGTTTTGTGCGGTTCTGTTACTGTGGTACTAAAGGGCAGTAGTTGGAGTATGTGTCACGTTCTCGTCCTGCTGTTGGTATCGAGCGCTCCAGACCTGTGCCCTCCATCGACGCTCACAGCACAGTCCTGGTTTCAATCTGGGGCAGATCCTCTCTCTCCCCTGCCTCTTTCTCTTCCTCTCTCTCCTTCCATCTCCCTCTTTCTCCCCCTTTCTCTCTCTCTTTCTTCCCCCCTGTATCTTTCTTTCTCCTCTCTCTCTTCCTGCCCCCCTCTCTCTCTGAATCCCCCCCGCTGCTGTCTTCTTCTCTCCCTCCCTCTCTCTTTTCCTTCCCTCTCTATCTCTATTTCCTCTGCTCTGTTAGATTATCTCTTTATCCCAGGCCTCATCTCTTGCTCTCTCTCTCTGTCTGTTTGTCTCTCTCTCCTTTGCTCTATTAGATTCTCTCTCTCTCCCTCCCTCTCCTTTTCCCTCTCTCTCTGTCTTTTGCTCTGTTATCTCTCTCTCTCTCTCTTTATGCCAGCCCCATCTCTCATCTCTCTATCTCTTCCTCTTTCTTTCCTTCCTCTCTCTCGATCTCTCTCCTCTGTTCTATCAAACTCTCCCTCCCTCTGTCCATCCCTCGTTCCTAATGTTGTAAATGTCCCGGGGCTGGACACACTGCCCCGGCCCGTCCCTCGTGTGGACACGGTGATATCGCTGCTGTGACTCTGTGGAGGACATAGATTTCCATTTGAAACCAGCCGATCGACGAGGCTCCGAAACATTCACACAAAACGACTTCAGGAGACAAACAACTGAAGCTTCTGCAAATTGAAAAACTTTTTTGATTTAGAATTTTCCGAGCTCATTCAAAAATCAATAATAATCAAAAAATCAATAATCAATAATGTAATGTCCACACTCCTCCTACAGGGGGCGATATTTAGGGCTCACGCCATTTTTAGTGGCGTTTGAATGTGTGGTTGGTGAAAAAGTAGTGCACTCAAAATTTCCCACAATGCACCTTGAAAAGTAGTGGGTCAGTGGTCACTAGAGCGGTCAATATAGACCATGATGCATTGTGGGAGTCGGAAAAACACCAGTGGACAGAGACGACACAACACGACTGAATGAAGCAGATAGAAGCTCTGGTTTATCTCACTGTTGATCCTGATCATGAATAAAACTCTGAAATAAACCGCTGCTAGCATTAGCCGCTTTAGCTCGAGCTGCTAACAGAGCGAGAATTTCCACATCTCAGATAAAAAAAGAATAATCCAGTCTGTTTACGTCAGATCCATCTTGACATAAACTTGTGTGATTATTATTCGTCCTTATTAGACTTGTGTCAGTCCAATCTGATCATTATTTATGACACAAATCAACTTTTATCCGATATTTAGACTTTTTTCACTCAGACCCAGAGTCACATGACCTGAAAGTGGTGAGCCGCATGTGCGAATCTCTGTGAACGAGTCTCTATAGAGTCACTAAAGAGTGAGGGCTGTGGAGTGAACGAGGGGTGAGAGGCTGGAGGAGACATGTTGAAGGTACCACCTCTTCCCGCTCACACCGCTGGTTTAGCAGGGAACAAGTGCTTAGCAACGCTGTCAATCAAACCTGTTGCTAAGGCTGACGGAAGCAACCTCGGAGAAATAAGCTGCCTGATTTGTCTATTATTAATGTTCATATGTTGATTTACAGACACAATAGTGAAATAAAAACCCCAGGAATAATATGAACATTTAAGACCAAAATGACGAGTCTGACAGCAGCAGGTACAGAGAGAGGGGACACAGTTTTTCAAAAGAGAGTGAATTGGAGCCAATGAATTGAAGTCGGTGGAGCTAGAAGCGCGCACATGCTCACTTCCTGTTTGGTACACAATTGCTAGCAGGTTAGCGATGTCAATTTATATAGAGAGTCTGTGGTTTAGACATAATGCTGCAGTTTTTTTCTCTGTGTCTTTATTTCAGATCCTGTGACTCTCAGACTCAGGTCATGAGACACAGTGAGAACAGCTCCAAAGATGAACTCAGATACATTTATGGTTCTGCCACTGAATAGTATCCTCCAAACCACATCAACCCAACACATGCACGATAAGAAACCACAGTAGTCTGGGTCTGAACTGTAGAGCTGGGACCCTGGGAGCTGTGGTCACTCGCTCCAGACACGTTTAACCCCATCAACGTGGAAGGACGGAGCAAATGCAGAGGGCATCTCCAAAGCTCAAAATGCTCTGTTCCACCTTGTGATGTCATGAAGTGGTAGTTTTCAAGTGAACAGCTCCTTTTACCTTTAGTTCAAGAGAGATTGTTAACTCCAGAACTGAAATGATCTAAATGACTAAACCAGGACTAAACCGATGCAAAACCTAGACAAAACCAGGACTAAACCCAGACTAAACCTGGACTAAAACAGGACTAAACCAGGACAAAACCGGGACAAAACCAGGACTAAATCCGTACTAAACCCGGACTAAAACGGGACTAAACCAAGATTAAACCAAGATTAAAACGGGACTAAACCGAGATTAAACCGGGACTAAAACTGGACTAAAACGGGACTAAACTGGGACTAAAACAGGACTAAACCGGGATCGCATTTACACCAAATTATTCTAGTGAAGATGTGTGGAGTTTAAAAACACAGTGGAGCACTTCCTGTATCACCACATGATGACATCACAAGGTGGAACAGAGTATTTTCTGTTTGAGAGAAGAACTCAGCCTAAATCTGCAGGTTTGTGTGTTAAACGTGTGAATAAAACAAAACACAACTCCAGGTGTGTTTGTGACGAGGAAACATCATTAGGACATAGATCTGATATGGCCCTTTAAACCTGGACACTTCCTGAACTCATTGTCACAACTCAATGAACAGAACTCCCTGCTCTGCTCCTCCATTGTCTGCCCTAATAAAGCTCTTATAAAGTCTACCCTGTGATTTCTAATTAAAGTGCTCCTGTGCAAAGGTCTACTGCTCCCCATGGACCAGCCGCGCTCCGCTGCACAAACAGCACGACTCCCTGTGGGCTCAGAGGTGCAGACAGAGCCGAGGTGAAGCCGCTGCTCTCTGTGTGTGAATGTGTGAACCTGCACACTTCACACTTGTGTGTACATACTGTTGTGTTAGTTAGAGGTGTGAGCGCTTTATGAGGTAGACCCCTGGAGGAGGACAGAGGAACTACAGCCGGCTGAAGTTCACACTGTGATTGAATAAAGCTGCGAGCTGTGAATCTGTGTAGGCTGTGTTTGTGTGGTATACAAGTATAGAAATAAGGGACATTTTTGATTATGTGAAAAAAACACTATTTATATGTAAGAATTAGTCCTTTAAAGGGCCTATATTACACAAAACTGAGTTTTGTAGCTTGATTCATGTTCTGATGTTGTTACCTCCTCAAAAACAGACCTGGAGTTGTGTTTTGTTTCATTCACATGTCTGAGTAACACTTTATTATTAGTCTGTAACATCTGCAAAGCTCAAAATGCTCTGTTCCACCTTGTGATGTCACAAAGTGCTAGTTTTCATGTTAACTGCTCCTTTTACCTTTAGTTCAGTACAGACTGAAAATTCGTAGGCTGAAAATATGAGTAAGACTTAAATAGAGAAACCCCAGAGCGTTTTATAGATTATTTCAATGGCGGAGAGAGTACTGAAAATGAGTACTCGAGTAAAAGTACAGTTACATGACTACATGACAGTACTGCAGCCAAAACTGTATTTAAGTCAGCCCTATTGAGCTTCTGTCTCCATAAGCTCAATAGGACACTCGTGGTTGCTTATGTTATAATTTGCACATTTTAAATCACAATATTCATCTAAAACCACTTCTTAAAAGAAACAAATCCATTGATTTTCGTGTTAGAAAACTGTGATGTCCAGTTCAGAGTCGGCGCCTCATATGGACAGCTGCAGGTAAATGTGCAGCTCTGTAGTAAAAAAAACGTAAATCTGTGTGTGTGCTGCCCCCAGTGGCCTCTGCAGTAGTTGGTGACATCACACAGGACTGTCCTGATTGCAGCCAAGTGTTCTCTGATTTGTCTGTTATTAATGTTCATATCTTGATTTACGGACATAATAGTGAAATAAAAACCCCAGGATCATGTAGAGGGTTAATACGAACATTTAAGACCAAAATGAGTCTGACAGCAGCAGGGACAGAGAGAGACACAGTTTTTCAATGTAAAGGGAATTGGAGCCAGAGTGGATGGAGCCAGAAGTGCGCCCACGATCACTTCCTGGACCGCGGCGTGTAGCAGGTTAGCGATGCACATTTATACAAACAGTCTGTGGTGCCAGTTTAAGCTGAGGTTTCGTAACACATTCATCTAAACATAGTCTCATTTAAAATATGGTTTCATCTTTATTTACCGGTACATTATATTAATATGAGATAGAATATATATATGTTATTGTCAGGTTCAAACAGTGAGATACAGTGAGAGTAAACAGCAGTTCACCCGGGAAAGGACACATTTTATCACAAACAGACCTGAGTTGTGTTTTGTTTCATTCTCACATGTTTAACACAAACAAACCTGCAGATTTAGGCTGAGTTCTTCTCTCAAACTGAAAACACTCTGTTCCACCTTGTGATGTCATTAGTGGTAATACAGGAAGTGCTCCACACACCTTCACTAGAATCATTTGGATCATTTAAGTCCTGGAGTTGCCAGTTTCTCCTGAACTAAAGGTAAAAGGAGCTGTTAACTTGAAAACTACCACTTCATGACATCACAAGGGGGAACAGAGCATTTTGAGCTTTGGAGATGTTACAGACTAATAATAAAGTGTTACTCAAACATCAGGATACTTAATCCACACTCCACAGTGTCCTGGATACTGGCAGGATGTCCCAGTGAGAGAACCAGGATCTTTAGCAGATACTAAAAAAGTCCGGATCCTGCGTGTACATGGACTCACACAAAACCAGGAGACTCAAAAAATCTGATCCTAACCAGGACTCGAGCTCATGTAAACACAGCCACTGAGGCATTTCTTAAGTATAGATGCTCATGCAAAAATATGAATACCTGCAATTTCTTTTTTCTTTTTTTTTTTTGATAATTTTTTGTCAGTTTTATATTTGAGTTCAAATGTTTACATACATATATTTTTAGCTACATTTAGACAGAGATGAAGCAAAGATAAAGATGCCAAGGTTTTGCAGATGAAAATCACATTTTACATCGTGACATGTTATGTTTATATCTCTGTAATTACACAGATATTAACCATAAACCAAACACCACCTGCCTCCAGCTCAGTGTTAAACTGTGTGGCCCAAACAGGACGGGTCTGGTCCACGGAGCTGAGTCTCCCAGCATGCTAATGCTAATGCTAACACCGCGCATATTACACACAAGGATCATTTAAAAGCATTACATGCCAAGATATCAGAAAATATCTTTCAAATTGTATTAATGAAAAGTGAAACTATAGCTTTGTGTAGGATTTTTAAATTGAAAAAAAAAAAAAAATAAGGAACCTGTGGAAATGTTCTGTCAACAATGTGAATAGTCACAGAAAACACGTGATACTTAAACCCATCCATCCATCCATTTTCTTCCGCTTATCCGTGGCCGGGTCGCGGGGGCAGCAGTCTAAGCAGGGACTCCCAGACTTCCCTCACCCCAGACACGTCCTCCAGCTCCTCCGGTGGGACCCCAAGGCGTTTCCAGGCCAGCCGAGAGACATAGTCCCTCCAGCGTGTCCTGGGTCTTCCTCGGGGCCTCCTCCCGGTGGGACATGCCCAGAAACACCTCCCTAGGGAGGCATCCAGGAGGCATCCTGAGCAGATGCCCGAGCCACCTCAGCTGGTTCCTCTCGACGTGAAGGAGCAGCGGCTCTACTCCGAGCTCCTCCCGTGTGACTGAGCTCCTCACCCTGTCTCTAAGGGTGCACCCAGCCACTCTGCGGAGGAAACTCATTTCGGCCGCTTGTATCCGCGATCTTGTCCTTTCGGTCATGACCCAGAGCTCATGACCATAGGTGAGGGTAGGAACGTAGATTGACCGTAAAATCGAGAGCTTTGCCTTTCGACTCAGCTCCTTCTTTACCACAACGGACCGATACAGCGACCGCATCACTGCAGACACTGCACCGATCCGCCTGTCAATCTCGCGTTCCATCCTTCCCTTACTCGGGGAACAAGACCCCGAGTAACTTGAACTCCTCCACTTGAGGCAAGGGCTCACCACTCACCCGGAGAGGGCAAACCACCTTTTTCCGGTCGAGAACCATGGCCTCAGATTTAGAAGAGCTGATTCTCATCCCAGCCGCTTCACACTCGGCTGCAAACCGCCCCAGTGCCTGCTGCAGGTCCTGGCTCGAAGAAGCCATCAGGACAACATCATCTGCAAACAGCAGAGATGAGATCCTGTGGTTCCCGAACCAGACCCCCTCCAGCTCCTGACTGCCCCTAGAAATTCTGTCCATAAATATAATGAACAGAACTGGTGACAAAGGGCAGCCCTGGCGGAGTCCAACATGCACCGGGAACAAGTCTGACTTACTGCCGGCAATGCGAACACAGCTCCTGCTCCGGTCATACAGGGACCGGACAGCCCTTAGCAAAGGGCCCCGGACCCCATACTCCCAGAGCACCCCCCAAAGGACACCACGGGGGACACGGTCGAATGCCTTCTCCAGATCCACAAAACACATGTGGACCGGTTGGGCAAACTCCCATGAACCCTCGAGCACCTGATGGAGAGTGTAGAGCTGGTCCAGTGTTCCACGACCAAGACGAAAACCACACTGCTCCTCCTGGATCCGAGGTTACACGTGATACTTTACAGTGAAATTACACTGGGGAGGAGGGGGGCGGGTTCTACATGTATGTCTATGACAGAATCTTCAGCGGTTAGCATGGTGACACGATGCACACATCAGCAAACACAAACAAGTGTAAAGATCGTCTGAAAAACCTTTGGCTAATGCTAGCTTTTGACAGTAATGTTATGTGCGAGGGACTTGTTTAACAGCACAAATCAGCTCCTCTGCTGTAGTTCTTTATGGTCAGATTGTTTTTAAACAAAGCTCAGATTAAAGTCTAACTTGAGTAACAGAGCTTCAGACAGAGCATTGCCTCAAGTTAGCATCACGCCTCCAGGGACTGTTGACATGACATCAGCTGCAGTCAATAGGTTAGTTACAAAAGCAGTTTCATGTCAGTATACTCTCACATTGTGCTCCCTTTTCACTGACGCAAGTGTTAATCCAAAAATGATTTTCTTTTCACACTCGTTTAGTTCAGAAAATTAGTTTCTATCTAAAAACACATAAAGTAACACCTCGGATCCAATTTCAACAGACTCACTGACGATCTAATGCTCATCAGACACCGTTTCATATTTATAGGCCCGGGAATTAGAGAGGTATTAACTATAAACCAGCCTGCGCTCCAGCTGAGTTTAGATTGATCCTGACGTCATATGAGTCGACCTGTCGTCATGCGAGTCCACCTGAGGTCACGTGAGTCCACCTGAAGTCACGCGAGTCCACCTGAAGTCACGCGAGTCCACCTGACGTCACGTGAGTCCACCTGAAGTCACGTGAGTCCACCTGACGTCACGTGAGTCCGCCTGAAGTCACGCGAGTCCGCCTGAAGTCACGCGAGTCCGCCTGACGTCACGCGAGTCCGCCTGACGTCACGCCAGTCCGCCTGAAGTCACGCCAGTCCGCCTGACGTCACGCCAGTCCGCCTGACGTCACGCCAGTCCGCCTGACGTCACGCCAGTCCGCCTGACGTCACGCCAGTCCGCCTGACGTCAGGTGTCACTGTTTGTCCTGTTTAGTCTCTGACGTCAGATGAGTCTCTGTTGTTTGGCTTTGGGACGTTACACACCACAGCCCGTCCCAGTAGCAGCAGCAGCAGTCGTAGTTTAAAAGCTCTCTGGCTAATTTAGTTGGGTTTGATTTGTGGGACAGGAGAGGTTGGTGTGTGTGTGTGTGTGTGTGTGTGTGTTGTTCCAGCAGCTGTGACGCCTGCTACCACAACGACAGAAGCTCCACGGGACGAGTTAGCCCAAAATTTGGATGTTTTTATTTATTCATTTGATTTAAATGAAACACTTTTTCTTTTTGTCTTTTCTTTGGTCAGTTTTTATTTTATTTATTATTATTTCAAGATATACTGGGCGTAGTTCCTCTTGTGCGATGCAGACGGTGAGTGTCCGGATAAAATGTGGTGGTGTATTGAAGCTGCACTGTGTAACTTTTCGGTTTCCATGGAGATGTTATCATTACACTCTGATTTGTCTTCAGTATCATATTAACATGGCATGTGACCATCTTTCATGTTTTCAACTGCATGTTTACTAAGTGGACTCGCCTCTCCACAAATCTGATCTGTAACTTGGCCTGGTGGCGTGACCCGCTTGTCGCCGTGGAGATAGAAAGTGTAATGCCATACTGTGGGGATATGTGTCTGGAGTCGAGCATGTGGTCGACCCTCCTCTGGAAAAGTTGTTTTGGTCGTGTTTTTGTGGTTTATATTTAACTATTTATCCTTGTTCATTTCATGTGGTAATACAGGAAGTGCTCTGTCCATACACCTTAGTCTGTTACATCTCCAAAGCTCAAAATGCTCTGTTCCACCTTGTGATGTCATGAAGTGGTAGTTATAAGGTTAAGAGCCATTTTGTTTAGCTTCAGTTTAACTTTTTTACTCTTCAAAAATGACATTCAGTTGTTGCTTTGATTCTTGAATATTTTTGTTTTACCTTTTGTTCAGTTTATATCTTCAATAAAAGCCGTTTCAATGGGGCTAAAACAATAGCTGTTAGACACATCCAGGGCTGAAATGATCCAAATGATTCTAGTGAAGGTGTGTGAATCTGTATAGACTTTAAAAACACAGTGGAGCACTTCCTGTATTACCACTTGATGACATCACAAGGTGGAACAGAGTGTGTTCTGTTTGAGAGAAGAACTCAGCCTAAATCTGCAGGTTTGTGTGTTAAACATGTGAGAATGAAACAAAACACAACTCCAGGTCTGTTTGTGACGAAGAAACAACATTAGAACAGATCAGAAAATAGAAAAATCTGGCCCTTTAAAGTGGCTGTGCCTGATTCTGTTCCATGTTTTTGAGCTAAATGTGTCGTCCCCAGTACAGATATATTATATATTAGCATTGCTCCCACGCCTGCTTCTGCCTTTGGGTTCCCGGTCGTTTGTGACACAGCTGAGTACAGATGAACTATGGAGTAGGGATGGGACGATATACGATAATATTGTAAATCTCGATAGAAACGGTCCGCGATAAATCGTTCGTGGCATTTTTCCAAACATAAACATAAACTATTGAATGTAGATTGTGTTGTGTGTCGTAGCTAAACAGTATTTTACAGACACACAGAATATATATTTACCTACAATCATGTCAATAGCAGAATAAACCTCGCTCACCGATCGAGAACAGCATCAATCCATCAAACATAATCTCCTCTCCTCCTGAGTCACAGTCGTCTTCACTCTGACACGAACCGCTCCGGGTCAGAGACGCCTCTAGTTTAACTTTTACAAACATCCACAGTGTCCTCGATCACGTACTTCCTTTGTTTTGTCCATTTTGTCCGTTTCATCATGTTTAGAAGCAAAACAACAGCGCCTAGAATGCGCCGCATTAACACGCTTCGTTTACTCGGTAAAGTCCGTGTGTTTACGGAAAATCTGGGCATGTCACACACATGTCACACACGTGTCACACACGTGTCACACACGTGTCACACACATGCTCTGCTGCTCATTGGCTGTAAGGAGAAAACGTCACTAAACGTGTGTGATGTGATTGGTTGATTCTACACGGGGGAGAGTGGGGCGTAAACTTTCAGTCATCTGTAGCACTGATTCACTGTTTGTGGCTCCAGTGACTCACAAACTCCACCTTATTGGACAACACTGGTGTCAATCAGAAGATAACACGTGTGTTTATCTCTGAGGAAGAAAGGCTGTGTCCCAATTCGTCACATGTACTGTTCCATGTACTGTTCATGTACTGTTCATGTACTGTTCATGTACTGTTCATGTACTGTTCCATGTACTGTTCCATGTACTGTTCATGTACTGTTCCATGTACTGTTCCATGTACTGTTCATGTACTGTTCCATGTACTGTTCCATGTACTGTTCGAAGTGCAGGTCGAAGTACCCACCTGACTTAAATGCGCCTTAAGGGCACTTTGGTGAATTTTTGGTGAATTTAGACACGGCCAAAGTCAGCGCTGTCTTAAGTTTATTTTGCCTGAAATCGATCAAAGAAACGCAAAAAAGTGATGGAGCAGATTTCACGTGTGGAACTTTACTGCAGCAGATTGAACATGGAGGATCTGACTTATTTTGTGGACATGATTTCTTCAGTGGGTTATATTCTCTGGACCTGTAGGAACGAATGAGACTAACTTTGTGGAATATGTTGATGTTTGACACAATCAGAGCCTCAAAGGTGAGTGAAGTCCAAATCCATATTTTTGGCTTTTCTGTAAAAACGTCTTTCCTGTCAGCTCTGTGGTGATTCAGGTGAAAATTGTTTGCATAAACGAAAAGAGGAGCTGTAACTTTCATTTGATGTGTAGATTGTTTGCGTGGGTGACGCAGAAGTACATGTACATTCCTGTAGAGTTGTAAAGTCGGCCCGGGCCGTCAGAACATTAACAAATTAATAATTTTTGCGATAATATCGTGAATCGCGATTTATTTCGATCACGATAATCGTTAGTCTAAATTTTATATCGTCCCATCCCTAATATGGAGCCAAGTTTACATTGTCAAACGTGTCTTTTTTGTTTATTTTGATGATGATTTTGACGTGTTTTATTGTGTGTGCTGCAGAGGCCTGATGAGGAGGTGGTGGTGGACCAGGGAGGCACCAGCAACATCCACTATGAGAAAGAAGAACTGGAGGGTGAGTTTCATTTAAAGTCACCTCAAATAGAAAAGCCTCTCGTCTGGTCTCTGAAGCTACGCCAGGTCAGGCCCGGTCAGGACTCCAGGAGACCAGAGAGTATAACACATAGACTGTGTAAAGAAGTGGACTTAGCGAGTGTGACGTCACCCACAACGGCTCCAGAAAAGTGAACGAGGCTAGAGCTGCGGCTAATGTGGAGCAGAGTTTCATATTTGGAATTCCTCCCGCGAGTATCATAGCAACCAAAGAGCCAATCCAGAGAGAAGCTGTTGAAACTAATGCCCCTTCCTGCCCACATCACTGGTTTAGCAGGACACTTAGCAACAGTGTCAATCAAACTTGTTGCTAACAAGTTTGAACGACCTCGGGGAAAGGAGGCGCCTGATTTGTCTGTTATTAATGTAAAAACCCAAGGATCATGTAGAGCGGGTAAATCAGAACATTTAAGACCAAAATGACGAGTCTGACAGCAGCAGTTACAGAGAGAGGGGACACAGTTTTGCAATAGAAACTGAATTGGAGCCAGAGCCGATGTAGTTGGAAGTGCTCCCATGATCATTTCCTATTCTAAACACAGCGGCTAACGGGTTAGCTATGTCAATTTATATAAACAGTGTATGGTATAAATACGCATTACAGTGGTCCCTGTTTTATCGTGGGGTTACGTTCTAAAAATAACCCGCAATCTGCGAAGCAGTCAGCTTTATTTTGTACAATTAATATATATGTTTTAGGGCTGTAAAACGACTCACCACACACAAGCCTCTCCGTGCACAGAAACACTTTTAAATCCAAAGCATTTCAGAAATTTTTCAAACCAGCCCTTGCTGGCATAAAATGGGCTTGGTACTTGTAGTGGCCTCGCTCCACATCATCCTGCTCCTCGCAGTCATGAATGTCATCGCTGTCAGCAATGGTTTCAGCACTTCAGAGTCACACTGATCCAACATTTATGTCAATTTGTCTGACACATTCTGTACTGTACAGGAGACACGGAGGAGACTGATGGACAATGGTCTACAGTCCCTCAGCCAATCAGGACGCAGAACACAATGGTCTACAGTCCCTCAGCCAATCAGGACGCAGAACACAATGCACGCTCATATGTTGTAAAAAAAGCATGCAAAATTGCACCAAAAAATCTGCAAAACAGCGAGACCCCGAAAGGTGAACCGCGATATAGCGAGGGACAACTGTACAGCTGTTCCAGCTCTAAGGCACAGTACTTCAAACACTTTCACCACGAAAATACAAAATCCTCCAAATCAGAAGAGAACCAGTGAATACAAATTATCCAGTGTTTGATGAGTCTGGCTCTCACCCTCAGTTCTACATTTACATATTCAGCTAAAATTAAACTCACCACAAAGAAAAGGTGATGACAAGTGACAGCAGTTAGCTTCTCTTCTCAATGAGCTGGAGACAGGCCAGAACTCTGCTGTTTGACTCACAAAATGGAGACTTGTTGACGTGGTTGTGGTAACTGGACCTATCCGCATGAAACGGGCAAAATGTAGTGGCAGGATTCACACAGACACAATTATGATCAGCTGAACAACTTTAAAGGTCCTGTGCAAGATGTTATCCCCATGTTTTTGAGCAAAATGTGTCCTGTCCATCACAGATCTGTTGTATAGGCAGTTCTTGAGGTCAAAATAAGACTGCTGCGTGTCTTAGCATCTTATTTTCCGATAATTAGGAAGTGTGCCTTAGCACGCTAGCTGTTCTTAGCTGTACTCTCATTGGGATGTTCTGAATGCATAAGGTGAGTGAGGATCATTATGTTATAATTTACACATTTTAAATCACGATATTCATCTAAAACAACTTCATAAAAGAAACAAATCTGCTTACTTCCGCGTTAGAAATCTGTGATGTCCAATGGGAGCTGACGTTGGCATAAACGTCATCAGAACAAAGCGCTGCATGCTCTCGGCGCCCCCTACGGACAGCTGCACATCACACTAGAGCGGCATATTTTTTTACATTTGTACCAAAATGTCGACGTGAGGCTGTGGAATCCTACAAGTATCACAGATTAAGAAAATAAAACTGGAGAAGGAAGTGCGGACATATAAGCCCCGCCCTCCATCTGAAATCATGACCGAAACTTCAACTTTCCTAACCAGAAAAGTGAAGTACTGCCTCATACTGTACCATGTTCTATAGTGAGGCTTGTATTGTGTCCGATCAAAGGGCTGCAGGTCAGTGAATACAAACGTCCACAATTACCCATGATGCAGTGCAGTGAATGCGTGAGTCATCGCTGCAAATTTAGATTCAGGACAATCTTAACAGTCTAATCACTCATGAAGCTTTTGTTCCACCTTCTCTCCACAATATCAGGGCGGAGCGGCCATTTTGTATTTTTTTTTAATTATTATTAACTCCAGCAGCTGTTGGCCATATGGTAAAACGTCTCAAAAACATGAAAGACAGAACTAGTTCATTTTAAACAGTTTGCTGTGGTACAAAGTTACTCTTCATTTACCGTACGCATTCATAACATGCTAATTATTCATCATGATGAGTTTATAAGCACATTTTACAACTTACAGAGGCAAGAGTGGACTTTGGCGGTCACAATAATGCTAATGACAGCTAGCATGCTAACAGTGCACCAACATTCCTGGTTCACCATTGTAAGTTTGGATTTCCACTGGATTTTCTTTACAAAAGAGATGGCCAGAGATGTTTTGTATCTTTTCAAACTTTCCACCTAAGAAAATATTTAGCCTTTTTCGTGCCACCAAAACTAAACCAGGTCTATAACAGGATTAGACCAGGACTCAACAAGGACTACATTTTATACAGTTGTCCCTCACTATATCGTGGTTCACCTTTCGTGGTCTTGCAGATTTTTTTTTGCATGCTTTTTTGTACAGCATTGTGTTCTGTGTCCTGATTGGCTGAGGGACTGTAGACCATTGTGTTCTGCGTCCTGATTGGCTGAGGGACTGTAGACCATTGTCCATCAGTCTCCTCCGTGTCTCCTGTACAGTACAGAATGTGTCAGACAAATTTACATAATTGTTGGATCAGTGTGACTCTGAAGTGCTGTATGTTTGCAAGTTTTCTCCCCGACAAAACCCACAATGTCGATGAAACGTTTGGCTGCACACCGACAAAGGCACCGACGAAGGTTTGAACTTTGAGAGAGTTCAAACAAGAGAGAAATGTGAGAAAATGTTAATGCCTGTGTGAGAAAAGTGTATAAAGTGTGAGGTGAGGGGTTTTACAGACAAGAAACATATAAAAGAATTGTAAAAAAAAAAGCTGATACTTCAAGGATTTCGCCTATTGCAGGTTAGTTTTAGAACCTTATGCCAGCGATAAACTAGGGACTGTACTGACTTTAAATTAAGTTAATGACTAAAACTGAGGAGGAATATTGCGAAAAAAGACTTTACATTAGACCAGAGGGTTGTCCCGATACTTACATTTCAATACTAAGGACTAGACTTGATACCCAACACCGATTCTGATTCCACGATGATAATAAAAACTCTCTTTCTTTAGACTTTCTATATACTGTGATTTTCCACATTAAATGTTCGTACTTTGTTTTCTCTTCCATGTGTGTTATATGTGTTAATCCTCAGTGTGCAGTAGGTTCACAGTGGTCCATGGTGTGTACGAGTCTGTGTGTCTTATACTTGTGAAGCAGAGACACATCATTATAAACATATTCAGGAAAAGTTCATTTCTGTCCTGTGAATGGGACTTTCAGTACTGATACCTGCTCACATGAGTATCTAGTTTCAATACTTTTGACAGCTCTAGACTAGATGAGCTCTGACCCTTTCTCTGTCCAGGACACCGGACCCTGTATGTGGGGGTCCGGATGCCGCGTCAGAGCCACAGACACCACCGGCCCCACGGCTCCAGACACCGAAGGAGAGAGAGGAGGTCTGGAAGTGCAACCACCCCACAGAGCGAGGAGCCAGAAAAGAGCGCCAGTCATGGTAAGACACTGTGCACCTACTCAAGGGGTTTCTGTTATAGACGCCATTTTGAGGACTTTTGATCATTTCATTAAAAGATGTAATAACTCTGTAGCTCTATTACTATAAAAACATACAAAAATACTAGTATAAAATAAGCAGGTGTGGGCTGTAACACTAGTTACATTAAGCCTCGTTTCCACTGGTCGTCTGAGCTGGGACGCAGTGGCCCCGTGTCGGCTCTGGTGTGGGGGGAGACCTGGAGCTAAGACCTGTAGTTGACGAGCAGGACGGGGATGGTGACACAGAGACAGTACAGGCCATGAGGAGTGTGGGCAGTGAAGCAGAGGAGGAGCACAGAGGAGTGACGGATGTCTCCCTCGTGAAGCGCTATGTTGTTGTACCTGACTCTGGCGTCCAGGTCAACACGATGACTCTGTCCAACACCTCTTCCCGACCAGCGCTTTCACGTCTGTGGCCGCAGATACCACCTCCTGTCGTTCAGCACCGCTGGAGTTATGACTGTCCTTAATTTTCTTGTACTGCGCCGCAATCTGCTGTAAAATCGACTGGACCCTGTTGTTTCGAGCAGCTCCATCATGTTTATGTTTTGCCAGGTGAGCACGAAAATAAAATTTGCACTTTTAAAGTGAACTTAAGTACTACTGACATCTACAACTATAATGACTCCTTCTACAATGTGTACATAAGTCCCAAGTACTGTTAGGCTACTGCTATTACCATCACTATTGCTTTTGGTGTACAGTACTTCAATTTTTACAACATCCAAAGTAATAAAATGTTGTCAGCTACAAAAACTATCCCACAGTTCTGTTCAGGGTTCTCACGAGTCACACAAAACACATTCAATACTAATTTAACCTTTGAGTCCAGGCCAAGAGCAGGGCCCACTCTGCAACAGTACACACAGAAGTACACAGCAGTGCACACAGAAGTACACAGAGCGGTACACACAGCAGTACACACACCAAACACACCACATCGCAACTAGGACTGAACCTGAACCATGACAGGAGCAAACCAAACCCAAGTCAGGATTAAACTGGAGTCAAACCAGCTCTGAACCAGAACATGTGTGAATACAGCCGACATACACATGTGCTTCACTTTTGTGCTTCATTCGTACTACTCCATGAGCTTACTTGAGTAAAAGTATTTAGTATAGTATAGTAGATTTAGATCAGACAGGAGCAGGACTGACAGGAGCAGGGCAGACAAGTCCTGGTCAGTTAGGAGTAGATTAGACTGGAACAGGTCAGACACAGGAGCAGCCAGACACGATCAGGCAGATAGACAGGTGCAGACTGGATGGGAGAAGGACAGACAGGATCAAACAGACAGACAGGTGCAGGACAGACAGATCCAGAGTCTGATATATTAGAGCCAGAGTTCCCAGAGATGTCCATCAAACAACAGAGACCAGCTCCAGTGAACAGAGAGGAGAGAGAGAGAAGAGAGAGAAAAGAGAGAGACATAGAGAGAGAGAGACAGAGAGAGAGAGACAGAGAGAGAGGAGAAAGAGGAGAGAGAGACAGACGAGTGACAGAGAGGAGAGACAGAGAGCAGAGCGGAGAGATAAGATGTCTACACAGTTTGGATAATTGATATTGAATTGAAACTTTGCAGCTGATATCATCAACATTCCCTGGGGGTGAAGCTAACTGGAAGCACTGCTCTGTCTGAAGCTCTGTTACTCAAGTTAGACTTTAATCAGAGTTTTACACCCCACGTTTGGATTAATTGATCTTTGGAATTGAAAAACACTTGTTTTTGGCAAAGCTGATATCATCCCAAACAATTTTTCCCTTGGGGTGAAGCTTTAAAACTGGAAAGCAAGTTTGCTTCTGTCTTGAAAAAAGCTCTGGTTAAACTTTCAAAAGTTAAGGGGGAACTTTAATTCAGGAGTTTTTGTTTTTTTTAAAAAACAGTTTTGGGACCAGGAAAAGAAAAAGGTTTCATTTTTTTAGTTGCGAAAAACTACAACAGGGTTTGAATCTGAATTTGGTTGATGGGTTAAAAAAAAGTCCCCCACTCTCACAACCACCACTAAAAAAATTTTTTCCCGTTTCCACAAAGATTAAACTAAGAAACTTTTTTCGTTAGTTCCATTTGGTTTATAAAAATCCAAAACAATTCTTTAAACCACAATGAAGGGGGGGGGCACTTTCAGAATTGAATCACAGGCTCCTGAAAAACAATGTGCTGGATTAACTCACATTTTGTATTTTTTCTTGCGTTTCAAAAGGGGGGGAACTATTGCAGAAAAAAAAATTCTTTTTTTTGGAACCAGGTGGTTTTGGCTTTGTGTACCCCAATGGTATCTTTGCTGAAAAAACCACTCTGTGCCAAAAAAATATATACATTGTTTTTACCCACAAAACCCCTTCAGCGTGGGGGGACGTCCACTGCATAGTATTCAAAACAGGGGGGACAGTCTTTGGTCAGAAGGTCCCTTTGGAGCTTTTGAACCTCTGGTTTTGCCCTGGCTATTTATTTATTTTCTTTTAAAGGGCCCCCTCATGTAGGTTGGACAGCCAGGGGGGGACCACCAAACCCATCAACTGGCAGTAAACCCCCACATGTGAAAAAAGGAAAAAAAATCTCTGGTGCAAAAAATATAGGCCCTGGCTGTTAAAATCTTATTTTAACAAATTGCTTATAAATAAAAATTATCATCCAAAAAAGTGCCCCAGAAGTGTTGCATTAGCAGGGGAAAGGTCTAGGGTTGTGGTCCCAGAATTCTTTTGCTGTTAAACCCCCTGTACTGTAAAATGTTCTTAGAAGCAGTATTTTTTTTTTCATCTTTTGGGAATCCCACGGGGGGTGCCTATGAAAATCTTTTTCCTGGGTTTCCAAAAAACATTTAACGGTGTCCCCTCCACTAACTTGGGCCCAACACTTTTCAGGAAAAAAAAACAACTACTTTTGCCAACACGTCCAGGGAAAAAAAAAAAAAAAAAAACCACCAACTTACTTGGCCCACGGCTTCCAGAAAAAACACAACTATGGCCACAACGCTCAAGGAAACCATTTAACCTTGCAACAACGTCAGAAAAAAAAAAAACATACTGCAACACGCTTCAGGAAACACTTACTGCACACGGCTTCAGAACCCACTATGCACCACCCGCCTCAGAAAAAAACAACTACTTTGCAAACATTCAGGGGAAACACAAAACCAACTTTTTTTTGACTGCACGCGCTCAAGGAAAAAAACTATTTGGCACGCGCCTTTCCAGAAACCTCCCATTTACTTCACACGCTTCAGGGTGGTTGTTGGAAAACCCACTTAACTGCACAAAGGTTTTTTCCAAGAAACCATTTCTTTGCACTACGGCTCAAAGAAACAAACTGTACTGCACCCCACGCCTTCCCAGGGAACAAACCCAACTACTTGCCAACACGCTTCAAAAGGAAAAAAACCACTTACTACCCACAACGTTCAGGAAAAAAAAAAAACACTGTACTTGCCCACACTACTGCCAAACACCCCGCTCAGGAAAACACTACTTTGCCACACGTTTTTTTTTCAGGAAAAAAACAAAAAACCACTTTGGCAACCCCACGTTTCAGGGGGAAACCCCCACTAACTGCAAAAACAAACGTTTCAGAAAAAACCCCCCACTTTGCACCCCACGCTCAAGGAAAAACACACTACTTGGCAACAGTTTTCAGAAAAAAACAACTTTTACGGCCACAAGTTTACAGGAACGACAACTTTTTACTGCCACAAGTTTTCAGGAAAAAAAAAAAACCCAAATACTTTTTGGCCACAACGCTCAAAAGGAAAAAAAACACTACTTTGGGGTGGGCACACGGCTCAGAAAAAAACAACTTACTGGCAAACCACCGATCAGGGAAAAAATATGCACCCCACGGCTCCAGAAACCTAACTTGACCCACACGCTTTCCAGAAAACACTCCTTGCAAACACGCCTCAGAAACCCACTAACTTCACACGTTTCAAGGAAAAACCAACCACCACTACTGGCACACGTTTTCAGCACACTTAACTGCAACACAGGGTCAGAAAAACACTTAATTTTGCAACCACAGGTCTGAACCAACTACTGCACAAAAAAATTCCAATTTCAATTCAATTCATTTTTTAATTGTTTGTAGGGAAAAAAAGCCCAAAAAAAAAAATTCACGGGGGACCACAAAGCAGTTTGCCTTTCTTTAGGGGGCGGGAAAAAAAACATGAAGGAAGTTTTTGATTTTAAACACAGGGGGGAATAGAAAAAATAAAAAAAAACAGTAGTGCAAACTAACTGCAACCACCGGCCAGGAAAACAAAAAAACCAATACTGCCACCGTTCCAGAAACACGTACTTTTTGCCACACGGCCTCAAGAAAAAACACTTTTATGCACACCGCTCAGGAAAAAACCAAACTTTCACGGGGCAACACGCTAAAAGAACACTACTGCACACGCTTTTCAGGGAAAACAAAGAAACAACCCCCACCCTTATATCCACGGTCAGAAAAAACAACTTAACTGGCCCACCACGGGATCAGAAACAAAAAACCAACTACCTTTTTTTGGCCAAACACGCTCAGAAAAAAAACCAACTTTACTGCACACAGGTTTCTTGAAACACTTACACTGCACACCCACAGTTCCAGAAAAACCACACTGAACACAAGTCAGAAAAACACCTAACTTCACCCACAGGGTCCAAGGGGGGGGACAAAACCACTTAATACACCACGCTCAGGATAACCCCCCCCATACTGCCCCACACAAGTTCTCTGAAAAAAAAAAAAACACCCCACACTACGGCACCCCCAGGGTATGGGGAAACACCACTACTGGCCAAACAACCCCAGTTCAAGAAACCCACTTTTACTTCCCCCCACCCAGTTTTCAGGAAAACCAAACCACTACTTGCCACCCGCTCAGCAGGGAACAAACACTTTTTTTCCTGTGCCCAACCACCGCCTCAGGACAAAAAACACATACTTGTTGCACACGTTCAGGGACACACTACTGGCCCAACAAAACTCATTTGGACAAACCACTACTTCTTGGCACAAACGTCAAGACAACACTATTGCCCACAGGTCAGAACAATCTACACTGCCACACTTCAGAAACAATAACTGCCCAAACACCCCACAAGGGTCTGGGAAACCACTACTTTGCCAACACAAGGTTAGAAAAAAAAAAACCCATTTACTTTTTCCCACAACCAGGTCAGGAAAACCACTACTGGCACCACCCCAACTCAAGGGAAAAAAAACAAAACAAACTACTTGCACCACAACCCCAAAACTCAGAAAAACCAAACTTACTGCACCACAAGAACCCACATATGCCCACCCGGTCAGAAAAACACTTTCTCCCACTGTTTTTCAGGAGCACTACTGCCACACAGCTTCAGGAAAAAAAACATAACTGCAAAACACGCTCAGAAAAAAAACAGCCACCACGTTTCAGGGGAACAAACTTTAACTTGCCACCCACGGTTTCAGGAACAAATCACCACTAACTTGGCCCACACAGGGGAAAAAAAAAACAACTCTGCACCAGTTCAGAAAACCACTAATTGGACACCCGGGCTTCCAGAAAAACCCCCACTTACTGCACCCACGGTTTTCCAGGGAAACACTTTATGGCCCCAAACACGTTAAGGAAAAAACCACTACTTTGCCACCACCGTTTCAGAAAAAAAAAAAACCACTTCTGCACCACGTTCCAGAAAAACCCCACTTACTTGCACCACCGTTTCAAGAACCAACGTAATGTGCAACCACGTCAGAACAACTTTCTGCCAAACACGGTTCCAGAAAAAACCACGTTAGTTTTTGCAACCCCACGGTTCAGAAAATACACTTTTTAACTGGCCAAACCAAACGTCAAGAACCACTTTTTGGAACACGTTTTTCAGAAAAAACCCGTCTGACACGTCAAGGGGGAAAAACCAACTACTTTGGCAACCAACGTGTTCAGGGGAAAAAACACTACTGCAACCACCGTCAAGAAAACACTTTAACTTGGCAACACCGTTTAGAAAAAAAAACCCAACACCAAAAAAATCTTTCTGCCCCCCCCCAACGTTCAGGAAAACACTACTGCTCACCCACGTTTTCAGAAACACTATTGCCAAACACGTTCAGAAACCCAACCTATGGCAACACGTTTAGAAAAACAACTACTGCAAACGTTATGCACAAAAAACAAAACCACTTCTGCACCCCACGTTTCAAGGAAACAAAACCCAACTTACTGCACCCAACGTTTCAGGAAACAAAAAAAAAAAAAAAACAAACTTCTGGACACCCGGTTTTTCAGAAAAAAAACACTAACCTGCAAACACCGGTTCAAGAAAACAACTTAACTGCACACGTTCAGGGAAAACACTAACCAAAAGCATACCCCACCCAAAACCACCTTTCTCCCTCCTCGATCACAAAAGCACTACTTTCTTACTTAACATTGGGTTTCCAAAAAAAAAAAAAAAAAACATTTCAATCTAAAACTTGGGGTTCTCACGCTACTTCATCGGGAATGTTTCTGCAGGGGGGGTTCTTGAGGTGCCAAAAACTTAACTTCCTTCAACTAAAAGCCTTATAACAAACTTTTTCTTTCTTTTTCGGTCCTTTTCAGCTGGAATTTTACAAGTTGGGGTTTTTTTTGGAAAAAATAAATTTATATTTAAAGGTAAAATACTTAACTACTAAAAAAAATATACTGTGATTGGACTTTTGGTCCAAAAATGGTACCTGGTTTGTTTTTGAAAAAATGGAACAAAAAAAAACTCTTCCCAATTTGGAAGTTTTTTTCCCACGAAGCACACCTGGCAAAAACCCCGCCAAGGCGCAGGTAGTTTTCCTGGCCAACAACTGGGGTTGGGAAAGGGTTCCCCAATTTTCAAAAAGAGGGTTCAATGGTTTTTCCTAAAAACCTCTTCCTCTTAACCCCCACCCCAAACCACCGGACAACCCATCCAGCGGTAGTTTTGTGGCCAGTTCAATCCTGGGGCCCACGGGAGGGACGGAACGCGAAAAAGGCGCACGGAGTTCCCATGGGAAAAACCTCTTCCATGGTCCGAAGCTGGGACGAAGATTTTTTCTTGTGGTGGGGGGGCGGGGAAAGGGGACGCCGGGAGGTGGAAAAGGAAAAAAAACACCGGGCCCCACGGTTTGAGGGGGTTGAGAAAGATGTGTTTTACATTTTTGCCACACCAAAAAAAAGGAAAAAGGTGGTGAAAAAAGCTAAAACGTGAGGCCCACTTGCTCTGTTTGGAAGCTGTGTGCTTCCCAACCGTCTAAGGGACTTTTAATCTGGGATGTGGCATTTTTAAAACAACAAAATCTGAACCCCGGGGAAAGGGGGGGAACAAACTGGGGGGGACTAGGCCCTCTCTTCCACCAACAATAAAAACCAATTACAGTCAACCAAGGGGATGGGGCTAGCCATTTAAGCCAAAACAGGTTGTTTTCCAGTTAGGTTTTACCTCTACTTTTTTGCTGAAAAAATTCAAAACTTGTAAAAAACAGGTGGACCATGAAACGGTCGGGAGTGATAACAGGGGGCTCCCCTGAAAAATGGGTGTTTAAAAAAAAATGTGTTTTCACCTTGTTCAAAAAACTTTTGTACCGCCAGGGTCCACAAAAAAAAGGTGGCATAAAGTGGTCTTGCCCAATGGCGTTTGTTAGAAAAAAGAAGGTTCAAACGGGCTTTGTGGAACCAATTTACATTTTTGGGAGGGGGGAATTAATCACACCTGTCTGTGTGGTCTTAGTGTGGTCCTTAAGGAGTCTGTATAGTCAAAGGATAAAAAAAAAAACCATTACAAATCACCCAAAAATTTACCAAAAATTTATATTTCTTTTAAATTGTTTAAGTAATGTCTAGTTCACAGTTGATTTTCCATTGTTTTTTGCAGCCCTATTTACCCTTTTCCAACCCATTACCTCTTGGGGGCTTTTTGGATGAAGGTGATGGGTATATTTTGTAGTATTGTTTTTTTTTTTTTTTTTTTTTTTGTTGAATTGTTTTTTTGCCGTTCTTCCCTCTTCAGGGGCTGAAGTTCCCGAGGGGGGGGGAGTGGTTTGGAGGGAAACGGGGGGGGCGGGGGCCGCTGGAGTTAAAACACCCTACGTTGGGCCCACCGGCGGTCTCTTGCACAGGGGGGTTCTGTTTGGAGCTGAGGGGAAAACGCGGGCGATCATCCAACGGGAGGTGAGGTGTTGCTGCTGGGGAACATGGGGGAGGAAGGCGGGAAAAAGCGGCCTTTTAAAAGAGGAAGATCCCCGCCGGTACTACACAACTTAAAAACACCACAAGGGGGGGAACTGTAAAAGAAAGTGGACGAAAAGAGGAGGTTGTGGGACGGTTTCACCCAAAACAAGCGGTTCCGGCTTTCAGGGTCAAAAATTGGAAAAGGCTCATCGGGGGCTAGACAGGCAAGTTAATTTAGCGACAAATTTTTAAACACTTTCCATATTCAGGAAGAAAAAAAACTCTAAAAAAAACCCCATTGGAGGTAATTCATAGAAAACCGAAGAAGGGGGGGCCAAATCCCGGAGCGAAGGCTGTTAAAGTGGTAAAATGCCCCTTTACCGGGTCCCACCTCTTGTGGCTTAGGGCAACAAACGGCTGTCACTCATTGGCCCTGTTGCTAAATTGGCTAGGCTGGATACACGTGAGGGCTCGGGCGTAAGAAGGGCCAACTTTTCGGATTTGTGTGGTCTGTTATTTGAAATGTGTTAACATCTTTGAAGTTATGACACTAAAAAAAGCAAAAATAAAAAACCCCAAAAGGAATCACCATAGAAAGGGGGGTTAATTTCACGGGGGGAAAAAACATTTAAGGAACCCAACAAAAATTGACGAGGTCTGGGGGGACAGACAAAGAAAGTTTAAATAGAAAAGTGAATTGGGGAAGCCAGGGAAGCGTTTGCCATGATCACTTCTTTATTTGGAAACATGGCGGCTTAGCAAGGTTAAGGCTATGGGTTCCATTTTATATAAAAAACAGGTCTATGGCTTAAACAAACAAAAAAAAACACCAAAAAAAAAAAAAAACCATTATAGGTCCAGGGAGGGGTAGCACTAAAAAAATACGACGGCCCAGAGGTGGGACAGGACTTTTTTCAAGTTAATTTTTTATCGTGCAACCAAAAAACAGGGGGGGGGGGGGGGGGGGTGGGACTGGCAAAAATCCCCACTAAAAACATATTTTTCATGATTTTCTTCCCCTAATTTTTTTGGGTACTCTTTTCAATTAAATTAAAACTAAATAAATTCGTATCTGAAAAAGGGGCAAAAAATACAAAAAAAAAAAAAAGCCAAAAAACAAAAAGGGGACATGGGATGGGAAATGGGAAGGTAGGGGGGGGAAACTTATCTCAAGTGTTTTGTCTACTGATTCAAAAGGGGGTGGGTTTTCAAAATTCCCAACTTCCCAGGTGTTCCTTGTGAAGTGTGACAGGTGCTTTTGGAGGGGATTTGAAGACAAAAAAAAAAAGCGCTGTTTTTAATTGGTTGGTAGAAGGTTGGGGAATAAAAGTGACAGTTGTGGGGGGGGGACGGTCCACCCCTTGGGGCCCCCATTTACCCGAGGTAGAGTTTATAGGGGGGGCTAATTCTGCAGAAAAAACAAAAAAAAAACCCATATTGGGAAAAATCTGGAGGTTCACGTATGATAGGCAAACCAAAAGGGAGCCAAATCCAGGAGGGCAAGGCTTGTGGAAAAAAAAAACGCTTCTTCGACCCCTTTCCCACCCCCCCAACCTTGCTCTGTTGGGTTGTTTCTTTCCGGCTGTTTGGTGATTGGAGTGGCTACAGATACCCCACCAACTTCACGTTTTTAGATAACAAAAAACAACTGGTCGCAGTTGGGAAAAACAAAAAAGTAAAATATGGGGGCCCTGGTTTAGTTAAAATCTTTAGCGTGGAACCCCTAAGCTCTCCGCTGACCCGTCCTTTGGGGGCTGTGTTGGGCTGTGTTTAACCCGGGGGGGGGAACCGGGACTCGCTTTTGTATGACCCAGCGAGGGAGGGCAGGCCGCCAGGGGGGCTTTTCCACGGGGGCTCTATTTCAGGACATGGCCGGGCTCTTGTTCTGGAACACCAGCCGGCTTCATTTATTGTGAGAAAAACAGGGTTCATCAAAACTAACATTAGTGTTAATGCAAAAAAAACAAAAAAAAAAAACTACGGGCACACTTTTTCGGGGGAGTTCCACCTTATTTAAAAAGTTACAACACTCGGCCTTTTTGACTAAGTTTGCGTGGGGAATTGATGAAAGGCCTTATTTTTTTAAAAGTTTTCCGTTTAATGTAAACTTTTTTTTCTGATGGCCAAGGGTTGGCAAGGCAGCGTGGGCTTGTCTACCATGGGCAGGGATTGCTTCTTGATTTTGGTCTGGGAAAAACAGGGGTGCCCCCCATTGGACAGGAATTTTTAGGGGGGCCTCGGGGCAAAAGAAAAAAAGCCTTCCCCACATGGGGGCCCCCTCTTTCTATAAAAAATTAATAGGTCCCTAAAACAATCCTGGGGCTGGAAAAGGATAATACAGGGGGGACCCCTTCTTTGGTCACCGTTCCTGGTATGGGAATATTTCCCCAACAGTAGGCATTAAAGACGGGGCCATATTGTGCTTATTTCTGATATGTTATATTGTGGGTTTTTCCTCGTCAACAAAAAAACAGGGGACCTGGCAAGCTGTTTTCTTTGTTTTCCAATTCACCCCCAACATGTTTAACACACAACAAAAAAAAAACTGCAGATTTAAGGTTGACAAGGTTGTTTCTTGTTCTCAAAAACCGAAAAAAACCCCTTCTGTTCCCACCGTGTGAATGTCAATTTGCAGGTGGTGATACAGGGAAGTGCTCCCACTGTTCGTTTTAACACTCCAACCCAAACCCCAAAACTTTTCACTGGGAAATAGTTTTGGCTCATTTTCAGACCTGAAACTTGCAAATCTCTACTGAACTAATGGTTACAAGGAGGCCTGCTCACATTGGACCCAATCCACAAAGGTCGCGAAAAAACCAACCAGCATTTTGAGCTTTTGGAGATGTTTAACAAAGGGGGACTAATAAAATAAAATCAAAGTTACAAAAAAAAACAAGTTGTTTACTCAAAACATGTGACTGAACAAAAAACAGCTCCAGTCTCGGTTTTTTTTTTTTTGAGGAGCATTTTAGATCATGAAACTTAAAAAGCTTTTGTGCTAAAAATAGGACCTTTAAATACCCTCCCCCAAAGCTGCAGAATAATTGGTGCTTGCTGCTCTCTTCATAGTTAACATACTCGTGACATTTTCAATATCACAGTGAATTCATCATAAGAACCACCTTCATGGTGCCCTGAATTCAGTTTCCTTCATGTTTTTTTTCCTAAATCAAAAGAGGGCCGGCTCCTGATGACGACCTTTCAGGGCAGTCCGCCCCCACAGCGACATCGGCCCCAGGATCACAGCAAAACGAGCGGCGGGGGAATTTTTTATTTTTTTTTGTTTGTCTTGTTGCCCTAAAAACTGAAAACAAACAAAAGGTTGGGGGAAAAAGCTGAACCAAAAAGGGTGAGCGGACGAGTGTGTGGACCAGGAGGCTAAAAAAATCTTCCAGGGGAGCAAATGCCGACGTCTAATAAGATGAGATGGACTCAAACCTTGTATGGAATCCCACTCGAAACAACACCCCACAAAAAACTTTAAACCCAACATTTATCGAATGTTTTCTTTCTCATTTACCCACTCAACACACTTTTTATTTAAGAGAGCAATTCATTGCCAAGGTTTTGGAGTCATTTGGCATTCTTTTATTAAGGTTGCTTTTAAGCAATGCAAAATATTTGCCCCGATTTTTAAATAAAAGGTACTATTTTTAACGCAAAGCTGGGACTCTTGTGAGCTTTAAAAAGGTTTCATGTTCTGATGCTGCTGTTACCCTTCCCCTCAAAAAAAACCACACCTGGAGTTTGTGTTTTGTTCATTGCGTTATCTGTACTTTACTTAAGTAACAAAAACGTTGTAACTTCTTCCAACCATTGCATACATGACGTTTTGTTTGTTATATCTGACAGAAAAAAAATCTCTATCCTCCATGGAGGTTTTAAGATGCGTAGTTTATGGTCATTTCAGGACTAGGGCCAGTTACACTACACTTTTTTTACATATGTTTTCCTCTTAAAAAAGGTAGGCTATATTATGCAAACAACAAACTGACTCTTGTAGCTTTAAGTCATGTTCTAATGTTTGGTTACCTCCTCAAAAACAGCACCTGGAGTTCTCTCCGTTTCTTTTTTAGCATGTTTTGTTCATTCACCTGTTGGAGTAACACTTTATTATGTAGTCTGTTACATCTCCAACGCCTCAAAATGCTCTGTTCCCACCATTGTGATGTCATGAAGTGATAGTTTTTCAATTTTCAATTGCTCTAACAGCCTTTACCTTTAGTTCAGTAGTAGATTGGTAATTCCAGGCCTGAAATGATCCAAATGATTCTCAGTGAAGGTGTGTGGAGTTTAAAACACAAGTGGCAGCACTTCCTGTAATTAACACTGATGACATCACAAGGTGTGAACGATGTGTTTTCAGTTTGATGAGAAGAACTCAGTCTAAATGTGCAGGTTTTGTGTGTTAAACATGTGAGAATGAACAAAAAACACAACTCCAGGTCTGTTTGTGACGAGGAAACATTAGAACAGATCAGAAAACATCTTAATATGTGCACTTTAACAGAATAATCCACAGTTGTCATAGATTAGAACTACAGAGCAGATGAAACCAAACAAAACCAAAAACCATAATATCTTCTTTAAATAAAGTCCATGTCAATATGAAACAGTGATGTGAAGGTCACCTGTCGACAGGTGATGTGGAAATAATTATGTGTTTTTGTCATAAGATGAATAATTCATCTTCTGTGTTCTGTTTAGGTGACATTTCCTCTCCGCCCACCTCTCCTCTGTCTCCTCTCTCTTTGTCTATCCTCTCACTCTGTCTCTCTCCCTCTCTGTTTGTCTATTCTCTCTCTTCCCCCCTCCTCATCCCTCTGTCCCTCTCCTCTGTCTCCTCTCTCTCTGTCTGTGTTTCTATTATCTCTCATCCTCCCTCTTTCCCTCTTTCTCACTCCTCTCTCTCTCTCTTTCTCTCTCTCTCTCTACATATATGTATACATACACACACCACACACACACACACACACACACACACACACACACACACACACATATATATATATATATATATACATATATATATATATATATATATATATATATATATATATATATATATATATATATATATATATATATATATATATATATATATATATATATATATCTTCCACCCTCTCTCCCTCTTTCCTTTGTCTCTCCCCCTCTCGCTATCTCTCCCTCTTTCTCTTTGTCTATTCTCTCTCCTTCTCCCTCTTTCCTTCTCTTCTCTCTCTAGAAGTCTATTCCCCCTGTCTCGATCTTTTTTGTCTCCCTCTCTCTCTGTCTTTCCCTTTCTCTCTATCTGCCCATCTCTCCTCCCTCTTTCCTTCTTTCCCTCTTTCTTTGTCTCTCCTCTGTCTCTATCTCTCCCTTTGCCTCTCTCTTTGTCTATACTCTCTCCTCCTCCCTCTTTCTTTCCCCTCTCTCTCTATATGTTCATCCCCCTCTCTCCCTCTTTCTTTTCCTCTCCCTCTATCTCTTCCTCTTTCTCTCTATCTGCCTGTCTATTCTCTCTCCTCCCTCTTTCCCTTTCCTCTGTCTGTCTCTATAGGTCTATTCCCCCCTCTCTCCCTTTTTCATTGCCCCCCCTTCTCTCTATCTCTCCCTCTTTCTCTCTATCTGCCTGCCTCTTCTCTCTCCTCCCTCTTTCCCTCTCTTCTTGTCAGAGCTGCTCCTGACAGCAGCACCTGTTCTCCTTATGGGACGTTACACAAACACAGTGTTCACAGGCTCACCTCAGATCTCATCGTTATCTGATTTCTGGAGTAATCAGATTATGGAAATACCATGTGAACAGCTCACACCTGACAAACATGAAACTCGGGTCCAAATTGGCCCCTATAACTGCGAACGCTGTGATGTCACACTCACTTAGTCACTTCTGTACAGTCTATGATTGGGTCTTGTTCCTGATTTATTAGTTTGACCTGCTCCAAACTGTTCCTTGCTCCTTCACTAAAGTCACACATATTTAAAATAACTGTAGGCACTGATCACATACTGTCTAGTTTAAAAGATAAAAACAACATATGTATACTGTTCCTGCAGTCCCTGTCCTCTCTCACATCCTCTCATCCTCTCACCCACACATCCTGTCATCCTCACATCCTCTCATCCTCTCACCCACACATCCTGTCATCCTCACATCCTCTCATCCTCTCACCCACACATCCTGTCATCCTCACATCCTCTCATCCTCTCATCCTCTCATCCACACATCCTCTCATCCTCACATCCTTTCATCCTCTCACCCACACATCCTGTCATCCTCACATCCTCTCATTCTCTCACCCACACATCCTCTCATCCTCACATCCTTTCATCCTCTCACCCACACATCCTCTCATCCTCTCACCCACACATCCTCTCATCCTCTCTTCCTTTCATCCTCTCACCCACACATCCTCTCATCCTCTCACCCACACATCCTCACATCTGCTCATCCTCACATCCTTTCATCCTCTCACCCACATATCCTCTCATCCTCTCACCCACACATCCTCTCATCCTCACATCCTTTCATCCTCTCACCCACACATCCTCTCATCCTCACATCCTTTCATCCTCTCACCCACACATCCTCTCATCCTCACATCCTCTCATCCTCACATCCTCTCATCCTCTCGCTCACACATCCTCTCATCCTCACATCCTTTCATCCTCTCACCCACACATCCTCTCACTCCTCACATCCTCTCATCCTCTCGCTCCTCACATCCTCTCATCCTCACATCCGCTTCATCCTCTCATCCTCACATCCTCTCACACATCCTCTCATCCTCACACCCACACACCCTCCTCATCCTCACATCCTTTCATCCTCTCACACCACACATCCTCTCATCCTCACACATCTTTCATCCTCTCATCCTCTCACCTCCTCACCCACACATCCTCTCATCCTCACATCCTTTCATCCTCTCGCACCCACACATCCTCTCATCCTCTCACCCACACATCCTCTCATCCTCTCCTCTCACCCACACATCCTCTCATCCTCTCACCCACACATCCTCTCATCCTCACATCCTTTCATCCTCTCACCCACACATCCTCTCATCCTCTCACCCACACATCCTCTCACCCTCTCACCCACACATCCTCTCATCCTCTCACCCACACATCCTCTCACCCACACATCCTCTCATCCTCTCACCCACACATCCTCTCATCCTCACATCCTTTCATCCTCTCACCCACACATCCTCTCACCCACACATCCTCTCTCAAGCTCACATCTTCTCATCCTCTCATCCTCACATCCTCTCATCTTCACATCCTCTCCATCCTCAAATCCTCTCATCTTCACATCCTCTCATCCTCACACCATCTCATCCTCACATCATCATATCCTCTCATCCTCACACACACTCATCCTCACATCCTTTTATCCTCATATCCTCTCATCCTCACACACACTCATCCTCACATCCTTTTATCCTCATATCCTCTCATCCACACACACACTCATCCTCACATCCTCTTATCCTCATATCCTCTCATCATCACATCCTCTCATCCTCAAATCCTCTCATCTTCACATCCTCTCATCCTCACATCCTCTCATCTTCACATCCTCTCATCTTCACATCCTCAAATCCTCTCATCTTCACATCCTCTCATCTTCACATCCTCTCATCCTCACATCCTTTCATCTTCACATCCTCTCATCTTCACATCCTCTCATCTTCACATCCTCTCATCCTGACATCCTTTCTCATCCCCTCATCCTCACACTGAAATGACCTCTTTACACCATCTCATCCTCACATCATCATATCCTCTCATCGTCACACCCTTGCATCCTCTCAGCCACACTCCCGGCATCCTCTCATCCTCTTAGCCTCATATCCTCTCATCTTCACATCATCTCATCCTTTCATCCACTCATCCTCATATCCTCTCATCCTCACATCATCATCCTCATCTTCTCATCCTTATATCCTCTCATTCTGTCTCATCCTCTCATCTTCACATCCTCTCAAGCTCACTCTCCTCTCATCCTCCAAGCTCACTCACATCCTCTCATCCTCTCAAGCTCACATCCTCTCATCCTCACATCCTCACATCCTCTCATCTTCACATCCTCTCATCCTCAAATCCTCTCATCTTCACATCCTTTCATCCTCACATCCTCTCATCTTCACATCCTCTCATCTTCACATCCTCAAATCCTCTCATCTTTACATCCTCTCATCCTCACATCCTTTCATCTTCACATCCTCTCATCTTCACATACTCTCATCTTCACATCCTCTCATCCTGACATCCTTTCATCTTCACATCCTCTCATCTTCACATCCTCTCATCTTCACATCCTCTCATCTTCACATCCTCTCATCCTGACATCCTTTCTCATCCCCTCTTGCTCACACTGAAATGACCTCTTACTCTGCCACATTAACACTGCTTCTGAAATCGACACTCAACTCCAGATAAGTGCACTCACCACAGACTGATGTCAGCTGCAAACTGATTGGACGACAAGGAGAGGGGGGTGTGGGGCCACATAGTCCAGGGCTGAGTCTGCAGCTGATAACAGCCAAGAAGAGAGGAGGGAAAGAGAGAGAGAGGGAGGACAAGATAAGAGAGAGAGAAAGAGAGAGAAAAGAGGGAAAGCCAGAGAGAAAAGAGAGAGAGACGGAGAGATAAAGCACAGAAGAGAGAGAAGAGGGGGGAAGACAGAGGGAGAGAAAAGAGAGTAAAGGGAGGACAGAGAGAGGGAGAGGAAAGAGAAAGAGGGGCAGAGAGAGAAGATAGAGAGGTAGAGGTGAGAGAGAGATAAGAAGAGAGAAGGAAGGGGGGAAAGAGGAGAGAGAGAGGAGGAGAGGTGAGGGAGACAGAGAGAGAAGAGAGAGAGACAGGGAGGCTGAGAGAAAGGGAGGGAAAGAGAGGGACAGAGAGAGAAGGAAAGAGAGGGAGGGAGAGAGAGATGCAGAGAAAGAGAGAGAAGGAGAGAGAAAGAGGTAGAGAAAAGAGAGAGAGGAAAAGAGGGAAAAGCCAGAGAGAGAAAAGAGAGGAGGGACAGAGGTAGACAAAGAGAGGGAAAGCAGGGGGAGAGAGAGAGAAGAGGCAGGGAGACAGAGGGAGAGAAAAGAGACTAAAGAGGGACAGAGAGAGGAAGAGGGAAAGAGGAAGAAAGAGAAAGAATGGGGCAGGAGAGAGAGAAGAGAGAGGTGAGGGAGACAGAGGGAGGCCAAGAGAGAGGGAGGGAAAGAGAGGGAGTAAGAAGATGCAGAGAAAGAGAGGAAAAGATAAGAGGTAGAGAAAGAGAGAGAAAAGAGGGAAAGCCAGAGAGAAAAGATAGAGGGGACAGAGAGACAAAGAGAGAAAGCATGGGAGAGAGAGAGAAGAGGGAGGGAGACAGAGGGAGAGAAAAGAGACTAAAGAGGGACAGAGAGAAAAGGCGGGACAGAGGGGAGGGGAGGGAGAGAGAGAGAGATGACCAATTATTGCTTTTAGTGCATTAACAGACATGAAGGTAAAGCTCCCCATCAATGGTTGGCTCGATATCTGCTCTGAACATGTGGAGCTGGAGACAGGAGCTGCCTCTGCCTTTGGAAACTTGCAGTAGTCATGGTTTTGTTGCCAGGTTTGTTGTCAATCAGCACTATGACGACAGATCGACATGTGCCGAGACTGACAGGAGCAGAGAGCAAACGGGCTGCATCATTTCTTTCATGTTGTATTGAAACTTTACAACTTTACTCAGCATGTGAGTCTATGGTAGAACTTTCAGCAGTTACCATGGGGACACAATGCAAATATTAGCCAGATACACTAGAAGATAGTCTGAAAACTTAAGATCAAGCTGGATTTAAACAAAATATTTGTAGGAACATGGTTCTGTTTGATTTTCAACAAAACGGTGAGAGTGATTAACTGAAAAACTGTTGGCTAATGCTAGCTAGCTCTTGACTGTAATGTTATTTGAGAGGAACTGGTTTAACAGCACAAAGCAGCTCATCCTGTAGTTTCTCAAATCAGCTCTTTCATGTCAGATTGTGTTAAAAAAAAAAAAAGATCAGATTAAAGTCTAACTTGAGTCACAGACCTTCAGACTGAGCAGTGCCTTCAGTTAACATCACATCCCCAGGCAATATTGATGTCATCAGCTGCAAAGTATGAACACACAACTCTAATTTTTATTTGTCAACTCATTATTTTATTAGGATTTTAAGGCTTTATACTGACAGGAGACAGAGGGCATGGAGGGTTACAGTCTCTCTCTTCACTGCAGTTTACGCCTGAGTCCAGAACTGAGTCTGGTCCCGGTGAATCTTTCCTTTTTCAAATGGACGTCACAGACAGGAGGATTAGCCAATCAGGGACACGCATGGTCCATCCGTATCAAAACAAATATGAGTCCTTAGAGGAAGGAAGAACGGAAAAAATATCACAAGAGACGGAAAAACATGGCGGATTTCTGCAGAATAAATGAACAAAGCACTAACTTCTGTTCATTTGAGGTGAGGTAGTTGAATTTTGTTCAAAACGATGAGTGACCAATGAGCTCCTTCGTTTCACATTCGTCACTGGAATAAGCAAATCTGATTGGACGATAGTGTTTGGTCCTGGCTTGAGGGGCAATGGAGGGAGTGGGGACCAGACTCAGAAGTAAAAGTAGAATTCTCAGCTATCTGTACTTTACTTTAGTACATTTTACAGTGTGCACTTTTTACTTACTTCACTACATTTGAGACCAGTATCTCCATTACATTTTTGAACAGGACTGAAAAGTAAAAGTACTTTTCAGATGATTTGAGGGGTTATTTTTACCATGTTCGTGGAAACATTCTGACTAAAGTTTTAAGAGTTCAAGCTTCAACTTTAAGAAATTGGTTCATATTGTTAGTGTTGAACAAAATATGTCTCATTTTGATTCTAAATTACTACATTTTACACAAATTAACAAATGAACACCACTTATCTCTCACTCTGTATCAAAAATAGAGATATATTAGTCTGCTGTTGTTTGCTGTAGTTTTATGTCGTTTAGCTGATGCACGGGGCATGTCTTTAGTCTGCCCGTCATTTCCTTCGTCGACTTCAACCATCCTATTAAAATATTTATAAAGCATTTGTATCGATCGTCGAAGCAGGAGTAGCACTGGGGCACTGTTCACATGTATCACAGAACTCTTACATTAGTTTAACTCTTCACATGTTCTGCTCTGCTGGTCAGATTTCTCACAGTTAAAAACATTTCCAGAGTGAGACGTTGGCACTGAAGGCTCTGGTTTGGCTCTGCTGCTCGTGTCATTTTAATTGGAAGTCTGGGGAGGCCTGAGTCATGATGTTCTTAAGGGTTTTGTATCTCCGCGTTGTGAAAGAAAATGGTTCATTGACGTTGTGCTCGATTAAACAGACGGCTGCGCCGGCGTGCTCACAAAACACGTCCAGGTCCAACGTTTACGTGTTTTTTTATTCTGTTGTTTGCAGAACATATTATGAAACAATTGAGGTTTTTATTGTTGTTAAAGGAGGGGGACCTACATTAAAAACCTGCTTCCTGCTTTTTGAAAATCTGCTTTAAAGATGCACCATGTAACTTTTCTGGTAGAGGATGTGCCACTTCCTTGTTTCCATGGAGTCCTTATTGATTTTGTCCCATAGAGAAGTGGACTGAGGGAGTGTGACATCGCCCACAGCGTTCAGCTCCAGTCAAATGAAGCAGAGGAATTACGACCATGAGTATCATAGCAACCAAAGAGCCAATCAGGAACCCTTTTTCCGCCCGCACCACTAGTTTAGCATGGAGCGGGTGCTTAGCAACGCTGTCAAACCTGTTGCCAATGCTAGTAGGAGTGACCTCAGGTAAAGAAGGCCCCAACAGTCTATGCTTTGTCCTGAATGTTCTGCAGTGCTGCATTATTATCATAAAATATTAATTCAATTGGTATTTTCATTGCTTAATAATATGAATTACTTACTGTGAATCTCCGCAGATCTGACTTGTAACTTGACAGGCTCACCTTACCTTTTTGTCTCAGTGGAGAAAGATACACTTAATGCCATACAGTGGAACATTCCAGACACAGCAATAGCATCTCTATAGAGACAAACAGGTGGCGGGGCCTTCATCTGAAAAGTTACGTAGGGTACCTTTAATTGCCATAATTTAAATTACAATGAAGTTTTGTTTGCTTTTAGCCAAGTTCTCAATGCCCTCACACAATTACAATACTTTTTTGGTTTGTTTTTAATCATTTTTAGTTCCTTTCTTCCACGGCCAATCTGTAAGTGTAATGTGTAATTTTACAGGGTTTTACATCAGATGCCCTTCCTCAGACGACCCTTTCAGTCCATCTCAACTTTGGACGAGCACAAAGACATCTTGTTGTGAATATTCTGTCGTTGTGTTGCAGATATGGTGTTGGACCACCAGGAGGCGGCGCACGAGCTGGACGACACCGTGAGGGTCAAAGTTCGCGAGGCTCTGCTGAAGAGACACAAGCATCAGAACGAGAAGAAGAAGAACCTGATCCCGATGGTGCGCTCCATCACCGAGGGAGCGCGCAAGCAGTCTGAGCCGCAAATACCAGGTACCAGGAGGGGCGGGGTCTGGAGGACTAAAGAGGAGGGTGAGGGGGGATGAGGGGCGGGGTCTGGAGGACTAAAGAGGAGAGTGAGGGGGGATGAGGGGCGGGGTCTGGAGGACTAAAGAGGAGGGTGAGGGGGGATGAGGGGCGGGGTCTGGAGGACTAAAGAGGAGAGTGAGGGGGGAGGAAGGGCGGGTCTGGAGGACTAAAGGGGAGAGTGAGGGGGGATGAGGGGCGGGGTCTGAGGACTAAAGGGGAGTGAGGGGGGATGAGGGGCGGGGTCTGGAGGACTAAAGAGGAGAGTGAGGGGGGGAGGAGGAGGGGGTCTGGAGGACGGGGTCTGGAGGACTAAAGAGGAGAGTGAGTGGGGGGGGGATGAGGGGCGGGGTCTCGAGGACTAAAGAGGAGAGTGAGGGGGATGAGGGGCGGAGTCTAAAGGACTAAAGAGGAGAGTGAGGGGGGATGAGGGGCGGGGTCTGGAGGACTAAAGAGGAGAGTGAGGGGGGAGGAGGGGCGGGTCTGGAGGACTAAAGAGAAGAGTGAGGGGGGATGAGGGTGCGGGGTCTCGAGGACTAAAGAGGAGAGTGAGGGGGGATGAGGGGCGGAGTCTAAAGGACTAAAGAGGAGAGTGAGGGGGGGGATGAGGGCGGGGTCTCGAGGACTAAAGAGGAGAGTGAGGGGGATGAGGGGCGGAGTCTAAAGGACTAAAGAGGAGAGTGAGGGGGGGGATGAGGGGCGGGGTCTGGAGGAGTAAAGGGGAGAGTGAGGGGGGATGAGGGCGGGGCGGGGTCTGGAGGTATAAGGAACAGTGCGATTCGTCTAACAGGTGTCCACACTTCAAACTCCGCCTCTGTAGCCAGGTGTTAGTATCAGAAACACCTGGCTATAATCAGGGCAGTCCTGAGTGATGTCACATAGAACTTGAAATTACAGAGACCACTGAAGCCAGCACACATTCAGATTTTGATTGCGTTTGACCAGAAAGCTGCAAATGTACCTAGTTTGCATTAAAACGACCAAAAAATGACTAAGAACGGTAGATTTTGCTATTAGAACAGCATGTACACAGTTTAGTAGCAAAAATAAGTTGATTTCGTGTTAGCCAAAGCAGAAGATGTAAACTGCTTAATACAATAAAAATGTATCATTTTGTTGAGAATGACCAAAGTTCATTCATCCAGGCAGCACCAGCGCTCCTCCTCAGCCCACCGCCCAGAGCTCAGAACACAAGAACGGCTCAGCTCCAGACTCTCACCCAGACCTCAGTAAGGTAAGGAGTCAAACGTGTATTATATTATCTCCTTGGTAATGAAATACTGGGACGCAGCATGAATTTAAACTTCAGCCTCGTTGATCGTGTAGTTAAATTTGTCTTCTGCATTTGACCCATGTTCTTGTCTCTGGGGTGAACCTTTCTCCATCTTCAGATCTTGAGCTGGTTTTGTTCAGGAGTCAGGACTGCCGCAGCTGGAGGATTTTTGTGTCTTTAAATGTTTCTTTTATTCCATTGTTTCCATGTTCTAATGTTTCTGTAACTTGTGTTTTGACGTGTGCTGCCGAACACTGAGCCCGGGCAGCCTCACGATGGATCTAACCTGGTTAAATAACTTGTTACTCAATGTGTGAATGAAACAAAACACAACTCCAGATCTGTTTTTGAGGAGCTAACAGTGTTATAACATGACTTAAAAGAGCTGACAGGTAAAATGGACCCACACATTACTCCGGTCTCAGAAGGAGTTTGTCGGAGCCTCTCTTTTCTGTTGGTGAGTCTTGAATTATTTCCCTGGTTCAAGCTCAAAGAACTGCACAATACCTGGAAGAGGAAAGTGAGCTTTGGTTTCATTTTTTCAAGAGGAAGCTAAAATCTTTTGAACAAGGAAGTCTTTCAGAGTATTGTGTGTGCAGATGGAGCTTGTATTTCAGGAGGCAGGAACTCACACAATTACTGTCACAAAATCAGCTGTTTGGGAGGTTTTCCTGAGATAAAGACCAAAGACCAGCCAGTATGAAAGCACCAAAGCACGGGAGGAACAGATCTATGCTGCAGGTTGACACGCTGGTTTTAAAATCAAGCAGTGCAAGTCGTAGCTAGCACCTTTCTAACTTCACCCCCCCAAAAAATGGCGCTGTGTGGGGCCTTTCTGTGCAGAGTGCGGCCAGCAGAGGCTCAGCTGGTAGAACATTTGTCCACTGAGCTGAAAGTTGGTGGTTCAAATCCTGCTCTCGTCATAAACATCATTGGTTGAGGTACGAGCTCCCACAGATGAATCTTGTCGTTGTGTCCTTAGGCAAGACACTTCACACTGGTGTATGAATGTGTGAATGGATGATGGATCCATGAGTGATTTGAAGGTGGAAAAGCGCTTTATTAAAGGTGCTATATAACATAAAACTGACTCTTGTGAGGTTTAAGTCATGTTCTAACGCTGTTCACTCCTCAAAAACAGACCTGGAGTTGTGTTTTGTTTCATTCACATGTTTGAGTAACACTTTATGATTAGTCTGTTACATCTCCAAAGCTCAAAATGCTCTGTTCCACCTTGTGATGTCACAAAGTGGTAGTTTTCAAGTTAGCATCTACCTTTTACCTTTAGTTCAGTAGAGATTGGAAATTTCAGTGGCTGAAATGATCCAAATGATTCTAGTGAAGATGTGTGGAGTTTAAAAACACAGTGGAGCACTTCCTGTATTACCACATGATGACATCACAAGGTGGAACAGAGTACTTGATATATTCAAAGACTCAGATAGATGAGTCTTGATGAATCCAGGTGCAGACGTGCAGATGGGTTCCTGAGTGAGGGTCAAATGCAGAGGTTTGAAGACGTCTCTCATGTTCTGTCTGTCCCAGGTGGATCTGCACTTCATGAAGAAAATCCCTGAAGGTGCAGAGGCATCGAACGTCCTGGTGGGGGAGCTGGACTTTTTGGAGCGTCCCATTGTGGCGTTTGTTCGTCTGTCTCCGGCTGTGCTGCTCACGGGACTCACTGAAGTGCCCATCCCAACCAGGTACTGCTACTATTAACCAGGTACTACTATGAACCAAGTACTACTATGAACCAAGTACTACTACTATTAACCAGGTACTACTATGAACCAAGTACTACTACTATTAACCAGGTACTACTATGAACCAAGTACTACTACTGTGAACCAAGTACTACTATGAACCAAATACTACTACTATGAAGCAGGTACTACTAAGAACCAAGTACTACTACTATGAAGCAGGTACTACTATGAACCAGGTACTACTATGAACCAAGTACTGCTACTATGAACCAGGTACTACTACTACTATTCTATATTTAACCAGGTACAACTACTACTGACCAGGTACTACTACTACTATTAACCAAGTACTACTATGAACCAGGTATTACTATGAACTAAGTACTAGTACTCCAAGTATTAAGCAGGATCTCGTGTATTACTTGAGCCGTGTTTTCTGGTGTCATGTAGCTCAGTCTATAAATGTAATATTTACTGTTCACTTTTTCCTTTTTTTTTCTTTTTTGAGTGTAAAAATAGTACAAACTGATGTTGATTTGAACAGATGTGAGTGTTTCAGCTTCATGTTTCATGTGTCCATGAGCTCGTTAGCTCCTTTTCACCACATGATGGACAAAAAAACACATTATATTCAGTATCATCCATGATAAAAATACACTATAAATGAATACTGAGGTTCCGCGAGGTGAAAACATGAAGTACACATGAACATGAGGTACTCCAAAAAGCCGGAAAATACACGACATGCTCAGGTCACATGATTTTGCACAATGACATTTGAACGATTCTGGATTATAACCTCTTTCTCTCCTTTCCTCTCTCTCCTCTTTTCTCCCCATCTATCTCCTCTCCTCTGTCCTCTCCCCCTCTCTCTTCTCTCCCCCTCTTTCTCCTCTCTCCTTTCCTCTGTCCTCTCTCCTTTTCCCCTCTCTCTTCTTTCTTTTCTCCTCTCTCTCTTCTCTCTCTTCTCCCTTCTCTCTTGTCCCTCTTTCTCCCCTTCTCTCTCTCCTCCCCTCCCTCCTCTTTCTCCTCTTCTCACTCTTTCCACTCCTCTGTTCTTTCCTTTCTCTTCTCTCCGCCTCTTTCTCCTCTTCTCTCTCTTTTCTCCCCTCTTTCCTCTCCTCTCTCCTCTGTCCTCTCTCTCCTCTCTTCTCCCTCTCTATCTCCTTTCCCCTCTCTCTTCTTCCTCCTCTCTCTTTCCTCTCCTCTGTCCTCTCCCCTTCTGTTTCTCCTCTCCCTCTCTCTCCTCTCCTCTCTCTTCTCTATCCTCTCTCTTTTCTCTCCTCTGGACTCTCCCCTTCTCTCTCTCCTCTCTCTTTCTTCTCCTCTATCCTCTCCCCTTCTCTCTCTCCCCCTCTCTCTGTCCTCTCCCTTCTCTAAACTCTCGTCTCTGCTTCTCTTTCTCCTGTCCTCTCTCTTTTCTCTCCTCTCTCCTCCTCTCCTCTCTCTTCTCTCTCTCCTCTCTCCTCCCCTTCCTCCTCCTTTCTCTCCTCTCTCTCTCTCTCTCTCTCTCTCTTTCCTGCCCTCTCTCTTTTCTCTCTCCTCTCTCCTCCTCTCCTCTCTCTCTTCTCTCTCTCTCCTCTCTCCTCCCCTTCGTCTCTCTCTTCTCTCTCTCCTCTCTCTTTCCTGCCCTCTCTCTTTTCTCTCCTCTCTCCTCCTCTCCTCTCTCTCTTCTCTCTCTCTCCTCTCTCCTCCCCTTCGTCTCTCTCTTCTCTCTCTCCTCTCTCTTTCCTGCCCTCTCTCTTTTCTCTCCTCTCTCCTTCTCTTCTTCTCTCTCTCCTCTCTCCTCCCCTTCCTCCTCTCTTCTCTCTCTCCTCTCTCTTTCCTGTCCTCCGTCAGGTTTCTGTTCATCCTGTTGGGTCCTGATGGTAAGGCTCAGCAGTACCATGAAATCGGACGCTCCATGGCGACTATAATGACGGACGAGGTAAGACGCTGTCGCCAATTACCCACAATGCACCACTCTGCAGCCTAATGAACAGGACGCGGTTTGGAGATCCAGTTTCACATCTCTATATGTCTTTGTCTCCCTCTCTCTTCTATCCTTCTCTGTCCCTCCTCTCTTCTATTCTTTCCCTCTATCCTTCTCTCTCTCCTTCTAATCTAATTCTCTGCCTCCCTCTCTTCCTCCCCCAAATCTAATCTTTCTCATCCCTTGTTTTTTTCTTCATCCTTTTCTCTCACTCTCTTTTTTCTTTCTCAATTTAAAAAAAATTCCTCTCTTTCCACAACCCCCTCTACTCTTTCTCTCTTCTCTCCAACTCCCTCCATTACCTCATTCCCCACAACCCTCTCTCTCCCTCTCTCTCTCTCTTCTCCCCCCCCCCCCCCCCCCTCCCTCTCTGTCCTCTCTCCCCCCCTCTCTCGCACTCGCTCCCCTCTCGCTCTCTCTCCATCCCCCTCCCTCTCTCCCCCCTCTCTTCTCCTTTCTCTCTCTTCTCCCTCCCTCTCCTTCTCCTCTCTCTCCTCTTCACTCTTTCTCCTCCCTCTCCCTCTCTCCCTCTCCTTCTTTCTCTCTTCCTCCTCCACCTCCACCTCTCTCTCTCTCTCTCTTCTTCTCTTCACTCTTTTTCCTCCCCCCCCCTCTCTCTCCCTCTCCCCTCCCTTCTCTCTCTCTCCCCCTCCCTCTCTCTCTCTCTCTCCCTCTCTCTCTCTCTCTCCTCCCCTCTCCTCTCCCTCTCCTCTCTCTCCTCCCTCCTCTCTCTCCTCTCTCCCCTCCCCCCCCTCTCTCTCCCTCCCTCTCTCTCTCCTCTATCCCTCTCTCTCCTCCCTCTCTCCCTCCCTCTCCTCTCCTCCCTCCTCCTCCCTCCCTCCCCTCTCCCTCTCTCTCTCTTCTCTCTCTCCTCCTCCCTCTCCTCCCTCTCTCTCTCTCCCTCCCTCCTCCCCTCTTTCCTCCCTCCCCTTCTCTCCTCCTCTCTCCCTCCTCCCTCCCTCCTCCTCTCTCCCTCCTCTCTCTCCTCCTCCCTCTCTCCTCTCTCCCTACCTCTCTCCTCTCTCTCTCCTCCCTCCCTCTCCCTCCCTCCCTCTCTCCTCCCTCTCTCTCCCTCCTCCCTCTCTCCTCCCTCCTCTCTCTCCCTCCCTCTCTCCTCCCTCTCTCTCCCTCTCTCCCTCCCTCTGCCCCCTCCCTCTCTCCTCCCTCTCTCCTCCCTCCCTCCCTCCCTCCCTCCCTCCCCTCTCTCCTCCCTCCTCTCCCTCCCTCCCCTCTCTCTCTCCTCTCTCTCTCCCTCTCCTCTCTCCCTCCGTGTACAGATCTTCCATGACGTGGCGTACAAAGCTAAAGACAGGAGTGACTTGTTGGCTGGCATAGATGAGTTTTTGGACCAGGTGACAGTGCTGCCCCCTGGAGAGTGGGACCCGTCCATACGCATCGAGCCGCCCAAAAATGTGCCCTCCCAGGTGTGTGAGAGTAACAACAAAACAAACTGAGAGTAAACAACAAACAGAGTAAACAAAAGCATCACCACAGTGAGACTCTGTTCACACACGGGTCCAGTAAAGTCCCAGATACAGAGGCCCAGAACCTTCAGTGACCCACGTTCACACAGGCACCAGTCACATTACACCATAGACAGTATATATAAACTGACATAGCTAATGTGCTACCGGCTCCACTGACTCCAGTTCACTTTCTGTGTAAAAGCTGTATCTCCTCTCTCTGTCCCTGCTGCTGTCAGACTCATTTTGGTCTTAAATGTTCATATTAACCCTCTACATGATCCTGGTTTTCTATTTCACTATTGTGTCTGTAAATCAACATATGAACATTAATTACAGACAAATCAGGTCCTTCTTTCCTCGAGGTCGCACCCACTAGCGTTAGCAACAGGTTTGATTGACAGCGTTGCTAAGCGTGTTACTTTCAACAGCCTCACTCTGGATTGGCTCTTTGGTTGCTATGATACTCATGGTCAGAATTCCAAATATGGAATCGTCTCCAAATTAGCCGCTACACCTGCTCCAGCCTCGACGAGCTTCATTTGACGGGAGCTGAACGCTGTGGGTGACCAGGCTCGTAACCAAGGAGACCAAGCAATGGCACTGGCAATTTTTTCTGGCTTTACTCACCCAAATTTCTAATAATTTACGCAGAAAATTGCCAGATTAAAACTGCAGGGATCAGTTCTGGCTTTGTTCACACACAACTTTGCAGGTAAATCCCTCGGTCAAAGCATTTTAATATTTGGAGATGTTACAGACTAATAATAAAGTGTTACTCAAACATGTGTGAATGAAACAAAACACAACTCCAGGTCTGCTTTTGAGGAGGAAACGGTGTTAGAACATGGATTAAAGCTCATGAGAGTCAGTTTTACATAATATCAGACTTTTAAATCGTGTTCTAATGTTGAAAAATCACACCTGGAACTAGATTCTGCTTCATTCACCAGGTCGTCTTTCTGTTTGACAAAGGGAGAGACTGTGTTTGGGGCCTTTAAGTTACAGCTAAAACTTCAAACTCATTCATTATAATTCAGTTTAATAAATGTTCATATTAACGCATGAACATAAACTGCAAAACTGTTACTGAAAATATGATGAAAAAATATGTATTACCAAACGCACCTGAGGCTTTATTACTTTTGACCCTGTTCTCAAAAGCTTCACTCACTCCGGAAGTTGCCGTTGTTGCCGCCATCGTCGGGGGGGGGGGGTGTATTATTTTGTATGGAGCTGCTGATCTTGACGATAAATCAATTCTATCTGGACTACGGAGAATCGGTGCAGTAAGGGAATAACGCTGTGTGGGTTACATGTGTTTCAGGAGAAGAGGAAGATGCCCTCAGTGTCTAATGGTACAGTGTGTCCAGTGGAGGAAGAGCACGGCGAGCACCACGGCCCAGAGCTGCAGAGGACCGGGAGGTAACTGTGTCAACTCATGTCACAAAAATCACATCAGAAAAGAGTCTCCCGAGATACTCAACACACTTTACAATTCATTATCCATTTACCCCACAGGCTAATGTGTGCTCCTCACACTATCACCACGTCATGTGTCTAACCACAGACTGGTTATGTAAATGGACATAGCTAAACTGTTAGCCGCCACGTTCCAAATAGGAAGTGATCATCGACTCTGGCTCCAATTCACTTTACATTGAAAAACTGTGTCCCCTCTCTCTGTAACTGCTGCTGTCAGACTCATTTTGGTCTTAAATGTTCGTATTAACCCTCTACATGATCCTGGGTTTCTTATTTCACTATTGTGTCTGTAAATCAAGATGAGCATTAATAAAAGACAAATCAGGCGCCTTCTTTCCCCGAGGTCGCTCCTGCTTGGAACAGGTTATTTATTTATTTATTTATTTATTTGAAAAGGGACAATGCACATTAATAAACCCCAGTAAAAAAATACAAGTGTAAATGTGCCGAAGTTAGCTGCACAGCTATTTTACATTCACAGTCCCTCACATCTAAAATGGGACAAGAGACAGGACAACACAAACAACAAACAAACAACAAACAAACAACAATCAAACAACTCCACGGACCCCAAAAAAATTCACACTCATGCGGTCTAAAGTGCTAGCAACAGGTTTGTGTATATAGCATGATATAATCAAATAGAAACATAATCTTTATAGAATATAGACTTTGAAAAATATACACTATATGCTATGTACATATTTGCAGATAATGTGCAACATTAGTTTTTTGTGCAGCTGTCAGTAGTAAAACGATGTGCACAGATGGTTGATATAGTGTGCAAACATTTGAGCAGCTACAGGTGCAACTGTATTTTGACAGGTTAACTTAACAGTCAGTCAATAAATGTGCAAAGTATAGTGGATGTCCAGGAGGAGGGGCTATTGCTCAGTAGTTGACTCAAAAGATGGAAAAAAAGAGCAGTAAAAGAGCGGTGCAGACAGGACGGGGTGTTACCTTCCACAGCCTCGCTCTGGATTGGCTCTTTGGTTGCTATGATACTTGAGGCCAGAATTCCAAATATGTAACTCTGCTCCAAATTCTCCCCTATAACGGGGAGCTTTGATGAGCTTCATTAGGAGCTGAACGCTGTGGGTGACGTCACACTCACTTAGTCCACGTCTTTATACAGTCTGTGGACACAACAGCAGCACATGGTGGAAGACAAACAGCCGATTTTAAGGGTGACAAGTAATGTAAGCACCGAGCCACTGCCGCCTCAGTATGAGAGATGATGTTAGAACTGGTCTTTACCATAGCGCTAATGTGTTTTAGGCTTTTTACATTATACAGTACTCCAAAGTTCTTCCTTCACATCACGTAAGCTCATTATGAATCACTACAAGTGTCTTTAGTATCCACAGAACCTCCACAGTCAGGGCACAAACTAAAGCTTTTCTTGTGGATGTGCTACTAGCTTCTCCATGCCGATGATCGTTTTCCGCCTAGAATGTTAATGAATATGACACTGAACTGTAGACAAGCCAGTGACAGCACTAGTTCCAGTTACAGATCAGATCCGTGGAGAGGCACATTCTCTCACAGTAAAAATGCATGTTTTTCCAAGTTATGTTTCAATAATAAAAACATATGTGACTGAAGGTGGCCTGGCAAAGTGTCACATTATACATTTAAAGGTCCAATATTATGCAAAACTGACTCTTGTAGCTTGAATCCATGTCCTAACGCTGTTACCTCCTCAAAAACAGACCTGGAGTTGTGTTTTGTTTCATTCACACATGTTTGAGTCACACTTTATTATTAGTCTGTAACATCTCCAAAGCTCAAAATGCTCTGTTCCACCTTGTGATGTCATGAAGTGGTAGTGTTCAAGTTAACAGCTCCTTTTACCTTTAGTTTAGTAGAGATAAGTGGCAATCTCAGGTTTGAAATCATCTGAATGATTCTAGTGAAGGTGTATGGAGTTTAAAAACACAGTGGAGCATGATGGAAAGCGTGTTTTCTGTTTGATAAAAGAGTCTAAATCTGCAGGGTTTGTGTGTTAAACATGTGTGAATGAAACAAAACACAACTCCAGGTCTGTTTGTGACGAGGAAACAACATTAGAACACAGAAAATAGTATCATACGTGCCCTTTAAACTCTTGTCTCATGTCAAATGAAATGTGCCGCTCTAATAATAATAATAATATTAGTAAAAGCTAAACTGGCCCTGTGCTTGTGTTCTCAGGTTGTTTGGAGGTCTGATCCTGGACATTAAGAGGAAGGCTCCGTTCTACCTGAGTGACTTCAGAGACGGGCTGAGTCTGCAGTGTGTGGCGTCGTTTCTGTTCCTGTACTGCGCCTGTATGTCCCCCGTCATCACCTTCGGAGGGCTGCTGGGAGAGGCCACGGAGGGACGCATCGTAAGGACAAAACTCCTTCACTCTTTAACCCAAACTCGTCATTTAGTAACACGCTCGTTTATCTATTTGCAGAGGTGGAAGGTTTTAAAGTACAAGTACTTAAGTAACATTTTTAGGTATCTGTACTTTACTTTAATACTTTTACTTCAGTACATTTGAGAGCAGTATCTGTAATTTCTACTACACTACTACATTTTTGAACAGGACTGAAAAGTAAAAAGTGCTTTTCATGTGATTTGAGGAGTTATTTTTATCATTTTCGTGGAAACATCCTGACTAAAGTTTAAGAGTTCAAGCTTCGACTTTGAACAAAACAAAAATAAATACAAAATTCATGAGAAAAATTAAGAAATTGATTTGTATTGTTCCTGTGATCAAAATTATAATTAGTGTCACTACATTTTTTACTCTTAAAGCTGATTTTAAACAGATACTTAAATACTTTTAGCTTAAGTAGATTTTTTCATGTGATATTTTTACTTTTTGCCTCTGTATCCGTCAATGCTAATGGCTAATGGCTAATGGCTAACTTTCAACTCTAATCCCTGGTGCTATAATATACAAATGAGAACAAAGTATATTAAAACATAATTCCAGTAAAACGACACTAGTGCATTTACGCATACTCAGGTTAAGTGGGGTGATGCTAAGTGGAGGCACTGCTCTGTCTGAAGCTCTGTTACTCACATTAGACCAGGGTGAACATATTTTCAAAATCACAAACTGGGACATGCTGGTCTGAGCTGGTTGGTAATAGTAAACTTGTGAAAAGTATGTGGACATTGTTATGCGCTCAGTCCGTTCCACAGACTGTTTATATAAATGGACATAGCTAATCTGTTAGCCGCCACGTTCCAAATAGGGAATGATCATGGGCGCACTTCCAGCTCCATCGACTCTGGCTCCAATTCACTTTCTATTGAAAAACTGTGTCCCTTCTCTCTGTACCTGTCAGACTCGTCATTTTGGTCTTAAATGTTCGTATTAACCCTCTACATGATCCTGGGGTTTTTATTTCACTATTGTGTCTGTAAATCAAGATATGAACATTAATAACAGACAAATCAGGCGCCTTCTGTCCCCGAGGTCGCTCCCACTAGCGTTAGCAACAGGTTTGACTGACAGTGTTGCTAAAAGCCTGCTCTCTTCTAAACCAGTCGTGCAAGCGGGAAGAGGCATTACCTTTAACAACCTCACTCTGGATTTGCTCTTTGGTCACTACAATACTTGGAATCTCCAAAAAAAAGAAAGTTACATAGTGTTGAATTAAACAAGTCCCTCTCAAATCGCATTACAGTCACAAGCTAGCTAGCTCTCTCGCCTTTTGTTGAAAATCCTTGTTTTGCAGAGTGCCATAGAGTCACTGCTGGGGGCGTCTATGACGGGTGTGGCCTACTCGCTGTTCGCTGGTCAGCCCCTCACCATCCTGGGAAGCACCGGGCCAGTCCTGGTCTTTGAAAAGATCCTCTTCAGATTCTGCAGGTACAACACGAATCAACTTTAAATTCAGCAAATAATTAAAGAGACACCCTTTTTACGCCATTTTCTGATCTGTTCTAATGTAGTTTCCTCGTCACAAACAGACCTGAAGCTGTGTTTTGTTTCATTCTCACATGTTTAACACACAAACCTGCAGATTTAGACTGAGTTTTTCTTCCAAACTGAAAACATTCGGTTCCACCTTGTGATGTCATCATGTGTTAATACAGGAAGTACTACACTGTGTTTTTAAACTCATCACTTCAGATCTGACATTGACAGTCTCTGTCGAACTAAAGGTGAAAGAAGCAGTTAACATGAAAACTATCACTTCATGACATCACAAGGTGGAACAGAGTATTTTGAGCTTTGGAGATGTTACAGACTAATAATAAAGTGTTACTCAAACATGTGAATGAAACATGACTTAAGAGTCAGTTTTGTGTAGTACAGGACCATTAAAGAGAGGAATAGGTGGCAGACCACACACCAGAAAAGTTACACAATGGGCCGTTAAAATGTAGCAAAAGTGACTTAAAAGAGGCTCATTTTGGTGTTCTAGTGAAAGTGAGTTTAAAATGTTTTGTTTTGTGTTCTAGGGACTATGGCTTGTCCTACCTGTCCCTACGCACCTGTATTGGTCTGTGGACAGCGTTCCTGTGCTTGTTGCTAGTAGCGACGGATGCTAGCTCTCTGGTTTGCTACATCACACGGTTCACAGAGGAGGCCTTCGCGGCGCTCATCTGTCTCATCTTCATCTACGAGGCTCTGGAGAAGCTGTTCCACCTCAGAGAGATCTACCCCTTTAACGCACACAGCGACCTGGACAAGCTAACGCTCGCATAGTGAGTTTCAGTCATGCTAATGTCATAACTATAGACTGTATATATAAATGGACATAGCTAACGTGTTAGCAGCTGCGTTCTAAATAGGAAGTGATCATGGACGCGCTTCCAACTCCATCGACTCCAGCTCCGATTCACTTTCTATTGAAAAACTGTGTCCCCTCTCTCTGTCCCTGCTGCTGTCAGACTCGTTATTTTGGTCTTAAATGTTTGTATTAACCCTCCACATGATCCTGAGATTTTTATTTTATTATTTTGTCCATTAATCAAATTATGAACATTAATAACAGACAAATCAGGCATCATCTTTCCCCAATGTCTCTGGCTAGTAATAGAAATGGCTTGCTCTCTGCTAAACTTTGGTTGCTATGATACCTGTAATTGGACTTCCAAATATGAAACTCGTCACCAAATTAGCTGCTATAACTGCTATCCTCGATGAGCTTCATTTGACTGGAGCCAAACGCTCAGTCCACTTCTTTATAGAGTAAACATTAAGGAGTTGGTCCAATCCTCCAGCTTCAGTGCTCCTCCTGACCAAGACTGTGTCAACTTCTGGAGACGGGTCTACTGCTCAGGCTTAACCCAGCGGCATTGAGAGCACAAATTTCACTGTGGAGGACAATGTAAAGTGTACCATAACCTAACCTAATCTGATCAACCATCATTATCACAGGCCATTGGTTTTTGTAAGGGCTGAACAATTTTGGAAAATCATGGCATTTTTCTGTTGTCCAGCTGCAGATGCATGGAGCCTGATAACCCCAATAACAAAACTCTGGAGCTGTGGAATCAGAGGAACATCACTGCTGCATCTGTGCCCTGGTCCAACCTCACGGTCAAGGTAATGCAGATATGACACTATACACTCTATGGAGCTCAGGGTAACCCAGATATTCAGCATTTTGTGTTTTTCCAGTTAAATGTGGTTACTGTGGTCACTGTTTAACTTTATTGAGCCTGCTCAGCTTTCTCTAAGTGTCCCCAAGACCTCAGCAAACAGCACAAAGGACATTATATCATTAACTCCCCACTAATGGGTTTAAAGTGAGGTGGAAAAACTAATAAAGCAGAGGGTCACATTACATCATGTTATAAACTGGGCGTAGTTTAATACTGAGCTCGAGACAGGTCACAGATATATGGGAGAAATTGTTTTAAAATGTCTAAATGCAGATGTTTCGACCTGGTTTATGGTTAATATCTATGTAATTACTGAGTCAATTCACGTGAAACAAAAACTGGCACACAGTTCAACATCTTCTCCGACAGTGATGTAAAAGTGATGACATTATCCACACAACCATCATTCTTGTCAGCTGACAGAACTTTAAAGAACAGAACTGTTTTTCCCATATATTTCTGCAAAATGTCTCTCTCTTCAGTACAGATATATTGCAACAGCAGCTCTTCAGGTCAAAATCACTCTGCTGTGTGCTGTCTGTGTGCTGTCTACATGCAACTAGTGTTTTATTGTCCCGTTATCAGGTAGTGCTTGCAGGTATTAGCATGCTAGTTATTGTTAGCTTTACCATGATGGGTTTACTGGTGTCTGAAAGTTGTGAAAAGAGCTTAAAACTCATCGTGCAGAGTAATAAGGATGCTCAGTATATATAAGGTAAGTGAGGAATAACTTTGGATCTCTGCAAACCTTTTTAGTTCTGTTTTTTGTTTTAAGACCAATGATGATTAGGTTCAACATAAGTGTTCCATTAGGATACTTCAAAAACAGTGCATCACCCATAAAATCCAATGGGCCACTCCACATCTTTTACGTCCAATCTACACAATCTCATGTATAGATTCATTTCCAATTGACACATTTTTCCCTGATATATTAAAACAGCTCAGAAAAAAAACTTGTATAACTTTTCCTCTGTGTGTTTTGAATGGTCAGAAGTACAATCTATCTCAAATATTCTGTTCTTGATCTTGTTCTGGGCAGGAGTGCCTGGGTCTTCATGGTCAGTTTGTGGGCACTGCCTGTGGACATCACGGACCCTACACGCCGGACGTGCTCTTCTGGTCCACCATCTTGTTTTTCTCCACCTTCTTCATGTCGGCGTTCCTCAAGCAATTCAAAACCAGCAGATACTTCCCAACCAAGGTAAAATACACCATTTAAAGTCTTTTCTTTTTTTTTTTTTTTTTTAAAATAAGCCAGTATAGCCTATAGTGACACTCTCAAGAGGTTGTCTGGTTAACTAAGTCGCATTTCAAGTATTTCGTAAAGTGCTATCTGGAATTGTTCCTATAGGTTTGATTGACACGCAGATTAGCCAATTGGAGACACACATGGTCCATTTGAGTCAAAAAAGCCAAGACTGTGAAAGAAGTGGACTGAGTGAGTGTGACGTCACTCACAGCTTTCAGCTTCAGTCAAATGAAGCTCATCGAGGCTAGAGCTGATATAACGGCTAATTTAGAGCAGAGTTCCGCATTTAGAAGTCTGACCACGAGTATCATAGCACCCAAAGAGCCAATCAGGAGTGAGGCTGTTGAAGGTCACGCCCCTTCCCGCTCACACTGCTGATTTAGCAGGGAGCAGGCAACCTCGAGGAAAGAAGGGAGTTGATTATTAATGTTCATGTCTTGAGTTATGAGCACAAAAGCAAACACTTTAAGCCTAAAATGACGAGTCTAACAGTAGCAGAGGGACGACAGTTTTTCAATAAAAAGTAAATTGGAGCCAGAGTCGATGGAGCTCCAGCTCCATCGACTCTGGCTCCACTTCCTATTTGGAGCGCGGAGGTTAACTATGTCCATTTATATAAAGAGTCTATGAAACAAATAACAGTTTATGAGTAAAAAAGAAAAACTTTCAGGGGACAGAAATACACTGAAGACTTCTGAAGATTGATTTCATTTCATTCTGAATTATACAAAGGTATTTGAGAGGATCCAAATAGAAAGAACTAGAGCAGAGACTTAAAAACTAAAAAGATTTTTTTTTAAAAATCAACAAATAAAGAATTAAATGGATAAATGAGTATGTGTATATTTCCCAGGTTCGGTCGATGATCAGTGACTTTGCCGTCTTCATCACGATCCTCACCATGGTCGTCCTGGATTACATCGTCGGAGTGCCCTCACAGAAGCTCAAAGTGCCCAGTAAATTTCAGGTGAGAAAACGACTCATCTGTTCACAAGAGCATGTTAAACTGCATGTCGTGTGTTTAAAGGGGTCTTTTGCAAAATTCACTTTTTGGAGCTTTCTCCCATGTTATAATGTTGTTCCTTCATCAAAAACACGTCTGAAGAGGTTTTAGATGTCATCCATGCATGTTTGAGTAATCTAGCGATCTCTCCTGTTCAAACCCTCCTCACGGTTAACTTTATGATTCTGTCCAAAGCTCCGCCCAACAAGCCCACATCACTCATGCTCCCACACGACAAGTCTCCATAAATATAGAAAAAACATGATACAAAACTGTGCACAACAACTGGACAAACCTGGTGTGATGTGCAGTTGTTTCATTAATGAGATGCAGCTGATGGTGTTGTGATTGTGCTCTGGAGGGGGAGCGACTTAGCACAGAGAGCTTCTACTCCATAAAAGTGAAATACCCCCTCTTTAACCACATGCTCTCGTGTGTTTCCAGCCGACTCGGGACGATCGTGGCTGGCTGATAAACCCGATCGGGCCGAACCCCTGGTGGACGGCTCTGGCATCTGCGATCCCGGCTCTGCTCTGCACCATCCTCATCTTCATGGACCAACAGATCACCGCTGTCATCATCAACCGCAAAGAGCACAAGCTACTGGTGCGAGGGCAGAGGGCACGGGGCAGGAATATATGATCTCACAATAACTCAATATTTAAAGGTTCACTGTGTAAAGTTCTCGAGTGTGCGTGTCTCCATGGAGATGTTATTGCTTTGTCTGGAACGTTCCACAGTATGGCATTTAACTTATTAATTTGATTACAGATTTCAATCCATTTAACTTATATACAAGTTAAATGGATTGAAATACTTCCTTGTTCTGCGGTGCAAAAATTAATTACCCCAGAGACAATCTTAAAGGTCCTATATTACACAAATTGGAGCTTTAAATCATGTTCTAATGTTTCCTCCTCAAAAACAGACCTGGAGTTGTGTTTTGTTTCATTCACATGTTTGAGTAACACTTTATTATTAGTAACATCTCCAAAGCTCAAAATGCTCTGTTCCACCTTGTGATGTCATGAAGTGGGAGTTTTCAAGTTAACAGCTCCTTTTACCTTTAGTTCAGTAGAGATTGACAATTCCAGGAGCTGGAATGATCCACATGATTCTAGTGAAGGTGTGTGGAGTTTAAAAACACAGTGGAGCACTTCCTGTATTACCACATGATGACATCACAGGGTGGAACAGAGTGTTTTCAGTCTGAGAGAAGAACTCAGTCGAAATCTGCAGGTTTGTGTGTTAAACATGTGTGAATGAAACAAAAAAGACAACTCCAGGTCTGTTTGTGATATTTTTTGGAAACAATATTATATCATAGATCAGAAAACAGCGTAATATGGGCCCTTTAACAAATATTTGAATTAAAGTGAGCCGTTGTTCTCACCGTAGCTGTTGTGTTGTTGCAGAAGGGCTGTGGGTACCACCTGGACCTCCTGATGGTAGGGGTGATGCTGGCCGTGTGCTCCATCATGGGTCTGCCCTGGTTCGTCGCCGCCACAGTCCTGTCCATCACACACGTCAACAGTCTGAAGCTGGAGTCGGAGAGCTCTGCGCCCGGAGAGCAGCCGCGTTTCCTGGGGATCCGCGAGCAGAGAGTCACCGGGCTCTTCATCTTCCTCCTCATGGGCTGCTCCGTGTTCATGACCGGAGCGCTGCAGGTGTGACAGAGGACGAGGGCATGAAAGGGTTAAAGGCTCTGTACCTTATTTTTAACTTAAAAACGTGAAAAAACAGAACTAGTTCATTTTAAACAGTTTGTAGTGAATCCAAAATTACTCCTTATTTACCTTATGTATTCAGAGCATCCTAATTACTCACCAGTTTATAAGAGCTTCTATGGGGTATTAAAGAGGTGGTATTTCACTTCTATGGGGTATTAAAGAGGAGGTATTTTACTTTGGGTAGTAACTGTAACACAACATATTTCAGTCACCTTGTTTTGAAAATGCTGTATTAACATGTTTTATAAGTTTCACTCGCTCTCTGAGCTAAGTCACTCCCCCTTCAGGCATGTTTTTGATGAGGGAACAACTTTATAACATGGGACAAAGCTCCAAAAGTCAACAGTTTGTTGTGTCATGCATAAAAAGCAGGTTGCGTAACATGATATAAGCTAAATCTTGGTCATTATCCACAAAGTGCGTCCGGCTCTCGCTCGTTTCTTGGTGTGAATGATTCTCAGAACATGACCCCTCAGGTCACACTGTGCAGAAGGTGGTGCAGCAGTGCCACCTGCAGGACACATCTGATACAGTAGTAAAGTGGGTTTTGTTGTTTGTGCAGTTTATCCCGATGCCGGTGCTGTACGGAGTCTTCCTCTACATGGGAGCGTCCTCACTCAAAGGCATTCAGGTACAACACAAGACACGACCTGTTTTCATTCATAAATACATTTAAATGTTAAAAGTATCCCTTTTCATTTTATTTTCTGATTGAAAAGTATTTTGTCGGTTTTACTTTAGTTTCAGGCTCGATTTGACTCTATATCATCAATAACACAGATTCATATTTACTTTACTTTTCAGTTTTACTTCCAATTTAATTATACAAAAATATTTATTACTAGTAATTGAATTGTCCAAACTGTAGTATTTTGTCATATGAGCTAAACAATCACAGTCTCGGGTTAATTTATCCAGGTTGAGCCAGCTTCATATTTTTCCTTAAATAACACTTTTTTTTTTTTTTTCCCTGACTATTTACGATTTCAACTTTCAATTTTAATCCATACTTAGTGATTTTATTTTCCAATCTTAAGTATTTTGTCACATGAGCTGAACAAACACAGTCTAGGGTTTGTTGATCCAGATAAAAGACACTTATCCAGGCTAAGTTGAGCTTCGTAGTGTAAATGTCTCATTCATAAAAACCTTTCCTTTTCCCTTTCAATGTTAATTTCACTTTAATCACACACATTATAATATATGTTTTTATTTTTAGTATTTTCCAAATTATTACGATTTGAAATGTATTTGTCAGTTTGGTCTGGGTAAGAGACATTTATCCAGGCTAAGTTGACTCAGCTTCATATTTCTCATTCAGAAGCACATATATTATTTACAATATATTTACAATTTTTACTTTTAATGTTAGTTTCCATTTAATTATACATGTTCATTTATATTTAGTGATTTTACTTTCCAAACTATACTACGGTTTTGTCATATTAGCTAAAACACAGGCTCTGGGGTTAGTCTGATAAGGAGAATTCAACCAGCGCCGTGGATTTCTCATTCACCTTTTTTTTTTACACTGTTGCACTTTCACTTTCAGTTTTGTTTTACTTTTATACATGTTCATTTATATAATTTGCCTTTAATTTTCCAAAAGTATTAATAGTTTTGTCACATGAATCCTCACAGTCTGGGTTTAGTTTATCACAAAGACAAACTGATCAGATCTCTTCCTGTCTCTCTCTTCCTCTTTCACTCCTTTTCATTCTCACTTTCTCTTTCTCAATATCTCTCCTTCTCTTTCTCTTCCTCTCGCTTTGCCTTTATCTCTTCCTCTGTCTTTCTCTCTGTTTTACTCTTGCTCTCACTCTCTCTCACTCCTTCTCCCTCTCTCTGTCATCAATCAAATCTCTCTCTCTCTTTTCCCCTCTACCTGCCGATTTCTCTCGCCTCGCTCCTTGTTCCTCCCTCCCTTCTCTCCCCTTATCCCCCTCCCTCTCTCTCTCCCTCCCTTCCTCTTTCTCACTCTCTCTCTCCTCTTTCCCTCCTCTCTCCCACTCACCCTTTTATCCCGCTCTCCCTTCCTCTTCTCCCTGTCTCCTCCCCCTCCCTCTCTCTCCCTGTCTCCTCCTCCCTCCTTTCCTCTCCCCCTCTCTCCCTCTCTCCCGCTCTCCCTCCTTCTCTCTCTTTCATTAATCAAATTTCTCTCTCTCAACAATTAATCAATAAAAATTCTCTTCCCCTCTACCTGCTCTTTCTCTCTTCTCTCTTTCCTTCTCCATGTCTCCTCCCCTCTCCCATTCCCCTTCTTCTTCTTCCCTCCTCTCTCCCCTCCTCCTCCCTCTCCTTCCTTCTTTCTCTCCCAGTTCTTTGACCGTCTGAAGCTATTCGGGATGCCGGCCAAACACCAGCCTGACTTCATTTACCTGCGTCACGTCCCTTTAAGAAAAGTGCACGTGTTCACGATGACGCAGCTCACCTGCCTCGTGCTGCTGTGGGTCATCAAGACGTCACCGGCCGCCATCGTCTTCCCCATGATGGTCAGTCTGGACACAACACAATATTCATTAAAGTTATGTTACCCAAAGTTACTCCTTGTTTACTTTATGCATTCAGAACATCCCGAGTACTCACCATGATGAGTTTATAAGCACTTTTCACTACTGTCAGAGACCAGAGCGGATGATTCCTTGGCATTTCGCTGCATGTTATTAACTGTTTGTGACATTGTATGTGAGAAATGAATATGTATCTATCTAACTAGCATGCTAACAGCTTGCACCTCCTGATTCTTGAACGATTAAACGCTTCATAATTAGATGCAGACTTTACACAGCAGCATCAGTGTTTACATGTAAGGTTTAACATAGAGAGAAAATGATTTCATGAGTAAATGTTTTCCTCCAAAAGTTGAACTCTGGTCCAAAGAGTCGACCATAATTCTACTCAAATGTGAACAGAACAGCCCTAAAGAAGCATTCAGAAAAGCTCTAACATCTCCATGGAGACGAGCAGGTGGCGGACCCTCGACCACAAAAGTGTCTCACATATTTCATATTTTGTCAAACTGTTCAACTGATTGTCTAAATGTGCAAGTCTCTACGCTCATTTTGTTCATTTAAAAATCTTTGTTTTTGTCATTTTTTTGTTTTAATTTGAATAATATCACAATTTGAATTCAAATGAACAGATCTTGCTACCGTAGCTGGTGTTGTTGCAGACGGGCTCCTGATGGTGGGGCTGTGCTCCGTCCTGGCTCTGCCCTGGTTCATGTTTGTGTGTCTGTGGCAGGTTTTGGCCCTGGTCTTCGTGCGTAAGCTGTTGGACCTGTGCTTTTCAAAGAGGGAGCTGAGTTACCTCGACGACCTGATGCCTGAATGGAAGAAGAAAAATCTGGACGACGCCTCAAAAATTAAAGATGAGGTCAGAACAGTGATTGGTTTTATGTCCACAAGCAGGTAATAATGCTTAAGACTTAAACAGATGTCCAGATGCTCAGAGTCACTTTACAACAGACGTGTGTTTTTATACTGACAAGTGAATCACAACCACAGACTGTTTAGAGAAGTGGACTAAACGAGTGTGACGTCACCCACAGCTTCAGCTCCAAATGAAGCTCATCGAGGCTAGAGCAGTTATAGCGGCTAATTTGGAGCAGAGTTGCATCTTAGGAATTCCGACTGCAAGTATCATAGCAACCAAAGAGCCAATCAGGAGCCAGGCTGTTTTAGGTCACGCCCCTTATCGCCCGCACCGCTGGTTAAGCAGGGAGCGGGCGCTTAGCAGTGCTGTCAGTCAAACCTGTTGCTAAAGCTAGCAGGAGCGACCTCGGGAAGAGGGCGCCTGATTTGTCTCTAATCTTCACATCTTGAGTTGGAGACAAAATAGTGACCAGACAGTGACCACAGCCTTTTCTTTGATAAATGCTTCATTTTGGCGTAAAAACGTCGTCAGGTGCCTGCAGCTTCCAAGGCAGTGACCTCAACAGCACCGCTCTGAGTGTCATGCCCATAGACAGTATATATAAATGGACATAGCTAACCTGCTAGCTGCCATGTTCCAAACAGGAAGTGATCATGGGCGCATTTCCAGCTCCATCGACTCTGGCTCCAATTCGCTTTACATTGAAAAACCGTCCTCTCTCTCTGTAGCTGCTGCTGTCAGACTCGTCATTTTGGTCTTAAATGTTCGGATTAACCCTCTACATGATCCTGGGGTTTATGTTTTGCTTTTTTTAAAATCAGGAATCATGAACATTAATAACAGACAAATCAGGTGCCTTCTTTCCCCAAGGTTGCTCCTGCTAGCGTTAGCAACAGGTTTGACTAACAGCGTTGCTAAGTGCATGCTCCCTGCTAAACCAGCAGTGCGAGCGGGAAGGGGCGTGACCTTCAACAGCGTCGCTCCAGATTAGCTCTTTGGTTGCTATGATACTCGATGGAACTCGACTCCAAATTAGCCGCTACACCTGCTCTAGCCTCGATGAGCTTCATTTGGCTGGAGCTGAACGCTGTGGGTAACGTCACACTCACTTAGTCCACTTCTTTATACAACTTAACAGCCTCAGCAACTACTGCATTGTGTGAGCCCTGTTTTGTGCCGTCTGTGTGAGGCGTAACTGTTTTCCCTGTACTTTGTGTGTAGCAGGAGTCTCACATGATGCTTCAGTCTAAATCCGAGGACTCGACAACAGTTCAGATCGCCATGGAGACGTGTAAACCTGCACAGACACAAAAAGCACACGACCCCAGGTAGAAACAGAGCTCACATTCAAACTCACAGGATAATTGTGATGATACAAGTCTAGATATTTTGCATGTACCTGCTTGGCGTGTGTTCCTCTATAACCCGAACTCACCCTGAACCTCTCCTGCTGTCGCTGTCTCTGTTTTCACCCTGATGCCCTCCCAGGTCTGACCCCTCTGACATTAATATCTCAGATGAAATGTCTAAAACGACTGTGTGGAAAGCCCTGAACTCCAACCACAAAGACACGCACAGCTCCAAGAAGGCAAGGCCCCTCCCTCTGTTTACCTGTTGTCATGGTTACCTGTAGCTTGTGTTGATGCATATTTTCAGTCTTATGTTGTGATTTCAGGTGGAGGGCAGAGGCCTGTATAACTAAGGAAAATGAACAGTAGCTATGATAATGTTGTGCTCTGTCAAATCACTTTTTTCCATAGAGATTGGGTTCGCACATTTGCCAAAGCCTCAAACTACAAAGATATCAACCATAAACCAGCTCAACACATCTGATCTATGCCATGATGTAGTTTCCTCGTCACAAACAGACCTGGAGTTGTGTTTTGTTTCATTCACACATGTTTAACGCACAAACCTGCAGATTCTTCTCTCAAGCTTCACGTATTATATGTTTTTAAACTCCACACACCTTCACTAGAATCATTTGGATGATTTCAAACCTGGAATTGCCAATCTTCTACTGAACTAAAGGTAAAAGGAGCTGTTAACTTGAAAATGACCACTTGATGACATCACAAGGTAGAACAGAGCATTTTGAGCTTTGGGGATGTAACAGACTAATTATTAATTGTTAGTCAAACATGTGTGAATGAAACAAAACACAACTCCAGGTCATAAACTGTATAAAGAAGTGGACTAAGAGAATGAAGCTCATCGAGGCTAGAGAAGTTATAGCGGCTAATTTGGAGCCGAGTTCCATATTAATATTTCCGACCACAAGTATCATAGCAACCAAAGAGCGAATCCAGAGCGAGCATGTTGAAGATAATGCCCCTTCCTCCCCACACTGTTAGTTTTGAAGGGAGATTAGCAACGCTGTCACTCAAACCTGTTGCTAACACTAGTAGGAGCAACCTCGGAGAAAGTAGGCACCTGATTTCTCAGTTATTAATGTTCATATCTTGATTTACGGACACAATAGTGAAATAAAAACACCAGGATCATGTAGAGGGTTAATACGAACATTTAAGACCAAAATGAGTCTGACAGCAGCAGGTACAGAGAGAGAGACACAGTTTTTCAATAGAAAGTGAATTGGAGCCAGTGGAGCCATCATTTCCTGTTTGGAACGCTAGCAGGTTAGCTATATCCATTTAAATAAACAGTCTATGCTTCAGGTCTGTTTTTGAGGAGGAAACAACATTATAACCTGTCTTAAAGCTCACAAGATTTTGCGTAAATAGCACCTTTAAGACGGCCCTGTCCTCCAGCTCAGTTTGAAACTATGAACCGTTTATAATGTGTATGTTTTTTGCTAATATCTGTGTAACGTTTTCTTTTGCAGGATTGAAGGAATTGCTTTCATAGACGAGTAACAGGACGACTGCCATCTTGGAAAACTTAAGGTTGAAGACGCACATTTGGCTGTTGTGTCCAGTTAAAATGGACAAAAACATGTATTAACTACTAACTTAGTAATACCTCCGATGTTCAGTCGCCCAATGGGATCAGGCATCTCACTGTCGTACTCATCTGTTTTTATAATCATATTTCATTTCATTCATACACTGTCACCATTCCTCTTTTATGTCTTTCCTTTGCTCATATTAATTTAAAAACTAATCTTAGCTTCTTATTCGCACTTTAAGGCTACAGTTCTGGCTCTCAAACCTCTCACATCGTAAAGTACAACCAGATCTGAACCAGGTTTAAAACAGGACTAAACCAAGACTAGAACAGGACTAAACCAGGACTAACATAGGACTACACCACTGCTACACCCAAAAAATAACCCAATAAAGGACAAAATAGTTAAAACACTGTACACATGCTGATATGAACCAAAATCACCATCATCCAAACACAAACATAGAGTTTTATTGCTACTAAAACATACTGAACTTAACATCACAGTAATAGCATAGAACGGAAATGGTCTGACAACTGGACCACATCAAAACTATAAACTACAGGACTAAACCTGGACCTAAACCTGTACTAAATCAGGACTAAACCAGAACTAAACCAGGACGAATGTAAACGCTGCCATAGGGAAAATCACGCTCGTTATTTGGTCCAGTTTATTTGGTCCATTTTTGTCTTGTTTGGTCCTGATTTAGTCCAGGTTTAGTTGTGGGTTTAGTTCTAGTTTAGTCCCACATGTGGTGAATGTGCTCGTGGGAATGCAACGCTATCTCTGTCCCATTACAATGCTAATGCTAACACTGTGCTACAAAGTGCTTCTATATTCTCTCAACAATCCAGCAGTTGTGATGTAGTTATGAATAATGACTTTTACTTATTTAAAAAAATCCACTTTTTGGTGCTTTTTCCCATGTTATAAGGCTGTTTCTCATCAAAAACATGTCTGAAGAGGTTGTAGATGTCATCCATGCATGTTTGAGTAATCTAGCGATCTCTCCCGGGTCCTGTTCAAACCCTGCTTATGGATAGTTTTAAGATATGTACGAAGCTCCGCCCACAAGCCTACATCACCCATGCTCCCACATCACAATCTTCTATAAATATACAAAAACATGATACAAAACTGTACACTACAACTTCACAAACCCGATGTGATGTGCAGTAGTTTCATGTGGTATTAAAGAGGGGGTATTTGACTTCTATGGGGTATTAAGTGAACATATTTAGAACTCCATGTTTCTTTTTATTGTTTTGAAAATGCTGTATTCACTGAGTCCAAAACTCCTCCAACTTCACAGCGCAATCACATCACAATCAGCGTTAATGAAACTACTGCACATCACATCAGGTTTGTGAAGTTGTAGTGCACAGTTTTGTATCATGTTTTTGTATATTTATGTAGAATTGTCACGTGGGAGCATGGATGATGTAGGCTTGTGGGCGGAGCCTCGTACAGAATCATACAGCTAACCATAAGGAGGGTTTGATTAGGGCCCGGGAGAGATCGCTAGATTACTCAAACATGCATGGATGACTCTAAAACCTCTTCAGACATGTTTTTGATGACGGAACAACATAATAAAGCTCCAAAAAGCTGATTTTACAGAATAATCCCTCTTTAAACATATTGATACATTCATTTTCAAATCAATAAAAGGAAACATGGTTTATTTAAATATGTAATGTGTTAGCAGTTAATACCCCATAGAAGTAAAATACTCCCTCTTTAATTATTAGCATTATGAAGGACTAACTTTAAACTTAAAATAGACTAAATAGTGATGTGGTTCTATCTGCTTCTACCTCTGCAGGATTACAAAGAGACTGGCTCTGTCCCACTCTCCCATTTTCAAATTAAAATCCTTGGGCTCGGTTTGGACATAACTCATAACTATGAGTGTGATAGATTCCTCTGGGTTTGCAGCAGTGGGCTCTCCTCACAAGAACTGACGCAGTGCTAGCTCTGCAGGTTTAGCTTAACGTCAAATAAATCAGTGGCGTTTTGCTAAAGGTCTCTGCCTCAGTGAACACAATAACTCAACATTAGTTATGGCTCCGGGTTACACACAGGACTGCACCAATCTGAACCAAAAAAAACCATTGATTTTTCTGACAAGTTTTGCTAACAGATTTCAGTTTTTATTTTCAAATCAAGGTTCAGTCCACATGACCGGAAACAGAACCGTTTAAAAGCGTGAAAACCCAAACAAGTTCATTTTAAACAGTTTGCAGTGGTCCAAAGTGACTCCTCACTTATCTTATGCATTATGACCACCCTAATTATTCACCAAGATGAGGTTATAAGCACTTAATACAACTTTCAGACACCAGAGCGGAGATTTGCTGCTATAACTAGCTAGCTAACATGCACTTCCTAATGATCTGACAACAAAACGCTTTATAATCAGATGCAGACAGCACACAGCAGACTTATTTTGACCTCAAAAGCTGTTTAAACAATAGATCTGTACTGGGGCAGGACACCTTTTGCTCAAAAACATGGAACTAAATCAGATACAAAGACTCCCATTTTAGGACCTGTTTGTAGAAGTTTAAACTACAGGGTTAGAGATAGTTAACATTATACATTTATGTTATATTTTGTTGTACAGTGGTCCCTCGCTATTTCACAATTCACTTTTCGCGGCCTCGTTGTGTCGCAGATTTTTTTAGTGTACTTTTGCGTGCTTTTTTTTATATGAACGTGCGTTGTGTTCTGCGTCCTGATTGGCTGAGGGACTGTAGACCATTGTGTTCTCCGTCCTGATTGGCTGAGGGACTGTAGACCATTGTGTTCTGCGTCCTGATTGGCTGAGGGACTGTAGACCATTGTGTTCTGCGCGTCTGATTGGCTGAGGGACTGTAGACCATTGTGTTCTGCGTCCTGATTGGCTGAGGGACTGTAGACCATTGTGTTCTGCGTCCTGATTGGCTGAGGGACTGTAGACCATTGTCCATCAGTCTCCTCCGTGTCTCCTGTACAGTACAGAATGTGTCAGACAAATTTGAATTTCAATTTGAGAATAATTGTAAGAATAAAACTGTCTACTTTATTTTTAGAACATAACCCCTGCGACAGACGAGGGACCACTGTATTACATAAATAATTTCACTTCTTGTGATTTCATTACTAAAAAAAAATATTTGAAATTGCGATTTTTATTCAGTTCTGATTAAAGGTGCAGTTCTTTTGGTCCTGTTTAAATCCTGTTTAAAATAACCTCAAGCGCAGGTATGGTACAGGCATAGGCCTTACCACAGAGTTTGATTCGATACCGATACCAATGCTGATATTTAATACTGGTCAAATCTTAAGGGTGAAGGGATTTAAATAAACTAAAGTACTGTTGGGGGTTATTTTTTATATAACGATACTGATTCTCGATACTAGTCAAGTCTTAAGGGTGAAGAGATTTAAATAAATGAAGAAATGGCCATAGAATGTCTAAAATTTAAGTCAAAATGTTGCAATAAAAATATTAATAACATAATAGTATCCCACATTTGCACTCAGTCAGTATCGATATCACAATACTTCAATATCAATACCATCCCTATTATGTAGTTCATTTAAATCAGTTTATTAGAAGTAGCATTTTAGCTTGTACCAGATCAACAGTTGTAAAGCATCATTTCAAAATTTGTTAGAATCCACAAAAGGTTTGATTTTTAAAAAAAACTGTACAGTGAACTTTTGATAATGATAAAAAACAATATTTACTTTACTAAGAATTATAAGAGCATTAGTTTGATTTGAGTGTGTAGAAATGAGCCGAACCTGAGACAAGTGCCGTGTTTGAGTCGTGTTAAAGCCATAGTGCAGTGTTATGTACGGAACATCAGAACTACTGCTACTGAAACAAACGCTCACATATTTACAGAATATTCATCACATTTCACCCATTAAACATCTGTTCATGTCCCTGTACAGCCAGACAAATGGAAGGAATTCATACTTTGCAGCTGATGTCGTCAATATTCCCCTGGGGGTGTGAAGCTAACTGGAAGCACTGCTCTGTCTAACGCTTTGTTACTCAAGTTAGACTTTAATCTGAGTTTTGCTTTAACTCAGTCTGACCAGAAAAAACTGACTTAGCTGAAATGCAACAGGTGAGATGATTTGTGTCCTTCTCAAATAGCATTACAGTCACAAGCTAGCTAGCATTAGCCAACACGTTAGCCCCAGTGTGACATCTCTGTAAAGTATCAATACAGACATTTTCACTGCATTTAAAGCAGCACTGCGTAACTTCTCTGATGGAGGGTCTGTCAGTTGCTTGTCTCCGTAAATATGTTATTGCTTTGCCTATAATGTTCCACAATTTGGCTTTAAACTGATATATCTTTATGGAGATGAGTCAGGTCTGTGAAGAGGCGAGCGCACTCACAATAAGAATACCTATTACCTACACTTTTAATGAATTAAATCAGTGCTAAATAGATGCGTTTAATGCTGTACTGTAGAGTTTTCCAGGCAAAGCACTTACATCTCCATGGAGACAAGGTATGCGGATGACACTCCACTAAAGACGTTCCACAGTGCACCTTTAAATCCCATAGACTTTCATTCATTCCCTTTAAATGTGGTTGGTAGGTTTCTGGATAGGCGTCTATAGATATGTTATTGCTTTGAGTCAGATCAGTGGAGAGGCGAGCCCACTCACTACAAACAATACTTATTACTGTGGATCCTTCTAAGCAAAGCAATAATATCTCCATTGAGTCAAGTAGGTAGTGAACCCTCCACTAGGAAAGTTCCACCATGCACCTTTAAATACCATAGACACTCATTCATTCCCTTTAAATGTGGCTGGTGGATTGTGGGTAGGCGTCAGTGAGTAAATGTGTATTAATATTGTTCTGTCTTTACCTCTTTGGATGAAAAAAGTCCAGATGTTTTGAAGGAAACTAAACTCTGCCTCTTTAGTTGCTGCATATTTTCTTAAAGCAATAATCTGCCCCATGTGACCCCAAAGACACAGGGATCTGCATGCTGGGACTGCGCTAAGCTGGCATGCTACACAGACTGCGCTAAGCTAGCAGGTTACGCAGACTGCGCTAAGCTAGCAGGTTACGCAGACTGTGGTCACTTTAAAAGGCCAAATTATATTTAAGTGAGCTGGACAGAAAAGTTGAATGTTGTACAAACTGTAAATCAAAAAATGAAAACAAAAAGGAAAGAGACACAGTGTTTGTGCTGCTTCATCAGGCTGAGTTCACAATGTCAAAAAATACAATTTAGAATATGAAATGTTGGGCAATTACCAATATAAGACTTCAAACATTTTTCATGTCAAACCAGAACTGAACCAGGACTAAACCAGAACTAAACTGAGACAAAACCGGGATTAAACCGGGACTAAACCAGGACTAAACCTGGACTAAACCGGGACTAAACCTGGACTAAACCTGGACTAAACCAGGACTAAACCAGGACAAAGTCAGGACTAAACCAGGACTAAACCAGAAATAAACTTGGACTAAACCAGGACTAAACTTGGATTAGACCAGGACTAGACAGGACTACACTCAAAACTAAACTGGGACTAAACTAGGACTAGAACAGGACCAAACCGAGTCTGCATCAGAATTAAACTGGACTCAAACCAGGACCAAACAAGTAACAGCAGTGAACTCAGCTTTTCTCTGCGGTTCAGTGTTTATGAAAGAAATGTTCTGAGGACTGGCTCCACATATTTACCATTTGAATCTCGTGTCTTAAATCCTTTTAAAACATTTTTGCCCTGAGTGTGAAAAGATCATTTTACCCTTGTTCATTTACACAGAGATGTTGAACTTTTCCACTTGCCCTGGACATTTTAAAGGAGCTGTACCTGATTTTTACATGAACATGAAAAACAGAGTGAGTTCATTTTAAACAGTTTGCAGTGGTCCAAAGTCACTCCTCACTTACCTAATGACTCACCACCATGACTTTTTAAGCACTTTTCAGAACTTTCAGAGACCACACACAACTTTGCCATGACGTTAAAGCTAAAAACAAAGCCTGATGCAATTCCTGATCATCGGACAATAAAGCACTTTATAATCAGATGCAGACTTATTTTGAGCTCGAGAGCTGCTCAGACATAGATCTGTACTGGGGCGGGACACACGTTTAGCTCAAATACATGGAAAAAAATCAGGTACAGGGCCTTTTAGAATGTTATGATCTCCTACTCCCCCACTAGAGGGCGCTAAGTCCTACACACACACAGTAATGTACTTTTGACCAACACGGTGCAATATAAAGATGAATGTGACGATGATAAAAAAAAACTACACAGATGATGTTTTCTGTGCCAAAATGAGAGTTCACATAAATATAAGTTTGCACAGATCCAGAGTCACTTATATCTCTAAAAATCAGGCCCTATTTTTCTGAACATAAAGATTGTATCGTATATTTTCTTTGCAAAAAGATGTAAATCTAAGAATAATTAAGGTTAAGCAGTGTGGAGATGTTTATGTGAGAAACAGTGATACGAGAGAGACGTGTGCGGAGACGAGTTCAGATGAATGCAGAAAGTACACTTCAGATTCACGCTCATAAAAAGAAAATATTAAACACAGATTATTCAGAATGTCATTGTTCAAATCCTGTTTTTGATTGTAGATTTTAAACATGTGTTGTATGGAGCAGAGATGGAAGTATTGCTGTTACTACAGACTTTTACTCAAATGAATGTACACACACGATACCTTGGGAAGTATGTTTGCAAAAAATACTGTGTACTTTTACTATAGTACCCACAAAGAACTGCAGTTTGTGAAAGTCTAAAGCTCAAATTGAACTGGATTAATAACAATCCGGAGGTAGTTTTTGGCGTTTTCATGCTAATGTCAACTCAGAAACATAAAAAATACAAAAATAACGCCACAAATGAAAGAAATCTCATCTCTATTTTTCCCTTCGTTTTTTTAATTCGGTTGTGATTTTAAATATGACTAATCCCCGTTCTTTGTCCCACATTGACTCTGTAATTCATAAACCACAGACTCAGGAAGCAACATGGGTGAAGTGTCTTGCCCAAAGACACAATGAAAGTATGCACCATTTACATTTTATTATAACCTTTATTTTGCCAGGCAAAACAATTAGAACAAATTCTTATTTACAATGTTGGCCTGGTGTGCAAAAGCACCAAGGGAAAGGGAGAGGGAGTCAAACAAAACACAAAAAACAATTATTAGTAAAAGAATCAGAGATATAAATACATAAAAATGACCTTCAGTGACTAAAACATTTACATGAGTGTTTAGAAATGTCCTTCACTTTACATTTAAAATTAACATTAGCATTAGCTTGAGTAAACCTGCCACTTTTTAAACACGTAATTGTCCCCCAAGTGAGCCACAGTATGTCACTTTCTGCCAAAAAATGGACGACACTTGTCCCTCACTAGATCATGGTCACCTGTCGCCGTTTCACAGATTTTTTAGTACAAGGGACTGTAGACCATTGTGTTCTGCGTCCTGATTGGCTGAGGGACTGTAGACCATTGTGTTCTGCGTCCTGATTGGCTGAGGGACTGTAGACCATTGTGTTCTGCGTCCTGATTGGCTGAGGGACTGTAGACCATTGTGTTCTGCGTCCTGATTGGCTGAGGGACTGTAGACCCATTGTGTTCTGCGTCCTGATTGGCTGAGGGACTGTAGACCATTGTGTTCTGCGTCCTGATTGGCTGAGGGACTGTAGACCATTGTGTTCTGCGTCCTGATTGGCTGAGGGACTGTAGACCATTGTGTTCTGTGTCCTGATTGGCTGAGGGACTGTAGACCATTGTGTTCTGTGTCCTGATTGGCTGAGGGACTGTAGACCATTGTGTTCTGTGTCCTGATTGGCTGAGGGACTGTAGACCATTGTCCATCAGTCTCCTCCGTGTCTCCTGTACAGTACAGAATGTGTCAGACAAATTACATAAATGTTGGATCACAGTGTGACTCTGAAGTGCTGTATGTTTGCAAGTTTTCTCCTCGACAAAACCCCACAATGTCGATGAAACGTTCTGCACCGACAAAGGCACCGACGAAGGTTTGAACTTTGAGAGAGTTTAAACAAGAGAGAAATGTGAGAAAATGTTAATGCCTGTGTGAGAAAAGTGTATAAAGTGTGTGGTGAGGGGTTTTACAGACAAGAAACAGAGAGAATAATTGTAAAAAATAAAGCTGATATTTCGTGGATTATTTATTGCGGGTTATTTTTAGGACTTGACCCTCGCCATAAACCAGGGACCAGTGTAAAAATAATTGTGAATTTATTCATTCCACAGAAAAACATGCGTCCTTACTCTGAGCTCGCATCTCCACAGACCTGACTTGTATTTGGAGATGGAGATGGGCCTCTCCTTTTGTTGTTTGTTTCCATGGTAATGTTGTTCCAGTGACCAGAATATTCCAGGATAAAACAAATGATAAATGTCTGGTTTGGACTTTGTATTTCCATGGAAACACACAGCCGACTTTCACAACGAGAAAGTTCCATCCTGCGACTTCAAGTGTTGAGCGTTTGTCAGTAATAATCCTTAAAGATATATTTACTTGAACTCTTTTAACTCTCTAAAAACCCCAAACACATCTTCATTTTGAGCTGCTCACTCCTCCATAGCTCTGACCTCTACCTCAGCGTGTCGTCTTTATAACACTACGCTCTCATATAAACTCCACATACGCAGTACTACTTCCACCTCTGCTGCTTCACATGTCCATGTACTACACAGTTTTCATGTATTTGTACTTTGAGTGTGAATACTCGGACCGCAGTGTCGACCGGAATGACGCCCGACGAGCATGAGTACTGCTAACTCTGTAAATACTTTAACCATCTGAATGTATCCCGATCAGACAGGCTTCCATTATGAGTACTATACCAAACTGTTGACCCGCGTTTCCATAGCGACGTGTATAATATGTGTGTGTACAGTACTACCACAGCCTCAGCGCTCATGACCAAGATGAGCTGTGAACACATAGAAATGGTGATGTTTTATAGAAATGCTCAGACTATATTCAAACTGTGTCTTTTCCATGGCATTAGGCGCTGTTATAGGCTGAAGCTGTTCAAAAATATATAAAAATACACATGGAGGTCACATTATGAGGTACAAACAGAGACAGGGGAGTTTCTTTGAAATAAAACACGTCTGTCTCAAAATGTGTAACTGGTACCAACTTAAAATCCTGTGTTTCCTCGTCACAAACAGACCTGGAGTTGTGTTTTTTGTTTCATTCTCACATGTTTAACACACAAACCTGCAGATTTAGGCTGAGTTTTTCTCTCAAACTGAAAACACTCTGTTCCACCTTGTGATGTCATCATGTGGTAATACAGGAAGAAGTGCTCCACTGTGTTTTTTAAACTCCACACACCTTCATTTCTAGATTTCAGTGCTGGAATTGACCATTTCTACTGAACTAAAGGTAAAAGGAGATGTTGACTTGAAAACTACCACTTCATGACATCACAAGGTGGAACAGAGCATTTTGAGCTTTGGAGATGTTACAGACTAATAATAAAGTGTTACTCAAACATGTGAATGAAACAAAACACAACTCCAGGTCTGTTTTTGAGGAGGTAACAACATTAGAACATGACTTAAAGCTACAAGACTCAACTTTGTGTAATTTAGGAGAAAAATATCTCAGTCATATTCATAAAAATGGCATTACTGCATTTTTAAACCTCCATGGAGACAGACGTTTTATGGAGATAAACAGCATTTCCATGGAAACAAGCAAAAAAAAAAAAAAATCAAGTAAAAGTAAAAGTATCACATGAAAAATCTACCTGAGTAAAAGTATTAAAGTACCTGTTTAAAAATGTACTTAAAGAGTAAAAAGTCACAATATTTTGTGCAGATTTTGAGTCTTATAAAGCTTCAAATGTGGTGGTTTTGATAAAGATTTGAGCTGAGTTTTTGTTCTTCTGTACCTCATACCGTGTCCTCTTTGTGTACATCACTTTTATCCCTGTTCTAGAAAATATATCTGGAGAAATCATCTCTAAAAAGGTGATATTTGTGGCGCTCCCTGACTGGTTGTTCTGTGTAGACCGTGTGTGTCTTTATGGGATGTGTATCTGTGTTAGTTCAAAGACAAAGTGCATCGTGGGTAATGTGAGCGTCGGCAGGAGAATGGGGCGTTCAGGGACACCACGTGAACTGCAGTGACCTCAGTCCTACAGGAGCCATGGAGACCTGCCTCCACTGGACGAGTCTCAAATACTGTTTTATATATGTCCATGTAATGTCACTTTTGATTATAAATGACAATAAAACTATTATGTTCAAAACTACTCACAGTTTGGGATTTTTTAAGAGCAAAAACACAGGTTCAACTTTTAAAATCATGTCCATGAAAAAACGTTAAGGGTTATGGTCATTTTAGTGAGTTAAAGCCTCAGTGTGTAACTTTTTTAGCCAAAGAAATGGACTAAAATAAAAGTATGTTGTTTTTAAACTGAGACCATATAAAAATGTGTGTCCTTACTCTGAGTGGGCTCGCATCTCCACAAACCTGGCCTTCTGCTGCTCGTTTCCATGGAAATGTTGTTCGTTCCGTTGGCTGTAATATTCCATAGTAAGGCATTAAACATGTCTGTGTTCAAAGAGAAGTGTAGTTTTAACCTTCTGTTTCCATGGAATCACACAGGAGACGTTTCACATGCAGAAAGTTACGCAGTGCGGCTTTAAGTTTTCAAACCATATACAGTAGGTGGCCCCAAAAGCAGAGAAAAAGGCAAGTAACAAGGATTATTTTACAGGCGAGATGGAGTCAGAGGCTGTGAGTTTGGAGCTGGAGAAGGTAGATACTGGAGCTGGAGCAGACTGGGAGGCACAGAGATCTGAGGCTCACAGAAAAAGAAAAAAATTCCAAACAGAGTTTGGATGTAAAGAGCTTAAATGCCTGATTCTTGTCAGTCACAGTGGAGTAGGGTTTGGGTTAGGAGGGAGAGCTCAGAGGAAACTTGTCACTACAACATTACATTCACTCTCATAGTATTTTGTTGTACATCGTATAAAGACTTGGTTCTCTCCTCTCACCGTTGTAGGAGGTTCTTGTTCCTCTGGAGATCTTCATCAGGAGTGGTGTTTCAGAATTCCTCCCTAAACAAAGAAACTGTGTGATTAGACTGTTTTTTGAGAGGAACAGCAGATCACACAGCCTGAAGGTCTCTTTTTGGACCAGGGTTTGTTCACTTCTTCTTCTCATGTGGGGCAGAGCATCTGGTTGGTCTCCAGAAATGTTTTTGGGGTCCCGAAACACTTTTGGTGAGAGTTTGGTGTAATGTTTTATTCTAATTTACAGATCCAGGTTTAACATGTGTGGATCTGTGTTCTTCTTCTACATCTGACTGGACCCAGAGCTGGAGAAGTGGTTGGAGTTGCAGAAGACACAGCGGAGATGGTGATGACTGTGGAAATGTTTTTTTTTCTGTCAGATACAGACAGGAACAGAGATGTGGAAACTGGACTTGGGTTTCTTTAATGAAAACTAAACAAAAGTCTAATCATGTAGCTCATTATGACATATTAGATTTGAGTTTGTCAGGATTAAACTACAGTCCTCCATATGGATCCTAAAAGTGCAATAATCTCGAGTTACAAAACAATCTGCATTATTTCTCCAGAGACAGAAAACCTTCTCACTGTGTTGAGTCATGTTCTAATGATCAGGGCTCCCTCCGGTGGTGGTTCACTGTGTGGACGATACCATGGGCAGCTCCACCAGACTCAGCTCTCTGTGAAAAGTCAAATGTCATGAATAAAATGATGACTTTTGTGTTGATCTTTACTCTTGCTCTTCTCTTTTCTAGATCATGGTGGATCCGTGCTGACTCCAGCCTCACAGTGGAACACATTTCTGGACATAGATAAAATCACACGTATTTGATGATCAAACAGGTTCAATATATATAAACTCGTGTCACACTGAAGGGCCCCGCCCTGTCTCTGTCCTCAACACAGGGACATGTCTTTCACTGTGGGCCCTCAACTTATACTGCTGGGGCCACCCGCCATCAAAGCCCTTTTTATGGGACTGAGAGGAAGGTGTAAAAGCAAATTCATTCTCCTATAAGATAAAAAGCACAAACCCAGGGAAATGTACTTTAGGTCCTTCTTTAAAAGAACAAGCATCTGTATCAGACCAATTCAGAGGGCCCAAGACTTCAGGGGATGCCCCTCGTCACTTCAGTGCCACGTGTTCATACATGAACATGAAGACGTGTTCATATATGAAGGAACAAACAACAAATATTTATTTATTGAAAATTTTCAACAACATCTGCATGTTTTCTCTTCTTTTGAGATATGGAATGTTAAACCTTTTCTTATTAAAATAAATGTTTAATAATAGTTTTGCTTAAACTCTGAATCCAGAACAAGCATTAACAAATGAGAAATACATTTTTAAATCAATGATATGTCTGAAATAATATGTCTAAATAATATTTGTAGCTTTTGAGCTCCTTTAAATTTTTTTTCACAAGCCAACAACTAGTCAAAAATAAAAACTTGCTTTTTCAACTATGAACAGTCCAAAGACATAAAGAAAACATTCCTCCAGTGTCAGTTTGCTGCTCTGTGATTTACTCTGATGCACATGGTCCAAAGGAGGTACCTGGCAACTCTTTTTAGATGCAAGTTCATCAAAGTCTGGGGTCAGGTCTGAGCTGAGGAAATCCTTAGGGCTGAATGAAGGTTTTCGTCAGTGGTGTTTTGTTCATCTTCATCAAAGAGAAGAGTTGTTCACATAGAGATGTGCTGCATTTGAGCAGCTTGTGCCCGGAGTAGTGGCAGTGTGTCGGGAAGGACCTGTGGGAACTGTGCCGCACCACCGGAGTCAGACTTTGACTGGAGCGAGTCACTGGAGTCAGTCAGCTCCATCTGGAGGTTGGTTGGTGCGCTCGTCACGTCAATCGCAAACGAATTACTGAGTAGTTCAAATCTGCATTTTTGGGCTTCGAAGTCGGTAAATCGTTGGGAAAACTCCGCACTGAGTGCGCTCAGTTTTTCAGCAAACTCTGCAATGGGCAGCAGGCGCTCTGCTCTTTCATGATTTGGCAGCACAGAAAATGAGCCAAGTTTCCAGCATCTGAGTCTCCACAAGCACAGCCTGGTTCTAAAGGCCCTCACTGCACTGTACATGTCTGGAACTGCTACATAAGGCTTCTTGGTGTATGATGCAGTGGTAAACTGTGAGCTCACCTGCATCGTTCTCCCGCATCTTCTCCTGAATCCTGCTCATCAATCCTCTCTTTTGACAACACATCACGGGCATCATCTGTCGTCAGGGCCACGAGTTTATCCCAGGGCAGCCTCATTTCACTGAAACAACTGGACACCTCCTCAAAGATTTATTTTCCTGTGGTTGTATGAAGAATAAAGGAAACTCCCGCACACTGTCTCACTCTTAATGCAATTTTATTCCACACACAACGTTTCGGTCGCTCTGACCTTCCTCAGGTATGAGGACAGACCCTTCCGCTCCCCTTATATAAATGAAAGGAGCGCCCCCTTCAGTTCAATCAACCAATAATGGTGAGACACATCTATTCACAATCAGACCCAACAACACCCGCAAGATTGTGCATAATTCATTATACAAACGTTTTTTGTGAATTAAAATGCATGTATAAAAACTAGAAAAATATAATGATTATTATGAATGACAGAAAATAGCAAATTTATGCTATTTTTTTTTTTTATTCCAGTAAAAAACAACATAATTGACATAAATGACATAACTGACACCCCCCATAGAGTTCCATTACAGCCCAACAGGTGAACCATGTGGGCGGGGCAACAGGTTCACCACGAGGGTTGACGCGCACGTGATGACACTCCTGATGGGAAACTTCTTTCCAGTGGAAGGATGGCAGCAATGAGAGGTCTTAGTATTATGGCACTGTGCACAACTGCCACACCGAGAGTTGCCATTAGGAAGAGGGGCAATAAGAGTTTGTGTGTTTGGTGTGTTTCTGCCATGAGAAAAGTCTGAATGTACCAGCGCGTCTCTCAGATTTCTGCCTCTTCTGTGTGTGAACAGCGGTGGATCTTGGAATATTTGTGTCAATTCTGGATCAGTCTTTAAAATGTGCCAGTGTTTTAAAATGACTGATTTGATTTTGTGGCTCTGGGGTGAATACACTGTACTAAAAACCGCAGAAAAACGTCTCTCATTTACCGAGTCCTTGTTCCTTAAAAGCGCGTCCCTTGGTTTGGATAACGCAGCTTGATGAGCCTCCTCTATCCACGAATATCCTCTCTCCATGAATTTTGCCTTCATCTCTCTGGATCTTTCTATAAAGTCCTCTGTGCTCTGGCACACCCGTCTGAGGCAAAAAAAAACTGGCTTTTGGGGAGACCTCTTTTTAAATGCGTGGGGTGTGCGCTCGTGGCCAGTAGGAGAGTGTTCTTGTCTGTGGCTTTTGATACAGTGTTGTACTCAAGAGACCGCCACTAATTTCAATCCACATGTCCAGAAAATGAATTTTCCTTTTGCTGTCTTCACTTGTTAATTTTCGATTGGGTTTAAACTGATTAATCAAATTCACAAAGTCTGTTACCTGCTCACGATTACCTTGAAAAACACAGAATATATCATCAATGTATCTGAAGTATATCAGAATATTCTTGTGATAAGGGTTGTGCTCAGGGTTGTAAATGTACAAATGTTCAAAATAACCCATGTAGAGATTGGCATCATTGGGGGCATATCGTGCCCAGGCTTGTACCTGACACCTGTTGGTAAAATGTCTTATTAAAACTAAAGAAGTTGTATTTCATGATGAAAGTTGCCAGATTCAGGATGAATTCATTCGGGGGCTTCTCAGACGGTTCACATGTTTGTAGAAAAAAGTTCATTGCGTCCAGCCCCTCCTCATGTGGGATGTTTGTGTAAAGGCTGGAGACGTCCAGCGTGTGAGTAAATACACGTCTTCAGGGAGGTCAGTGACTGCACATATTTGATTCATAAAATCAGTAGAGTCTTTTAAATATGCTGGAAGTTGTTGTACATGTTCTTTTATGTAAAAATCCACATATTCCGACAAAGGAGCCAATAACGAGCCAATCTGTGCTACGATAGGACGGCCCGGGGGTCATCAATGTTTTTTATGAATTGTTGGCAGTGTGTAAAAAAACGGTATAATAGGATCACTGCAACGCAAGAACTCGACTCTGATTTAGTGACCCACTCACGTGATAACGCCGTCTCTAGGGACTGGAAGATTTCACTCTGAAACGCTCGGGTGGGATCTGCAGGCAGTCTTTTGTAACAGGTAACATCAGATAACTGTCAATGTATTTCTGCTTCGTATTTATCCGTGTCTTGTATGACAATAGCGCCCCCTTTGTCTGCTGGTTTTATTATTATATCTTTATCATTCATTAACTCGTTTAACGCTTTCTTTTCTTCCTTTGTTAAATTATCAGTATAATGATACTTATTTTTGCACAGATCCATAGCATCTCTTTCAACCAATCTACAAAATGTGTTGATGGAGGAATTTGATACTTGAGGACAGAAAGTGCTTTTTGGTCTAAAGGGGGTCACAGATTCTCTTGACATTTTTTGATGTCTGAAGAAATATTTTAACTTTATTTGTCTAAAACATTTAAACAAATCAATCTGTAAATTGAAGGCATTCACAGGTTTCTGAGGGACAAAGGAGAGACCTTTTGACCTTTCCCCTTCTACGTTTCTTTTTTCTCTGTGGTGTCGCCGGGCTAAAAAAGAAGAAGAAGAAGGCGCTGACGACTCCCGGGATGAGTATGTAGAATCACTCTCCTGGTAGAATCCTCGGTGTCCATGTTGGGTCTGCGCCGGTCTCGCCACGTTTTGTGCGTCCCAGCTGTAGAGGTTGGGTCCGTGCGTGTTGGTCCAGCGTTTCTTTGTTCCACACGGCGCTGGTTTCCCTCGTCCCATTTGTGCACCTGGTTTCTTTGATAATCCTCTATGTCTCTTTTACTTCACTTCATCCTCCAGCATCTGGACTCCCCGGGAACCTATGCCAGGATCCTCCCTGCTCTGCTCCAGGACAAGCTCGCTCAGCTCAACGTGCCTGACTCCACCTGCAGGTGGATCACCGACTTCCTGACGGACAGGAGGCAGCGCGTGCGGCTGGGGAAGAATGTCTCGGACACTCGGACAATCAGCACAGGATCTCCACAGGGCTGTGTACTTTCTCCTCTGCTCTTCTCCCTGTACACCAACTGCTGCAGCTCCAGCCACAACTCTGTCAAACTGGTCAAGTTTGCGGATGACACCACCCTCATCGGGCTCATCTCGGACGGGGATGAGTCTGTCTACAGGAGGGAGGTGGATCGGCTGGTGTCCTGGTGCAGCAGCAACAGCCTGGAGCTCAACGCCCAGAAGACAGTGGAGATGATTGTGGACTTCAGGAAAGTCACAGCCCCCCTGCCTCCCCTCGCCTTGACTGACTCCCCCATCACCACCGTGGACTCTTTCCGCTTCCTGGGCACCTGCATCACCCAGGACCTCAAGTGGGAGCCGACCATCAGCTCCCTCATCAAGAAAGCCCAGCAGAGGATGTACTTCCTGCGGCAACTGAGGAAAGCCAAGCTGCCGGTCCAGATGATGGTGCAGTTCTACACGGCCATCATCGAGTCCATCCTCACCTCCTCCATCACTGTGTGGTTCACTGGGGCCACTGCCAGGGACAGACAGAGACTGTAGCGCATTGTGCTCTGCTGAGAAGGTGATTGGCTGCATCCTTCCATCTCTCCAGGACCTGTACGCCTCCAGGACTCGGGGGCGAGCAGGTCGTATAGCAGCTGACACTTCTCACCCTGGACATGGACTATTTCAGCCACTTCCCTCTGGCAGGAGGCTACGGTCCATCAGGACCAGAACCTCTCGTCATAAGAACAGTTTCTTCTCCTCTGCTGTTTGTCTCATGAACACTTTATAATATCTGCACTAAACTGGACACTTCATAACACTGGTCACTAAATAACCCATGATGCACTGTTGTTGTGTTGATGCTGCTGTTGTATATATTTTTTACCTGCATGCCCGTATTTGTATTTATTCAGTGTGGGGTTTTTTTTGTGTGTGTTCTATGTGCACTTTATCACCGAAGTAAGTTCCTAGTCTGTGAGCTCTGCTCACGGACAATGGCAATAAAACTTCTTCTGATTCTGATTCTGATTTGTGCTTTCGTATTTTTGATGCCTGCAGAGTTTCTTGGTATCTCCTTATGTTCTCTGCCATTACCAGTTCTATGTCCTTAAACATGTCTCCAAATTTTCTTTTCATCTCCTCCTCATGTTGCTGGATTTCCACTTTTATTTCTTGGGCTTCTTCTGTAACTTTCTCTATTACTAGAAGCATCAAGTCCAGGGAACATTTATTGAGGATTTCACTCCAGCGTTTTACAAAAGTTTCACTGTGTGGTTCCTATTGTCGGGGGTTTTATTGAATGTGTAAACCCCCTAGGAACCTTTTTACTTTTCCACTACTCTCTTACAGTGGAGCCATGCATCAGTAGACGTGTTTCTTTTTGTTTCAGTCTCTCCAATTTTATCTTTTCATCCTGTGTGGTCAGTGCACTGCTCATATCCGTGCTCTTGAGTAGAATTCTCTGGGCATCCTCTGCCGTGAATTCGAAAGTATTGGCGTGGTTCTGGGTCAAGGTGTTTAATTCTTCAAAGGAGCTCATTGTAGTTTTTGTAGAGAGTGCTCAGGGTGCTAGAGTGAAAGAATACAGTCCTCGTTTCTGTGTAAGCTCTGCACACCTGACTGGGCGACAGGTGCGTAGGAGGTGAAGCACTTTGTATGAAGAATAAAGGAAACTCCCGCACACTGTCTCACTCTTAATGCAATTTTATTCTTTATAGAAAAATCCAGAGAGATGAAGGCAAAATTCATGGAGAGAGGATATTCGTGGATAGAGGAGGCTCATCAAGCTGCGTTATCCAAACCAAGGGACGCGCTTTTAAGGAACAAGGACTCAGCAAATGAGAGACGTTTTTCTGCCATTTTTAGTACAGTGTATTCACCCCAGAGCCACAAAATCAAATCAGTCATTTTAAAACACTGGCACATTTTAAAGACTGATCCAGAATTGACACAAATATTCCAAGATCCACCGCTGTTCACACACAGAAGAGGCAGAAATCTGAGAGACGCGCTGGTACATTCAGACTTTTCTCATGGCAGAAACACACCAAACACACAAACTCTTATTGCCCCTCTTCCTAATGGCAACTATCGGTGTGGCAGTTGTGCACAGTGCCATAATACTAAGACCTCTCATTTCTGCCATCCTTCCACTGGAAAGAAGTTTCCCATCAGGAGTGTCATCACGTGCTCTTCAACCCTCGTGGTGAACCTGTTGCCCCGCCCACATGGTTCACCTGTTGGGCTGTAATGGAACTCTATGGGGGGTGTCAGTTATGTCATTTATGTCAATTATGTTGTTTTTTACTGGAATAAAAAAAATATATAGCATAAATTTGCTATTTTCTCTCATTGATAATAATCATTATATTTTTCTAGTTTTTATACATGCATTTTAATTCACAAAAAACGTTTGTATAATGAATTATGCACAATCTTGCGGGTGTTGTTGGGTCTGATTGTGAATAGATGTGTCTCACCATTATTGGTTGATTGAACTGAAGGGGGCGCTCCTTTCATTTATATAAGGGGAGCGGAAGGGTCTGTCCTCATACCTGAGGAAGGTCAGAGCGACCGAAACGTTGTGTGTGGAATAAAAATGCATTAAGAGTGAGACAGAGTGCGGGAGTTTCCTTTATTCTTCATACAAAGTGCTTCGCCTCCTACGCACCTGTCGCCCAGTCAGGTGTGCAGAGCTTACACAGAAACAAGGACTTTTTCTGTGGTTGTGCCATGCATGGATTTTAATCCTAAAATCCTAAATCCTAAAGTTTAAAGTCCACTCCACAGATAAAGACTGATAACAAAGCAGTGTCAAAGTGTCACTGCTTTCGTCCACAGCAAGTGAGTAAGCCCCGTTTTTAAGAGAGGGGCAAAGCTTCATGCATGTATTTGAGTGTGAGCCATGAGAGAGGGAGTTGGGCGGGAGGAATAAAGAGGGAGAGAGAAAAAGAGAGAATATAATGGATGTAATCTGTTTACATTTCACAGTAGAAATGTAGTAGCTGGTCAACCATGGCGCCACAAACAACAATATTACCCAAGTTTATTTGTGCAAACAGAAGATGTTGCTCTAGTTTAAAGTGGGCAGGCTCAGTAATTACACAGAAATTAAGCACAAAGGTTTATTTTTTAATCTTAACAATACATTCTATAAAAGAACCTCATCTTCATTTAAAACAACTGGCTCTTGTTGTAAAACATTAACACAAACCAAAACCTTGTCACGCTCTGTTCAAGCTATTTCTCTCCTGTGTGATTTCTCATATGTCCTTTCAAACTGCTGCTCGCAGAAAATCGCTTATTACAGACAGAACAGCTGTAAGGTTTGTCTCCTGTGTGTGTTCTCATGTGTTGTGTGAGATTACTCTTTACAGTAAATGCTTTCTCACAGACAGAACAGCTGTAAGGTTTGTCTCCTGTGTGTGTTCTCATGTGATTTGTGAGAATACTCTTTACAGTAAATGCTTTCTCACAGACAGAACAGCTGTAAGGTTTGTCTCCTGTGTGTGTTCTCATGTGTTTTGTGAGATCACCCTTTACAGTAAATACTTTCTCACAGACAGAACAGCTGTAAGGTTTGTCTCCTGTGTGTGTTCTCATGTGATTTGTGAGAGGACTCTTTTCAGTAAATGCTTTCTCACAGACAGAACAGCTGTAAGGTTTGTCTCCTGTGTGTGTTCTCATGTGTTTTGTGAGAATACCCTTTACAGTAAATACTTTCTCACAGACAGAACAGCTGTAAGGTTTGTCTCCTGTGTGTGTACTCATGTGTTTTGTGAGATGACTTTTTTGAATAAATACTTTCTCACAGACAGAACAGCTGTAAGGTTTGTCTCCTGTGTGTGTTCTCATGTGTTTTGTGTGATTACTTACTCTTTTCAGTAAATGCTGCTTTCTCACAGACAGAACAGCTGTAAGGTTTGTCTCCTGTGTGTGTTTCTCATGTGTTTTGTGAGATGACTCTTTACAGTAAATGCTTTCTCACAGACAGAACAGCTGTAAGGTTTGACTCCTGTGTGTGTTCTCATGTGTTTTGTGAGATCACCCTTTACAGTAAATACTTTCTCACAGACAGAACAGCTGTAAGGTTTGTCTCCTGTGTGTGTTCTCATGTGATTTGAGAGAGGACTCTTTTCAGTAAATGCTTTCTCACAGACAGAACAGCTGTAAGGTTTGTCTCCTGTGTGTGTTCTCATGTGTTTTGTGAGAATACTCTTTACAGTAAATGCTTTCTCGCAGATAGAACAGCTGTAAGGTTTGTCTCCTGTGTGTGTACTCATGTGTTTTGTGAGATGACTTTTTTGAATAAATACTTTCTCACAGACAGAACAGCTGTAAGGTTTGTCTCCTGTGTGTGTTCTCATGTGTTTTGTGAGATTACTCTTTTCAGTAAATGCTTTCTCACAGACAGAACAGCTGTAAGGTTTGTCTCCTGTGTGTGTTCTCATGTGTTTTGTGAGATGACTCTTTACAGTAAATGCTTTCTCACAGACAGAACAGCTGTAAGGTTTGTCTCCTGTGTGTTCACTCATGTGATTTGTGAGATTACTTTTTTGAATAAATACTTTCTCACAGACAGAACAGCTGTAAGGTTTGTCTCCTGTGTGTGTTCTCATGTGTTTTGTGAGATTACTCTTTTCAGTAAATGCTTTCTCACAAACAGAACAGCAGTAAGGCTTTTCTCCTGTGTGTGTTCTCATGTGTTGTTACGGGCTAGTATGTTTTATTCCTTGCCTCTCCTGTTCAGATCCGCCCACCAGCTGAGCCGCACCTGGCGAGACTCGGCAATCAGCCTGGTGGGGGGGGATAAAAGCCAGAAGCACCCGACCACATCGGAGACCGGTGGCGTCCCTGGCTGCAGCCCTTGTGTTCCGTTATCTTGTCATTTGTTTGTGTTTTTGAGACACCTTTTGTTAAGAATAAATTTAAGTATATTTTTGCTGACCACGGCTCCCCTGTCCTATTTTGCTCTGCGCCCGGTTTTTTAACATCTTTTTCGTTACGTGCCACCACCCCTGGACCAATCCGGCACGTAACAGATTGGGGGCTCGTCTCTGCGGTATGTAGAGCATCTTTAGGACTGTGTGTGAGTATGGTTGTGTGTGCGCTCTGGTCGTGTGGTGTGCGTGCCTTGTAGTATAGCCTGCACATTTTTGTTTGTCACTTATCCCAGATTAGACTAGGGGGGTGTCCAGCTTGGTTAATTTAATTTATCCATTCCATCGGGCACCCCGTTTTTTGTTTTAGTTTATTATTTTCGGGGTGAATCCTGGGCGGAGTGGATTCTCCGGCGGGGCTTCACAGTGGCCTCGAGCTCAGCAAGCCCCAGAAGATAGACTAGGTTTAGTTTTTACGTTGTAGGTATCTGGGATTATATTTGTGTTGTGTGCGATTGTGGCTATTTTTGAGTGGTGCGCCGTAACTTTTACTTTGTGTGGACTGTGTCTGTGGAGCTTGAGCGCGCGCTCAGGTGGATCCTTCGGGTGCGCGCGGAGCGGCTCGATTGTGAACAGGTGCAGATCAGCTGTGAGTGAGATCAGCTGTGATCCGGATTAATATCGATTGTCGTTGTCCGGTGAGTGATGGCTTCTTTTGACTTGGAAGCGTTTGTGTCTAACCCCACACTAGAAGTGTTAAATGCTTGTAGAAAAATGCGATCTGCTTGATATCGCTAAGCATTTTGATATTCCCGTGTCTATTAGTTCGCGTGTGGGAGAGTTGAGGGAGACCATACTGGCTGTTTTAGTTGTAGGGAGTTTCTGGTCTTGCCTGGCTCTGGCGAATTTGTTGGCGGGGAAGAGACCGCGGGTGATGCAGTGGCGTCCCCGGTGCGTCCTGGTCTGGAGAGCGCCTTGACACCGCAGCCCGCAGGTAGGCTCTCCAGATGTGTTTGAAACTAAAGAGAAGTTCCGTACTTCGTCTGGAGGATCAGGTGCAGAATCCTCCCCTAGAGATGCGCGTGTCACTGTCCGTATAGCGCGTCTCAAATATGAAAAGGGAAGAAAAGGAGCGAGAGTTCCAGCTCAGACGTGAAATTGAGCTAAAGCGATTAGAGTTGGAAAACGCTAGGGAGGTAGAACTGAAAAAGTTGGAGGCCGAAACTGCTTTTAAAATGCGGCAATTGGAACTGCAAGCACGGAGTTCTGTTATGGAGCAAGACGTTGTTGGTCCGCGCGATGCGTTTGACGTTACCAAAAACATTCAGCTTGTCCCAGTTTTCCGTGACAGCGAAGTAGAGTCCTACTTCGGGGCTTTCGAGCGCATTGCGTCCGCGTTACACTGGCCAAAGGATGTATGGGCTATTTTACTGCAGTGTAAATTAAGCGGAAAAGCTTCAGAAGCCTGTGCATCATTGTCCATTTCAGACAGTTTAAATTATGACAAATTAAAAAGTGCAATCTTACGTGCTTATGAGCTTGTACCTGAGGCGTACAGACAGCGTTTTAGAGGGCTAAGAAAAAACATTCAGTCAGAGTTTTGTGGATTTTGCTCGTGAAAAGAGCCTGTTGTTTGACAGGTGGTGCTCCGCGAGTAAAGTTGACACGTTTGCGTCCCTTCGTGAGTTGTTTTTTAATTGAAGATTTTAAAAACTGTCTTCCTGAGCGTATTCTGATTTATCTGAATGAGCAAAAAGTGACTACGCTCCAGCAAGCTGCAATCTCCGCAGACGAGTTTGCGCTTACGCACAAAGCTGCGTTTACTCGCGAGGGCCATTCCAAAACTAAATGAGAAACCTAATACTTCCAGCTTCCAACACAATACCAAGCCTGAGAAGCCTAAAAGCAGTGTTTCTATTGCCACAAAACTGGCCATCTTGTAGCGGAATGTGATGCACTAAAGAGAAAACAGCCCGTGTCAAAACCGAAAGGCGTTGGTCTCATTAAAACTGTCCCTGCTGTTCCTCTGGTTGTTCGGCCCACTTGTTCGCCCTCAGTTACTCCCGATGCGTGTTTCAAGCCCTTTATTTTTGAGGCTTTTGTTTCAGTCCCAGGTGAAGCGAAGCGGCGGGTTACCGTACTGCGTGATACAGGTGGCTCGCAGTCATTCATCCTCTCTGGTGTGTTGCCTCTTGGTCCAAAAAAATGACTGTCACTCAAGCACTGTTGTGAAGGGTATTGGCTAAAACTATATCCCAGCTCCATTGCATAAAATTTGCATTGAGTCGAAGTTGGTTAGTGGCGTATTTCCGGTGGCTGTTTGTGACCAATTTCCAATTGAGGGAGTCGATTTTATCATGGGAAATGACATTGCGGGTGGGAAAGTGTATCCCTCTCCCAAGGTTGTTAGTCAGCCGATCCCTGACTCTAACCAAGATGTACCACCAGTCCCCCTAAGTCCTGTGCCTGCTGTTGGTCTGCAGTTTAAGCATGTCAGGAAGAAGAGAAGGCGAAAAATCAGACTGAGTCGTGTTGATGGGCTCAAGCTTCTCCATACAAGGGAAGAGAAGCCAGCTCAGTCTCTGTCAGATGTGCCTTGCATGTCACCTGGGTGTTCTGAAGTGTCAGCTGAGGATTCAGAAAAGCCTAGTATTGCCCAACAGTGTGGTTGTTTATCCAGTTCTGAGTTTGTGTCCAGTTTAGGCGCCAATCTGCCATATCTCAGGGAAGACCAACGTAGGGTTATCCTAGCTCTACTGCAATACTACCCCTCGTTGTTTGGTGACGCCCCTTCTCGCACCAAGAAGAATCAGCTCAACTATTCCACTCTTGGAAAGGAGACACTGGCTATGCTCCTAGCCCTTCAACATTTTAACGTTTATGTCGGTTCCACTAATGTCCCAGTCTCTGTGTCCACAGACCACAACCCTCTTGTGTTTTTAGCCAAAATGTATAACCAGAACCAGCGGCTGATGCGGTGGGCACTGCTGGCCCAAGGCTATAACATCACGATCCAGCACAAGAAGGGGAGAGACAATGTTGTGGCTGATGCCCTTTCGCGAGACTGAGGACCACCATCACCACTTGCATCCAAGTGGTGATGGGCACCTATATCCTTTTTAACATTGAACATCTGTATTATGACCAACATATTAAATTTAATGTGTTTTCGAGGATTCCATCACCACCAGGAATTGAGTGGTGATGGCAACTTATATCCTTTCTGTGGAAAAAAAAAAAAAAAAAAAAAAATAATTTAAAGCGGTGTAGCTTTTGTTTTATGGGGGGAGTGTTACGGGCTAGTATGTTTTATTCCTTGCCTCTCCTGTTCAGATCCGCCCACCAGCTGAGCCGCACCTGGCGAGACTCGGCAATCAGCCTGGTGGGGGGGGATAAAAGCCAGAAGCACCCGACCACATCGGAGACCGGTGGCGTCCCTGGCTGCAGCCCTTGTGTTCCGTTATCTTGTCATTTTGTTTGTGTTTTTGAGACACCTTTTGTTAAGAATAAATTTAAGTATATTTTTGCTGACCACGGCTCCCCTGTCCTATTTTGCTCTGCGCCCGGTTTTTAACATCTTTTTCGTTACGTGCCACCACCCCTGGACCAATCCGGCACGTAACATGTGTATTGTGAGAATACTCTTTATAGTAAATGCTTTCTTACAGACAGGACAGCTGAAAGGTTTGTCTCCTGTGTGTGTTCTCATGTGTCGAGTGAGATTACTCTTTATAGTAAATGCTTTCTTACAGACATAACAGCTGTAAGGTTTCTCCCCTCTGTGAACTCTAAAGTGTCTTATTAAATTGTGTTTCAGGCCAAATCTCTTTTTAGTAACAGAGCACTGGTGTTTCTTCCCTTCAGCTTCTTCGGCTGTTCCTGACACTTCCCCATTGTCCACAGTGGGTCTGGCCTCTGGTGCAGACTTGTATTTGGAGGTTTGGTTGTAGTGGTCTCCATCTGCCTCTGTCTCCATCTGTGAGGCTGAAAAGACGATTGGAGCACGCCAGTCTTCATCACTGTCAGTGTCAGAAGAGTGCTCCGTGTCTCCCTCAGTCGCGAGGTGGACATGTGTCTCTGAGCTGATGTCTTCACCCTGTGTGTCCTCTCTGTGGACCTGTGTCTCTAAGCTGATGTCCTCTCCCTGTGTGTCCTCTCTGTGGACCTGTGTCTCTGAGCTGATGTCCTCTCCCTGGACCTGTGTTTCTGAGCTGATGTCCTCTCCCTGTGTGTCCTCTCTGTGGACCTGTGTCTCTAAGCTGATGTCCTCTCCCTGTGTGTCCTCTCTGTGGACCCGTGTCTGTGAGCTGATGTCCTCCCTGTGGACCCGTGTCTGTGAGCTGATGTCCTCTCCCTGTGTGTCCTGACTGTGGACCTGTGTCTCTGAGCTGATGTCCTCTCCCTGTGTGTCCTCTCTGTGGACCTGTGTCTCTGAGCTGATGTCCTCTCCCTGTGTGTCCTCTCTGTGGACCTGTGTCTCTAAGCTGATGTCCTCTCCCTGTGTGTCCTCTCTGTGGACCCGTGTCTGTGAGCTGATGTCCTCTCTGTGGACCCGTGTCTGTGAGCTGATGTCCTCTCCCTGTGTGTCCTGACTGTGGACCTGTGTCTCTGAGCTGATGTCCTCTCCCTGTGTGTCCTCTCTGTGGACCTGTGTCTCTGAGCTGATGTCCTCCTCCCTGTGTGTCCTCTCTGTGGACCTGTGTCTCTGAGCTGATGTCCTCTCCCTGTGTGTCCTCTCTGTGGACCTGTGTCTCTGAGCTGATGTCCTCTCCCCTGTGTGTCCTCTCTGTGGACCTGTGTCTCTGAGCTGATGTCCTCTCCCTGTGTGTCCTCTCTGTGGACCTGTGTCTCTGAGCTGATGTCCTCTCCCCTGTGTGTCCTCTCTGTGGACCTGTGTCTCTGAGCTGATGTCCTCTCCCTGTGTGTCCTCTCTGTGGACCTGTGTCTCTGAGCTGATGTCCTCTCCCTGTGTGTCCTCTCTGTGATCAGTTTCTTGTCGTTGAAACAGTGAGGACTCTTCTGTCGTCACACAGCCATCGTTGGACTCAGGGACAGACCTGAAGAAAAAGTCAGTGTCTATATCTGCATGAAGTATTCTTATGTATAAAACCTGCTAACCCTGTACATGGGATTAAATCAGCACTTTATACTTCTGGCTATTCTTAAATGTCTCTGAATTCAGACATATTTCTAATCTGATCATAATTCATAATAAATTGTGTTGAAAGTGATGGGACTCACACTTGCAGCTCCTCTTCTCCCTGTCTGACGTGCTGTTCTTCTGGCTCCTCTTTAATCTGTGGAGTCTCTGGGATTTCCTGTTTCAGAGCGAGACCAGGACTCAGAGAGGACATGTGGACACCTGCAGAAGACAATGAACAAACAAACATGACAATTACTTACAAATCCACAAACATGCATATTATTTGGTAATGACGTTGTCCATTTAGTCCAAATCCAAACTTTTTGAGATCAGGATTGTGTCGTCACACAGAATGTTCACTTCCCCTAATGTTAAACCAATGGAGATTTGAAGATGTTAAATAGGAAAGTGTATTTGTACAGTAAAAGGTAGTTTAAAGACATTCAAATCACAATACAACAAATCAATACATAAATAATCACAAATTATCATCATAAAATAAACATTAAAGGAAAAAAGTGCAGAATTAAAACCTTTTTAGTCATATGTACAGATAAACAACTGTTTTGAGCCATTGTCACAGTCGAGGCCTGTCTCACATCTTCAAGAAGACAGTTCCAGGTTTTAGCTGCAGAAAACTGAAACACTGATTCTCCATGTTTAGTCCTGACTCTGGGACCAGCAGGAGGCAGGTCCCTGAAGTCCTCAGAGTGTGAGATGGTTCATGTGGCTCTAACATGTGGGAGATGTTCTTTGGTGCTGGTCCATGGAGAGACTTATTCACACAGAGCTGCTTTAAAGTCTGAGCCACAGGAGCCAGAGACACAGGACACATGTGCTCAAACTTCCTGGTTCTAGTCAGACCCGAGCAGCAGTGTTCTGGATGTACTGTTCTGTCTAAAGGCTCATTTGGAGAGGCCAGTGAGCAGGACGTTACAGTCGTCTAACCTACTGGAGACAAGTGCAGGATAAATCTCTTTTAGTCTGTTTTTGCCTGTAAATCTTTCATTTTTGACATGTTTTTAGATGGTAAAAAGATGCAGATGTTATTGATTTGATGTTACCATTAAAGTTCAAGTCTGAGTCCATTATTACCTCTAGATTTCTAGCCTGATTTGAAGGTTTTAGAGAAACTGGAGGTGACTCTGACACTTTCTCTGTGTTTCTGTGGCCAAAGACTATGACTTGAGTCTTGTCTGAGTTTATCTGGAGACACTTGTTTTCATCCACACACTGATCTGATGCAGTGTCAGAGTGAATCCACTGGTCCATATTCACCTGCTGCAGTGACACATAGATCTGAGAGTCTGCAGAGTTGTGGTAGGACACATTAAACCTTAGCGTTCATTCAAAAGTATTGACAAACTGTAATGTGATGGATGTCTGTGGCACGGCTCTTTTAGACTTGTATTGTTGTTGCTAATACGTGTTGTGGCACACTCTCGAGAGGGGACCCCCCCTTTCTCCTAAGGACCTCCCACAATGCTACCCACTCTTATCTCAGCAACGCCACCTAGGTTTGAGGAGACTAGGGCTCCAGGTAGACCACGGGGGTGAACAGTGACTTGCCAGAGAGCAATTTAAAACATTTATTACAAAAATTAAAAGCACAGTAAAACACGTTAACCAAAACGGCTTGGGCGGGAGGGCTGCAGGTTGCGGGGGTTTCCCAGTCTTGCTCCGGCTCCTCCCGACCACAGCGCAGTGAAGACCCTCCTCCGGGCCGCCGCGCCGCGTCGCTCCGCGTCACTCCGGGTGCGTCCCTGGCTCCCCAAGTGAGCTGCCGCCTTTTCCTGTGAGGGGGACAGGACAAACTGCCAGTGGGGAGGGTACGTTAGTCCTCTCACAGCCCACCCCAAGTGTGGCCGACTCACCGCGCTGGACGGCGATCAAGCCGTCCAGTAGTGGTTATGCGCCCCGTAATAGGACCCGCCGTCCTCCGGTCCTCCACCGCTCCAGCCGCCGCACTGCCCTCGCTCTGAGTCTGCGCTGCTCCGAGTTCCTCACCAACCCACGCCGCTCCGAAAAGCCCTGGCTCCAACCTATATCTACCGGCGTCCTTCCGTCCCCTTCTCCGGCTACTGTCCCGTCTGTTTCTCGGTTCACTGTCCCGTGCGACTCTCCGTGTCCTTTCCTGGGGCTTCTCCTGCCCGTGCCCCCGGCCTCTCCTGCCCGTGCCCTCTCTCCCGTCCTCTGTCTCTTGTTCCTTGTTCCTTTTTTCCACTTCTCTCCGTGTCCTGTCAGTCCCAGTCGATCTTTATCAGGCCTGCTCTTAAGATTCACACCTGCAGTCCATCTAGACAATTGCAGGAGGGCAGGACATTTGCACCATGTATAGGGTGGGCCACGCACGCCCAAAACAGGTAAAGAAAAATCACAGTAACTCAAAACAAGCAAATAACACAAAACACATGCACAAATTAAATAAATGGGCCACCTTCCCACATCCCCCCACGCCAAATGGGTGCCAGTCCCTGGACCAACAGTTCAGTCTCCAACAAGCAGGGCACTATCCTCCAATGGGACAAATAGATCGACAAGGAATTCGTTCAGGTACGTCTACTACAGGGTAATAAAACATCAAGGGCAGTTCTTGGATTTCAGTCTAATTATTGGTAGGAGCAATGCAAGGTCCTCTTTACCACACCCACTTCCAGTCGGACATGTTTTACTAGGTCGCCTACTACATCGCAATTACATGGGGCTCCAGCTGCAGTTTGCCCTGGTCTTGTCTATTCGGTCAACCACACTTCTCATGTCAAAGTTCACTCACCTCCGATCCTTCTGCTGCCTATACCAGCCCAAACTCTTCATTGGGGGTCAGGTCAACATTACAGCCACTACGCACATCTACATCTTTCACTTACTATAGACGGCCAATCTTGGTAGCAACCTAGAGTCATGGGATAATTATTCAACTTCTCAATTAGACAGGGATCCTACCGCTTAGCAACCACGAACGTCCAGGCCAGACTGTTCGGCTCGTCAGACCTCAATCAGGCCACGGTAGTCCCTCAGCTGGTCCAGCATGAGCTCGTCCCCAAACCATCACCTCCTTCGAGCAGGGCTCCTGTCTCGTCACTGAGCTGGCCACACACACACACATCCCCGGACCCATCCTCGGTGCCAACAGCCATTCTCCAGCATAGGGTAGACTTCGTTCTCCATACCTGCTGAGACCTTGGGCTTCCACCAGGAAAAGACAGGCCTTTCATGGGTTAAGGAACACAGCATTCTAACAAGTTCCAATTACATTCAGTCACGACAGGAGCACCTCTTGGATCATTTCACTGCCCTCAATTTTAAAGTCCATTACTGTGTGTCCTGTGCAGGGGATTTAAGACCATTCGCTGCCTTCAGCTTAACATAGGAGGCTCCATTGTTTACACTATACTCTGAGAAATGTTTTTAAAACAATCCCTATTACATTAGCGCAACTTATGACCCAAGGTCCAGGAATCCCTCCATGTTGGCACCTTCCTACTGACACATCCACGTAGGGGCAAAGCTATAATGGCCCTTTGGTCCCCTCCCAGACCAGACCCCATTGCATGGACCTCAACAGTAAGACACCTTACTTCAAAACTGGCTGCTTACATCTCTGGCAGTATGACTTGACTGATCGTAACTTCTGCAAATCTGCCTACCTCCTCCATTCCGACAGTTACTGGAGTAAGGCTGCTGGTACCTTCACTCAGACCAAGGCCAGGTGGGTCGTTATTGTGGCGCACAGACATGTGTGCAGAGCTGTCCAATCGGAGCCTTCACGAGCTCCCAGGCAATGTCCTTCGTCCAGTCCTTTAGGTCCTGTTTCCACAAGTGGTTATTCACATTCAAAAAAACTTTGCATTTGCACTTTCCATTCCAAATATCTCAAATTACCATCATGGCCCTAAATTTAGGCAGCCAAGGGGCCCCGGGTAAATAGGCATTATTTTGACTTTAAAAATTTAAAAAACAATTTACAAAAAATAAAATAATCTCTGGCTAAGACACTGCTCACAATCCCGTGATCCTGTCAGCAACGCCAGAAAGATGTGGCACACTCTCGAGAGGGGACCCCCCCTTCTCCTAAGGACCTCCCACAATGCTACCCACTCTTATCTCAGCAACGCCACCTAGGTTTGAGGAGACTAGGGCTCCAGGTAGACCACGGGGGTGAACAGTGACTTGCCAGAGTGCAATTTAAAAACATTTATTACAAAAATTAAAAGCACAGTAAAAACACGTTAACCAAAACGGCTTGGGCGGAGGGGGCTGCAGGTTGCGGGGGTTTCCCAGTCTTGCTCCGGCTCCTCCCGACCACAGCGCAGTGAAGACCCTCCTCCGGCCGCCGCGCCGCGTCGCTCCGCGTCACTCCGGGTGCGTCCCTGCTCCTCCAAGTGAGCTGCCGCCTTTTCCTGTGAGGGGGACAGGACAAACTGCCAGTGGGGAGGGTACGTTAGTCCTCTCACAGCCCACCCCAAGTGTGGCCGACTCACCGCGCTGGACGGCGATCAAGCCGTCCAGTAGTGGTTATGCGCCCCGTAATAGGACCCGCCGTCCTCCGGTCCTCCACCGCTCCAGCCGCCGCACTGCCTCGCTCTGAGTCTGCGCTGCTCCGAGTTCCTCACCAACCCACGCCGCTCCGAAAAGCCCTGGCTCCAACCTATATCTACCGGCGTCCTTCCGTCCCCTTCTCCGGCTACTGTCCCCGTCTGTTTCTCGGTTCACTGTCCCGTGCGACTCTCCGTGTCCTTTCCTGGGGCTTCTCCTGCCCGTGCCCCCGGGCCTCTCCTGCCCGTGCCCCTCTCCCGTCCTCTGTCTCTTGTTCCTTGTTCCTTTTTTCCACTTCTCTCCGTGTCCTGTCAGTCTCAGTCGATCTTTATCAGGCCTGCTCTTAAGATTCACACCTGCAGTCCATCTAGACAATTGCAGGAGGGCAGGACATTTGCACCATGTATAGGGTGGGGCCACGCCCAAAACAGGTAAAGAAAAATCACAGTAACTCAAAACAAGCAAATAACACAAAACACATGCACAAATTAAATAAATGGGCCACCTTCCCACAGTGTCTATGGCACATTTGGACAGTAACTTTCTGACTTCTCGAGCTCTACAGTTCAAGTTGTGTCCGTATAGACACGGCCTAAAGTTTGTCTTAGACACATCAGACTTACCGGCTCTGGTCAGCACGACTCTCGGGCTCAGAGCGCGCAGAGCCGAGTCCAGGAGCCATTGTTTCCTCTCATTCTCCTGTTTGGAGCGACACAGTTCCTCCTCATACTCGGCTATGATTGTTTCAAACAGCACATATGTGTCTTCTTTAGCCGCAGTCAGCCGCTCCTCCACCAAAGCTCTCAGCCTTTCGACTCTAGACATTTTACAAACCCTGTGATTCTGTCACTTTCTCTGTTTTCTGTCACGTTTCCTTCGTAGCTGGTTGAATGCTAACAAAGCTCTCTCCTTCGGGCGCTCCTCGCTGTGGCCGTGCGGCGTGTTGCTGCCACACACTGGTCGCCTGTGGTACTGCAGTAGAGGGAAGTTAAACTCACATCTGCAACTGGACATTATTATTGATACAGACAAAAGAAAATCAATTACTGTACTGTATTGGGGGGTCGATGTGGTTGATTTATAAAAATAAAAGCTGAACACATAGACACAGATAAAGCAGTGATTTTAGACACCCACAGTCCAGTTTCACCACAAAACTAAAAGTCTCTTCACATGATGTGAGGCGCCCTCTTGAAATAAAGCGTCAGGTTATTTTAATAGATCCATGAACATCATGTATTTACTTTAGTCACGTGGTCAGCTCAAACTAAATATCGGCCTCTGTTGGAGCTTTGTGCTGTTGCTCAGAGTGCAAATATCAGTAACCTACCTGTGTTTTAATGAACTCTGAGCCTTTGAATATTCTGTCTGTCTGATCAGAGTCAGGGAGTAGCTTCATTTTGTGTCTTAATCCTCTGCTGTCAACAATGAGGCCAATGTTATATATATGTTATAGTTTTTGGATTGATATAAACTTATTTGTGAAAATAAATGACTAATCATGACTGGAGGATACACAGACTCAGTATAAACATGTTGAAGGATTTTTTCAGCTGCAGTACTTTATGCTACACACTCAGATGTGTGAATACATCCTCTTTCTTTCTTTATTCATTCTTTTATTCTTTCTTTGTCAGGGACCATGTACAAATTCATGAATGTAACAAAAGAAGAGATCATTTGCTCCTGCTACTTTCCATCTGCAGCACACAGATGTATTAACTACAAGTAATGCTGCACTATTCCTTATTCCAACTTGTCGTGTACTGTTGAAGGATAGATATTCACTGTTATTAGGGACTCAGCATGAATGTGTGAGGAGGGCGTGTCATGAACGTACTTTAGTGAAAAATGTGCAGATCAACCCAAGAACAAAAGCAAAATACTGTGAAGATGCTGAAGAAACATAAAAACAGACGACAGTTTGCAAAGACACACTGGGACAGCTTCATTTCTGGAGACGTGTCCTGTGGTTTGACAAAACTAAAATTGTTTGACCATAATGAGCATTGTTATATTTGAAGAAAAAAGGAGGAAACCTGCAAGTCTGAGAACACCATCCCAACTGTGAACCACGGGGGTGACAGCATCTCGTTGTGGGGGTGTTTTGCTGCAGGAGGGACTGGTGCACTTCACAAAATAGATGCATCATGAGGAAAGAACATTATGTGAAAATACTGAAGCAACATCTCAACACATCAGCCAGGAGGTTAGAGCCTGGGTGTAAATGGGTTTTCAAAATGGACAGTGACCTGAAGCACACTGTCAAAACCGGTTACAAAGTGGCTTAAGGATAACAAAGTTCGTGTTTTGGAGGGGGCATCACAAAGATCTGATCTCCTGTTGAAAATGTATGGGCAGACCTGAAAAGGCTCTGGTTTAGTTTAGTGTTCAGCCCTGGTTTAGCCCTGGTTTAGTGCAGAGAGAGAAATACAATGGTTACATTTGTTAAGATCTAGTGGGTGGACACAAAAGCAGAAAAAAGGCAGGAAAATAACAAGGATTATTTCAGAGGCAAGATGGTGCAGAGGCTGTGAGCTGACGGCTGCATGTTGGTAAGTGGCATGACCAAATAATCAAAGTGGCCCAGTGGAGTGTTGAAAGCCGTCGTCCCCTTGTCTCCTTCTTTTATCTGAACCAGGTCATACATGTTGAGGAGATCCAGTTTGGTGAAGATCTCTGCAGATGCTCAAATAAAAAGGAGATTAAAGACAGTGAGTACTTGAATTTTACAGTAATAATACATAGGACAAAGTGTTTTATCTTTCGTTTCAACAAAGAAGAATCCCACTCCATGAGGGAGGAAGAAGGCCAAATTATACCTGCTGCCAGCGATTCCTTGTTATACACCTCCATGGCTTGTGTCTCAGGTCAGGTTAGATCATACAGACGACCAGCAGGAAGAGAGGCCCCAGGAAGAAGTTCAATGGGACAGCCATGGGGCCGGTGGAAGAGAAAGTGACTTGTTCTTGCTAAAAACGTCAGCCAGATCATGGTAGTCAGCTGGAAACAAGGCTTGAGAGTCTCTAAAACGTCCTTTGTAGGAGGGAAGACTGGAGACAAGATGAGTGACAGAAAAAACTCCAACTTATGATTTTCCCAGGGGACCAATCAATGATGCAATTGTGAATTCTGAGCCAGGGGAAACCCAAAACCAGGGGAGCATTTTGATGAGCAGAAGTCACAGGAATGACAAGCTTATTAACCAAATCTTCAACCAATTTTCCAACATGAGTTTCCTGTTGTCCCAGTGCTCCTTGTGCTTCCATCAGACTTTGAAGACTCTGGTGCGTTTAGAAGAGAGCCGAGGCTGGAGGACATGTTCAACTGACTCCAAAGCTGCTGGGTCCATGTCGTCCAGACCGGACTGTTATGATCTAGTAGACAGTGTTGGGCATCTTACTTCAAAAATGTCATGTTATGTCAATGTTATAGTTAAAACGGCGCATTTAAGGCACTTTGGTGAATTGAGACACGGCCTGCGTCCGCGTTGCTCTCACGAGATTCCCGTTACCGGCGCACAGGTCACGTCAGAGCAAGTCGGTGGCATCTTGGACACAAAAGAGAGACTCTGATGAAGAGCAGAGAGACTCTGATGAAGAGCAGAGAGACTCTGATGAAGAGCAGAGAGGCTCTGATGAAGAGCAGAGAGACTCTGATGAAGAGCAGAGAGACTCTGATGAAGAGCAGAGAGACTCTGATGAAGAGCAGAGAGACTCTGATGAAGAGCAGAGAGACTCTGATGAAGAGCAGAGAGACTCTGATGAAGAGCAGAGAGACTCTGATGAAGAGCAGAGTGAACTGAAGTAATAGTAACGCGCCACGTTTTATTGTCAGTAACTGTAACGGCGTTGGGACGCTGGGAAAAGTAATGAGTTAGATTAGTCCGTGTTCCGTGCCACTTGGGTCCAGAGGTAACACGTCAGGAAATGATGTTAAAAATCTGATAACCGGGAACAGCAAAGGAGGAAAGTAGACGTGGTCAGAAGAAAATATAACGTACATTTATTTCTACAAAAAGTGTTTTGTGGTGTCTGGCCTGTTACCAGGAGGCCCTTGTCCCCCTTTTAGGCCCTCAATGTATAGATGGAGAGAACACCAATTCACATGTATACCTTGCGAGGCAACGTGCATTAACATCTGGAACTCATAAAGAGTTATGACATAGGATATGTTATAAAGGGGCCCGTATCAGAGGGTATAAGTACCCGAGCAATCCTTTGTTCGGGGAGACTTCTCACATCGGCTTTAGAAAACCCAGACCTCTGTCTGTAATATACTCTGTTTTTGTAATAAATACTATTATACTATCAGAGTTTGTCATTTGGGTTACTTCCTGATTACATCCCACCTCGGACCTCCGGGCTTCTGCTGAAGATGAGCTGCTGTGAGCAGATTAAACCACAGTTTCAAAAATGAAAAAAATGATGAAGTGAACAGCGGGGAGAATAAAAATAAACTACATGGCTAAACAAAACTGCGCCACCGGTCAGTGATGTGGTGCTGCTCCAGCTTTTATCCCCCAGCAGCTGACTGCAGAGCCCCAGGTGCGGGTCTGGTTCAGGGAGGCAGGACAAACAGGACTAGTCCGTAACACTCTGTTAGTGAAAAAACTACACCGTTAGTAACGACGTTATAGTGTAACTCCGTTGTTCTCAACACTGTAACAAGTTTAAACGGGGATAAAAACAGTTCAAAGGCAGAACAAAAGTCACTTCAACAGAGACAATGATTATTTTGGACTGACCTGGAGTTTAAATTAAAACCAACTCAAAATAAAAACGACCAAGAACTGTAGAAAACTGCAGCTTGTGCAAAGTGTAATGAAGAAGACGTTCCACTAGATGGCAGCACTTTCAAGACTACTGCTACTACGACTTTTACTACCACTACTGCTGCTGCTGCTACCACTACTACTACTACTACTACTACTACTACTACTACTACTGCTACTACCAACAGTCCTGGACTAGTTCCTGTTTAGTCCTGGTTTAGGCCTGATTTCGACTTGGTTTGGGACTGTTCTATTCTGAGTTTAGACCTGGTTTAGTCCCAGTTTAGTCCAGGCTTAGTCCTGATTTAGTCCTGGTTCAGTCCTGGTTCAGTCCTGGTTTAGTCCTGGTCTAGTCCTGGTCTAGTACAGGTTTAGTCCAGGTTTAGTCCCTAAACCAGGACTAAACCTGGACTAAACCAGGACTAAACTTGGATTAGACCAGGACTGGACAGGACTACACTCAAAACTAAACTGGGACTAAACCAGGACTAGAACAGGACCAAACCGAGTCTGCATCAGAATTAAACTGGACTCAAACCAGGACCAAACAAGTAACAGCAGTGAACTCAGCTTTTCTCTGCGGTTCAGTGTTTATGAAAGAAATGTTCTGAGGACTGGCTCCACATATTTACCATTTGAATCTCGTGTCTTAAATCCTTTTAAAACATTTTTGCCCTGAGTGTGAAAAGATCATTTTACCCTTGTTCATTTACACAGAGATGTTGAACTTTTCCACTTGCCCTGGACATTTTAAAGGAGCTTCAATTCAATTCAATTCAATTTATTTTTGTAGAGCCCAAAATCACGACAGCAGTCGCCTCTTAGGGCTGAACATGAGAGTTGATTAACCAACAGAATTAGAAAATCAACAATGAAACAGAAACAGACAAGCAAATTAATCAACAGAAAACAAGCAATGAATAACTGTTCCAGAACATCCCCTGTCCTTAGACCCTCCTTCTCGGCAAGGAAAAACTCCAAAAACCCAGTGGGAAAAGGAGAAACCTCGAGGAGAACCACAGTGAAGGAGAGATCCACTCCCATGGACGGACAGGCTGCAGATGTGTCCAGGACTAAGGCGCATCCAGTTCAAGTCTGTAGGGCCAGAGCCCAACGAGCCGTCCATTCAGGCAAGGCGATCTAGAGTCCAGCCATCACCGGATGTTCAGGAGGGGATCTAGGGTCCAGCCATCACCAGGCGGTCAGCGGCCAGGCATCTGAAACAGTTACACTCCCCAGAGGGGAGTGGGACAGCGGACAACATGTGAATAGCAATGAACAGACTGAATAGTAAATGAAGTTGATAGGGATAACAGGAGGAAAAAGAGGAGTGTTAGGTTACCATACTTCCCCCAGCATGGCTATCCCTAGGCAGCCTAACTAAAACTACAGGGTTTATTTCTGGTCCTAGCCTGACCATAAGCTATTTCAAAGAGAAACGTTTTAAGCCTGGTCTTAAATGTAGAGACTGTGGGGGCCTCTTTAACATAGAAAGGAAGCTGATTCCATAGCACAGGAGCTTGGTAAGTGAAAGCTCTCCCTCCTACTGTGCTTTTAGTCACTCTAGGAACCACCAATAGTCCAGCATTTTGGGAGCGGAGTCTCTGTTTGGGTGGTATGGTACTATAGCATCTTGCAGATACAACGGGGCCATGCCCTTTATGGCTTTATATGTCAGGAGGAGAACTTTGAATTTGATTCTGAACTCGACAGGAAGCCAGTGAAGGACTCCAGCAGCACTGGGGTGATGTGCTCTCTTCTCTTAGTTCCTGTTAGGAGCCTGGCTGCTGCATTTTGAACTAGCTGAAAGCTTTTTATAGAGCTTTTAGGGCAAGCGACTAGTAAGGAGTTACAGTAATCTAGCCTTGATGTAACAAATGCATGGATAAGTTTTTCAGCGTCACTTTTAGACAAGATTTTTCTGATTTTGGCAATATTACGCAGGTGAAAGAAAGCTGTTCTACAGGATTGGTTTATATGTGGTTTGAACGAGAGCTCTTGGTCAAACAAGACTCCAAGGTTCCTTACAGTAGAACTGGAGGCAATACTGACACTGTCCAAGAGTGACTTTCTGGTCAAACAGAGAGTCTCACAGGCTTTTGGGGCCTAGAGTAATGACCTCTGTTTTTTCTGGGTTAGAAGCAGCATAATTAAGTGTCATCCAGGTTTTTACGTCCTTCACACAGGCACTAAGTCTGTCCACTTGATCAGACTGATCTGGTTTCATTGACAAGTACAGCTGTGTGTCATCATCATAGCAGTGGAAGTTAATGCCATGTTTTCTGATGATATTACCTAACGGCAACATATAGAGTGTGAACAGGATTGGACCCAGTACAGAACCCTGTGGCACACCACAGGCTACTTTAGAACATGTAGAGGAGCTCTGATTTACATTAACAAACTGGTACCTATCAGACAGGTAGGATTTAAACCAGCTGAGGGCTGCCCCTCGGACACCTATGTCACATTCTAATCTCTGTAGTAGAATATTGTGGTCGATGGTGTCAAACGCTGCACTGAGGTCCAACAGAACCAGGACTGAGACTAGTCCATTGTCAGCAGCTAATAACAAGTCATTTGTGACTTTAAGTAGTGCAGTTTCTGTGTTGTAGTGAGGTCTGAAACCTGATTGAAAAGTTTCAAATAAATTATTAGCTTGTAGGTGGCGATAAAGCTGTTTAACTACAATTTTTTCAAGGATTTTTGAGACAAAGGGAAGATTAGAGATGGGCCTATAGTTGGCTAAAATATCAGGTTCAAGATTAGGTTTAGGATTAGGACATAGCCATTTTCTAATGAGGTATTTATTATATTAAGGACAGGATCTATAATCAGAGGGAGGATTTCTTTGAGGAGTCTGGTTGGTTTAGGGTCTAAGATACAAGTTGATGTTTTTGAGGACATAAAGGCTGAAGTTCTCTTGGTCAACAGCAGTAAACCTGTCTAATGTCACTGGTGGATTTATGTGGGACATTAGTTTTACAGCCTGGGCTTGCTCAATACTGACTGTAGGAGTCATTTTGTTCAATTTATCTCTAATTTCTGTGATTTTGTTGTTAAAGAAATTAAGAAAGTCATTGCAGGTAAGAGTAGCAGGGATTGAGGGTTCAACTGCGCTGTGGCAGTTTGTCAGCCTGGCTACAGAGCTGAACAGAAACCTGCTGTTGTTTTTGTTTACTTCAATTAAATTTGAAAAATATCTGGTTTGGGACTTCCGCAGAGCCTTCTTATAAGTCAAAAGGCAGATTTTCCATGCCTTTAGTGATTGCTCAGAGCGGGAGTAGCGCCATGACCTCTCTAATTTTCTGAGCTTTTGTTTGAGTGAGCGCAGTTCTTCATTGTACCAGGGGGCAGGAGGTCTGGGCCTAACATCCTTCTGTTTTAGGGGAGCTACAGTATCAAGAGCAGTTTCAGGGCGTACATAGATCTGTCAGCAAACTGGTCATACATAGATGGGCTAAAGCTGTTTTCAGAGTCATATGACATGGTCCTAAATACTGGCTCTATTGTTTCTTTGAATGTTACAATGCATTTTTCAGATATTGTTCTTTTCATGTTGTACCTGTACCTGATTTCAACATGAAAAACAGAGTGAGTTCATTTTAAACAGTCTGCAGTGGTCCAAAGTCACTCCTCACTTACCTAATGACTCACCACCATGACTTTTTAAGCACTTTTCAGAACTTTCAGAGACCACACACAACTTTGCCATGACGTTAAAGCTAAAAACAAAGCCTGATGCAATTCCTGATCATCGGACAATAAAGCACTTTATAATCAGATGCAGACTTATTTTGAGCTCGAGAGCTGCTCAGACATAGATCTGTACTGGGGCGGGACACGTTTAGCTCAAATACATGGAAAAAAATCAGGTACAGGGCCTTTTAGAATGGTATGAGCTCCTACTCCCCCACTAGAGGGCGCTAAGTCCTACACACACACAGTAATGTACTTTTGACCAACACGGTGCAATATAAAGATGAATGTGACGATGATAAAAAAAAAACTACACAGATGATGTTTTCTGTGCCAAAATGAGAGTTCACATAAATATAAGTTTGCACAGATCCAGAGTCACTTATATCTCTAAAAATCAGGCCCTATTTTTCTGAACATAAAGATTGTATCGTATATTTTCTTTGCAAAAAGATGTAAATCTAAGAATAATTAAGGTTAAGCAGTGTGGAGATGTTTATGTGAGAAACAGTGATACGAGAGAGACGTGTGCGGAGACGAGTTCAGATGAATGCAGAAAGTACACTTCAGATTCACGCTCATAAAAAGAAAATATTAAACACAGATTATTCAGAATGTCATTGTTCAAATCCTGTTTTTGATTGTAGATTTTAAACATGTGTTGTATGGAGCAGAGATGGAAGTATTGCTGTTACTACAGACTTTTACTCAAATGAATGTACACACACGATACCTTGGGAAGTATGTTTGCAAAAAATACTGTGTACTTTTACTATAGTACCCACAAAGAACTGCAGTTTGTGAAAGTCTAAAGCTCAAATTGAACTGGATTAATTAATCAATCAATTAATTAATTAATATTAATGTCAACTCAGAAACATAAAAAATACAAAAATAACGCCACAAATGAAAGAAATCTCATCTCTATTTTTCCCTTCGTTTTTTTAATTCGGTTGTGATTTTAAATATGACTAATCCCCGTTCTTTGTCCCACATTGACTCTGTAATTCATAAACCACAGACTCAGGAAGCAACATGGGTGAAGTGTCTTGCCCAAGGACACAATGAAAGTATGCACCATTTACATTTTATTATAACCTTTATTTTGCCAGGCAAAACAATTAGAACAAATTCTTATTTACAATGTTGGCCTGGTGTGCAAAAGCACCAAGGGAAAGGGAGAGGGAGTCAAACAAAACACAAAAAACAATTATTAGTAAAAGAATCAGAGATATAAATACATAAAAATGACCTTCAGTGACTAAAACATTTACATGAGTGTTTAGAAATGTCCTTCACTTTACATTTAAAATTAACATTAGCATTAGCTTGAGTAAACCTGCCACTTTTTAAACACGTAATTGTCCCCCAAGGGACAAGTGAGCCACAGTATGTCACTGCTGCCAAATTGGCTGGACGTAGACCATTGTCCCTCACTAGATCATGGTCACCTGTCGCCGTTTCACAGATTTTTTTAGTGCAAGGGACTGTAGACCATTGTGTTCTGCGTCCTGATTGGCTGAGGGACTGTAGACCATTGTGTTCTGTGTCCTGATTGGCTGAGGGACTGTAGACCATTGTGTTCTGTGTCCTGATTGGCTGAGGGACTGTAGACCATTGTGTTCTGTGTCCTGATTGGCTGAGGGACTGTAGACCATTGTCCATCAGTCTCCTCCGTGTCTCCTGTACAGTACAGAATGTGTCAGACAAATTTACATAAATGTTGGATCACAGTGTGACTCTGAAGTGCTGTATGTTTGCAAGTTTTCTCCCCGACAAAACCCACGATGTCGATGAAACGTTCTGCACCGACAAAGGCACCGACGAAGGTTTGAACTTTGAGAGAGTTTAAACAAGAGAGAAATGTGAGAAAATGTTAATGCCTGTGTGAGAAAAGTGTATAAAGTGTGAGGTGAGGGGTTTTACAGACAAGAAACATAGAGAATAATTGTAAAAAATAAAGCTGATATTTCGTGGATTATTTATTGCGGGTTATTTTTAGGACTTGACCCTCGCCATAAACCAGGGACCAGTGTAAAATAATTGTGAATTTATTCATTCCACTGAAAAACATGCGTCCTTACTCTGAGCTCGCATCTCCACAGACCTGACTTGTATTTGGAGATGGAGATGGGCCTCTTCCTTTTGTTGTTTGTTTCCATGGTAATGTTGTTCCAGTGACCAGAATATTCCAGGATAAAACAAATGATAAATGTCTGGTTTGGACTTTGTATTTCCATGGAAACACACAGCCGACTTTCCACAACGAGAAAGTTCCATCCTGCGACTTCAAGTGTTGAGCGTTTGTCAGTAATAATCCTTAAAGATATATTTACTTGAACTCTTTTAACTCTCTAAAAACCCCAAACATCTTCATTTTGAGCTGCTCACTCCTCCATAGCTCTGACCTCTACCTCAGCGTGTCGTCTTTTTAACACTACGCTCTCATATAAAACTCCACATACGCAGTACTACTTCCACCTCTGCTGCTTCACATGTCCATGTACTACACAGTTTTCATGTATTTGTACTTTGAATGTGAATACTCGGACCGCAGTGTCGACCGGAATGACGCCCGACGAGCATGAGTACTGCTAACTCTGTAAATACTTTTAACCATCTGAATGTATCCCGATCAGACAGGCTTCCATTATGAGTACTATACCAAACTGTTGACCCGCGTTTCCATAGCGACGTGTATAATATGTGTGTACAGTACTACCACAGCCTCAGCGCTCATGACCAAGATGAGCTGTGAACACATAGAAATGGTGATGTTTTATAGAAATGCTCAGACTATATTCAAACTGTGTCTTTTCCATGGCATTAGGCGCTGTTATAGGCTGAAGCTGTTCAAATATATATAAAAATACACATGGAGGTCACATTATGAGGTACAAACAGAGACAGGGGAGTTTCTTTGAAATAAAACACGTCTGTCTCAAAATGTGTAACTGGTACCAACTTAAAATCCTGTGTTTCCTCGTCACAAACAGACCTGGAGTTGTGTTTTTTTGTTTCATTCTCACATGTTTAACACACACAAACCTGCAGATTTAGGCTGAGTTTTTCTCTCAAACTGAAAAACACTCTGTTCCACCTTGTGATGTCATCATGTGGTAATACAGGAAGAAAGTGCTCCACTGTGTTTTTAAACTCCACACACCTTCATTTCTAGATTTCAGTGCTGGAATTGACCATTTCTACTGAACTAAAGGTAAAAGGAGATGTTGACTTGAAAACTACCACTTCATGACATCACAAGGTGGAACAGAGCATTTTGAGCTTTGGAGATGTGTAACAGACTAATAATAAAGTGTTACTCAAACATGTGAATGAAACAAAACACAACTGCAGGTCTGTTTTTGAGGAGGGAACAACATTAGAACATGACTTAAAGCTACAAGACTCAACTTTGTGTAATTAGGAGAAAAAATATCTCAGTTCATATTCATAAAAAAAATGGCATTACTGCATTTTTAAACCTCCATGGAGACAGACGTTTTATGGAGATATAAACAGCATTTCCATGGAAACAAGCAAAAAAAAAAAAAAAAAAAAATCAAGTAAAAGTAAAAAGTATCACATGAAAAATCTACCTGAGTAAAAAGTATTAAAGTACCTGTTTAAAAATGTACTTAAAGAGTAAAAAGTCACAATATTTTGTGCAGATTTTGAGTCTTATAAAGCTTCAAATGTGGTGATTTTGATAAAGATTTGAGCTGAGTTTTTTCTTCTGTACCTCATACCGTGTCCTCTTTGTGTACATCACTTTTATCCCTGTTCTAGAAAATATATCTGGAGAAATCATCTCTAAAAAGGTGATATTTGTGGCGCTCCCTGACTGGTTGTTCTGTGTAGACCGTGTGTGTCTTTATGGGATGTGTATCTGTGTTAGTTCAAAGACAAAGTGCATCGTGGGTAATGTGAGCGTCGGCAGGAGGAGAATGGGGCGTTCAGGGACACCACGTGAACTGCAGTGACCTCAGTCCTACAGGAGCCATGGAGACCTGCCTCCACTGGACGAGTCTCAAATACTGTTTTATATATGTCCATGTAATGTCACTTTTGATTATAAATGACAATAAAACTATTATGTTCAAAACTACTCACAGTTTGGGATTTTTTTAAGAGCAAAAACACAGGTTCAACTTTTAAAAATCATGTCCATGAAAAAAACGTTAAAGGGTTATGGTCATTTTAGTGAGTTAAAGCCTCAGTGTGTAACTTTTTAGCCAAAGAAATGGACTAAAATAAAAGTATGTTGTTTTTAAACTGAGACCATATAAAAATGTGTGTCCTTACTCTGAGTGGGCTCGCATCTCCACAAACCTGGCCTTCTGCTGCTCGTTCCATGGAAATGTTGTTCGTTCCGTTGGCTGTAATATTCCATAGTAAGGCATTAAACATGTCTGTGTTCAAAGAGAAGTGTAGTTTAACCTTCTGTTTCCATGGAATCACACAGGAGACGTTTCACATGCAGAAAGTTACGCAGTGCGGCTTTAAGTTTTCAAACCATATACAGTAGGTGGCCCCAAAAGCAGAGAAAAAGGCAAGTAACAAGGATTATTTTACAGGCGAGATGGAGTCAGAGGCTGTGAGTTTGGAGCTGGAGAAGGTAGATACTGGAGCTGGAGCAGACTGGGAGGCACAGAGATCTGAGGCTCACAGAAAAAGAAAAAAATTCCAAATGGAGTTTGGATGTAAAGAGCTTAAATGCCTGATTCTTGTCAGTCACAGTGGAGTAGGGTTTGGGTTAGGAGGGAGAGCTCAGAGGAAACTTGTCACTACAACATTACATTCACTCTCATAGTATTTTGTTGTACATCGTATAAAGACTTGGTTCTCTCCTCTCACCGTTGTAGGAGGTTCTTGTTCCTCTGGAGATCTTCATCAGGAGTGGTGTTTCAGAATTCCTCCCTAAACAAAGAAACTGTGTGATTAGACTGTTTTTGAGAGGAACAGCAGATCACACAGCCTGAAGGTCTCTTTTTGGACCAGGGTTTGTTCACTTCTTCTTCTCATGTGGGGCAGAGCATCTGGTTGGTCTCCAGAAATGTTTTTGGGTCCCGAAACACTTTTGGTGAGAGTTTGGTGTAATGTTTTATTCTAATTTACAGATCCAGGTTTAACATGTGTGGATCTGTGTTCTTCTTCTACATCTGACTGGACCCAGAGCTGGAGAAGTGGTTGGAGTTGCAGAAGACACAGCAGAGATGGTGATGACTGTGGAAATGTTTTTTTTTTCTGTCAGATACAGACAGGAACAGAGATGTGGAAACTGGACTTGGGTTTCTTTAATGAAAACTAAACAAAAGTCTAATCATGTAGCTCATTATGACATATTAGATTTGAGTTTGTCAGGATTAAACTACAGTCCTCCATATGGATCCTAAAAGTGCAATAATCTCGAGTTACAAAACAATCTGCATTATTTCTCCAGAGACAGAAAACCTTCTCACTGTGTTGAGTCATGTTCTAATGATCAGGGCTCCCTCCGGTGGTGGTTCACTGTGTGGACGATACCATGGGCAGCTCCACCAGACTCAGCTCTCTGTGAAAAGTCAAATGTCATGAATAAAATGATGACTTTGTGTGTTGATCTTTACTCTTGCTCTTCTCTTTTCTAGATCATGGTGGGATCCGTGCTGACTCCAGCCTCACAGTGGAACACATTTCTGGACATAGATAAAATCACACGTATTTGATGATCAAACAGGTTCAATAATAAACTACACTGAAGGGCCCCGGCCTGTCTCTGTCCTCAACACACATGTCTTTCACTGTGGGCCCTCAACTTATACGCTGGGGCACCCGCCAATCAAAGCCCTTTTTATGACTGAGGACGGTGTAAAAAGCAAATTCATTCTCCTATAAGAACAAACACAAATGTACTTTAGGTCCTTCTTTAAAAGAACAAGCATCTGTATCAACCAATTCAGAGGGCCCAAGACTTCAGGGGCCCCTCGTCACTGCATGTTGTTCATACATGAACATTTCATTATGAGAACAAACTAAATATTTATTGAAAATTTTCAACAACATCTGATGTTTTCTCTTCTTTTGAGATATGGAATGTTAAACCTTTTCTTATTAAAATAAATGTTTAATAATAGTTTTGCTTAAACTCTGAATCCAGAACAAGCATTAACAAATGAGAAATACATTTTTAAATCAATGATATGTCTGAAATAATATGTCTAAATAATATTTGTAGCTTTTGAGCTCCTTTACATTTTTTTTCACAAGCCAACAAACTAGTCAAAAATAAAAACTTGCTTTTTCAACTATGAACAGTCCAAAGACATAAAGAAAACATTCCTCCAGTGTCAGTTTGCTGCTCTGTGATTTACTCTGATGCACATGGTCCAAAGGAGGTACCTGGCAACTCTTTTTAGATGCAAGTTCATCAAAGTCTGGGGTCAGGTCTGAGCTGAGGAAATCCTTAGGGCTGAATGAAGGTTTTCGTCAGTGGTGTTTTGTTCATCTTCATCAAAGAGAAGAGTTGTTCACATAGAGATGTGCTGCATTTGAGCAGCTTGTGCCCGGAGTAGTGGCAGTGTGTCGGGAAGGACCCTGTGGGAACTGTGCCGCACCACCGGAGTCAGACTTTGACTGGAGCGAGTCACTGGAGTCAGTCAGCTCCATCTGGAGGTTGGTTGGTGGTGCGCTCGTCACGTCATCGCAAACGAATTACTGAGTAGTTCAAATCTGCATTTCTGGGCTTCGAAGTCGGTAAATCGTTGGGAAAACTCCGCACTGAGGGCGCTCAGTTTTTCAGCAAACTCTGCAATGGGCAGCAGGCGCTCTGCTCTTTCATGATTTGGCAGCACAGAAAATGAGCCAAGTTTCCAGCATCTGAGTCTCCACAAGCACAGCCTGGTTCTAAAGGCCCTCACTGCACTGTACATGTCTGGAACTGCTACATAAGGCTTCTTGGTGTATGATGCAGTGGTAAACTGTGAGCTCACCTGCATCGTTCTTCCGCATCTTCTCCTGAATCCTGCTCACCAATCCTCTCTTTTGACAACACATCACAGGCACCATCTGTCGTCAGGGCCACGAGTTTATCCCAGGGCAGCCTCATTTCACTGAAACAACTGGACACCTCCTCAAAGATTTATTTTCCTGTGGTTGTATGAAGATAAAAGGAAACTCCCGCACACTGTCTCACTCTTAATGCAATTTTATTCCACACACAACGTTTCGGTCGCTCTGACTTTCCTCAGGTATGAGGACAGACCCTTCCGCTCCCCTTATATAAATGAAAGGAGCGCCCCCTTCAGTTCAATCAACCAATAATGGTGAGACACATCTATTCACAATCAGACCCAAACAACACCCGCAAGATTGTGCATAATTCATTATACAAACGTTTTTTGTGAATTAAAATGCATGTATAAAAACTAGAAAAATATAATGATTATTATCAATGAGAGAAAATAGAAAATATATACTATATATTTTTTTTTTATTTTAGTAAAAAAACAACATAATTGACATAAATGACATAACTGACACCCCCCCATAGAGTTCCATTACAGCAAAAAACAGCCCTGTACACATCCACATCACAACATGACATGAAACAACAGTTGATCATTTAAGCCCTTGGACTAGTGTTTGTAGGGTAAAGATCCAATAGGCTTCGCGTCTCTTTAACGCGCGGTCGTGGTCGCCACCCCTCCGCGGAGCGGGCACCTGTTCAATCCCGCAGAAGCGAAGGGAAGACACGTCATGTTTTAACAGTTTAAAGTGAACAGCTACAGGAGAGTCTGCATCCTGCCGTCTTATTGCTCTTTTGTGTTCACTGATGCGGGTTTTTAGTTTTCATGTGGTGTTTCCCACATATGCAACACCGCATGGGCAGCGGAACAGGTGAACCATGTGGGCGGGGCAACAGGTTCACCACGAGGGTTGACGCGCACGTGATGACACTCCTGATGGGAAACTTCTTTCCAGTGGAAGGATGGCAGCAATGAGAGGTCTTAGTATTATGGCACTGTGCACAACTGCCACACCGAGAGTTGCCATTAGGAAGAGGGGCAATAAGAGTTTGTGTGTTTGGGTGTGTTTCTGCCATGAGAAAAGTCTGAATGTACCAGCGCGTCTCTCAGATTCTGCCTCTTGTGTGTGTGAACAGCGGTGGATCTTGGAATATTTGTGTCAATTCTGGATCAGTCTTTAAAATGTGCCAGTGTTTTTTAAATGACTGATTTGATTTTGTGGCTCTGGGGTGAATACACTGTACTAAAAACCGCGCAGAAAAACGTCTCTCATTTACCGAGTCCTTGTTCCTTAAAAGCGCGTCCCTTGGTTTGGATAACGCAGCTTGATGAGCCTCCTCTATCCACGAATATCCTCTCTCCATGAATTTTGCCTTCATCTCTCTGGATCTTTCTATAAAGTCCTCTGTGCTCTGGCACACCCGTCTGAGGCAAAAAAAAACTGGCTTTTGGGGAGACCTCTTTTTAAATGCGTGGGGTGTGCGCTCGTGGCCAGTAGGAGAGTAGTGTTCTTGTCTGTGGCTTTTGATACAGTGTTGTACTCAAGAGACGCCCCTAATTTCAATCCACATGTCCAGAAAATGAATTTTCCTTTTGCTGTCTTCACTTGTGAATTTTCGATTGGGTTTAAACTGATTGATCAAATTCACAAAGTCTGTTACCTGCTCACGATTACCTTGAAAAACACAGAATATATCATCAATGTATCTGAAGTATATCAGAATATTCTTGTGATAAGGGTTGTGCTCAGGGTTGTAAATGTACAAATGTCAAAATAACCCATGTAGAGATTGGCATCATTGGGGGCATATCGTGCCCAGGCTTGTACCTGACACCTGTTGGTAAAATGTCTTATTAAAACTAAAGAAGTTGTATTTCATGATGAAAGTTGCCAGATTCAGGATGAATTCATTCGGGGGCTTCTCAGACGGTTCACATGTTTGTAGAAAAAAGTTCATTGCGTCCAGCCCCTCCTCATGTGGGATGTTTGTGTAAAGGCTGGAGACGTCCAGCGTGAGTAAATACACGTCTTCAGGGAGGTCAGTGACTGCACATATTTGATTCATAAAATCAGTAGAGTCTTTTAAATATGCTGGAAGTTGTTGTACATGTTCTTTTATGTAAAAATCCACATATTCCGACAAAGGAGCCAATAACGAGCCAATCTGTGCTACGATAGGACGGCCCGGGGGGTCATCAATGTTTTTATGAATTGTTGGCAGTGTGTAAAAAAACGGTATAATAGGATCACTGCAACGCAAGAACTCGACTCTGATTTAGTGACCCACTCACGTGATAACGCCGTCTCTAGGGACTGGAAGATTTCACTCTGAAACGCTCAGGTGGGATCTGCAGGCAGTCTTTTGTAACAGGTAACATCAGATAACTGTCAATGTATTTCTGCTTCGTATTTATCCGTGTCTTGTATGACAATAGCGCCCCCTTTGTCTGCTGGTTTTATTATTATATCTTTATCATTCATTAACTCGTTTAACGCTTTCTTTTCTTCCTTTGTTAAATTATCAGTATAATGATACTTATTTTTGCACAGATCCATAGCATCTCTTTCAACCAATCTACAAAATGTGTTGATGGAGGAATTTGATACTTGAGGACAGAAAGTGCTTTTTGGTCTAAAGGGGGTCACAGATTCTCTTGAAATTTTTGATGTCTGAAGAAATATTTTAACTTTATTTGTCTAAAACATTAAAACAAATCAATCTGTAAATTTGAAGGCATTCACAGGTTTCTGAGGGACAAAGGAGAGACCTTTTGACCTTTCCCCTTCTACGTTTCTTTTTTCTCTGTGGTGTCGCCGGGCTAAAAAAGAAGAAGAAGAAGAAGAAGGCGCTGACGACTCCCGGGATGAGTATGTAGAATCACTCTCCTGGTAGAATCCTCGGTGTCCATGTGTGGGTCTGCGCCGGTCTCGCCACGTTTGTGCGTCCCAGCTGTAGAGGTTGGGTCCGTGCGTGTTGGTCCAGCGTTTCTTTGTTCCACACGGCGCTGGTTTCCCTCGTCCCATTTGTGCACCTGGTTTCTTTGATAATCCTCTGTGTCTCTTTTACTTCACTTCATCCTCCAGCATCTGGACTCCCCGGGAACCTATGCCAGGATCCTCCCTGCTCTGCTCCAGGACAAGCTCGCTCAGCTCAACGTGCCTGACTCCACCTGCAGGTGGATCACCGACTTCCTGACGGACAGGAGGCAGCGCGTGCGGCTGGGGAAGAATGTCTCGGACACTCGGACAATCAGCACAGGATCTCCACAGGGCTGTGTACTTTCTCCTCTGCTCTTCTCCCTGTACACCAACTGCTGCACCTCCAGCCACGACTCCGTCAAACTGGTCAAGTTTGCGGATGACACCACCCTCATCGGGCTCATCTCGGACGGGGATGAGTCTGTCTACAGGAGGGAGGTGGATCGGCTGGTGTCCTGGTGCAGCAGCAACAGCCTGGAGCTCAACGCCCAGAAGACAGTGGAGATGATTGTGGACTTCAGGAAAGTCACAGCCCCCCTGCCTCCCCCTCGCCTTGACTGACTCCCCATCACCACCGTGGACTCTTTCCGCTTCCTGGGCACCTGCATCACCCAGGACCTCAAGTGGGAGCCGACCATCAGCTCCCTCATCAAGAAAGCCCAGCAGAGGATGTACTTCCTGCGGCAGCTGAGGAAAGCCAAGCTGCCGGTCCAGATGATGGTGCAGTTCTACACGGCCATCATGGAGTCCATCCTCACCTCCTCCATCACTGTGTGGTTCGCTGGGGCCACTGCCAGGGACAGACAGAGACTGCAGCGCATTGTGCTCTGCTGAGAAGGTGATTGGCTGCATCCTTCCATCTCTCCAGGACCTGTACGCCTCCAGGACTCGGGGGCGAGCAGGTCGTATAGCAGCTGACACTTCTCACCCTGGACATGGACTATTTCAGCCACTTCCCTCTGGCAGGAGGCTACGGTCCATCAGGACCAGAACCTCTCGTCATAAGAACAGTTTCTTCTCCTCTGCTGTTTGTCTCATGAACACTTATAATATCTGCACTAAACTGGACACTTCATAACACTGGTCACTAAATAACCCATGTTGCACTGTTGTTGTGTTGATGCTGCTGTTGTATATATTTTTACCTGCATGCCCGTATTTGTATTTATTCAGTGTGGGGTTTTTTTTGTGTGTGTTCTATGTGCACTTTATCACCGAAATAAGTTCCTAGTCTGTGAGCTCTGCTCACGGACAATGGCAATAAAACTTCTTCTGATTCTGATTCTGATTTTGTGCTTTCGTATTTTTGATGCCTGCAGAGTTTCTTGGTATCTCCTTATGTTCTCTGCCATTACCAGTTCTATGTCCTTAAACATGTCTCCAAATTTTCTTTTCATCTCCTCCTCATGTTGCTGGATTTCCACTTTTATTTCTTGGGCTTCTTCTGTAACTTTTCTATACTAGAAGCATCAAGTCCAGGGAACATTTATTGAGGATTTCACTCCAGCGTTTTACAAAAGTTTCACTGTGTGGTTCCTATTGTCGGGGGTTTATTGAATGTGTAAACCCCTAGGAACCTTTTTACTTTTCCACTACTCTCTTACAGTGGAGCCATGCATCAGTAGACGTGTTTCTTTTTGTTTCAGTCTCTCCAATTTTATCTTTTCATCCTGTGTGGTCAGTGCACTGCTCATATCCGTGCTCTTGAGTAGAATTCTCTGGGCATCCTCTGCCGTGAATTCGAAAGTATTGGCGTGGTTCTGGGTCAAGGTGTTTAATTCTTCAAAGGAGCTCATTGTAGTTTTTGTAGAGAGTGCTCAGGGTGCTAGAGTGAAAGAATACAGTCCTCGTTTCTGTGTAAGCTCTGCACACCTGACTGGGCAACAGGTGCGTAGGAGGTGAAGCACTTTGTATGAAGAATAAAGGAAACTCCCGCACACTGTCTCACTCTTAATGCGATTTTATTCTTTATAGAAAAATCCAGAGAGATGAAGGCAAAATTCATGGAGAGAGGATATTCGTGGATAGAGGAGGCTCATCAAGCTGCGTTATCCAAACCAAGGGACGCGCTTTTAAGGAACAAGGACTCAGCAAATGAGAGACGTTTTTCTGCCATTTTTAGTACAGTGTATTCACCCCAGAGCCACAAAATCAAATCAGTCATTTTAAAACACTGGCACATTTTAAAGACTGATCCAGAATTGACACAAATATTCCAAGATCCACCGCTGTTCACACACACAAGAGGCAGAAATCTGAGAGACGCGCTGGTACATTCAGACTTTTCTCATGGCAGAAACACACCAAACACACAAACTCTTATTGCCCCTCTTCCTAATGGCAACTCTCGGTGTGGCAGTTGTGCACAGTGCCATAATACTAAGACCTCTCATTTCTGCCATCCTTCACTGGAAAGAAGTTTCCCCATCAGGAGTGTCATCACGTGCTCTTCAACCCTCGTGGTGAACCTGTTGCCCCGCCCACATGGTTCACCTGTTGGGCTGTAATGGAACTCTATGGGGGGTGTCAGTTATGTCATTTATGTCAATTATGTTGTTTTTTACTGGAATAAAAAAAAAAAATAGCATAAATTTGCTATTTTCTGTCATTCATAATAATCATTATATTTTTCTAGTTTTTATACATGCATTTTAATTCACAAAAAACGTTTGTATAATGAATTATGCACAATCTTGCGGGTGTTGTTGGGTCTGATTGTGAATAGATGTGTCTCACCATTATTGGTTGATTGAACTGAAGGGGGCGCTCCTTTCATTTATATAAGGGGAGAGGAAGGGTCTGTCCTCATACCTGAGGAAGGTCAGAGCGACCGAAAACGTTGTGTGTGGAATAAAATTGCATTAAGAGTGAGACAGTGTGCGGGAGTTTCCTTTATTCTTCATACAAAGTGCTTCACCTCCTACGCACCTGTCGCCCAGTCAGGTGTGCAGAGCTTACACAGAAACAAGGACTTTTTCTGTGGTTGTGCCATGCATGGATTTTAATCCTAAAATCCTAAATCCTAAAGTTTAAAGTCCACTCCACAGATAAAGACTGATAACAAAGCAGTGTCAAAAGTGTCGCTGCTTTCGTCCACAGCAAGTGAGTAAGCCCGTTTTTTAAGAGAGGGGCAAAGCTTCATGCATGTATTTGAGTGTGAGCCATGAGAGAGGGAGTTGGGCGGGAGGAATAAAGAGGGAGAGAGAAAAAGAGAGAATATAATGGATGTAATCTGTTTACATTTCACAGTAGAAATGTAGTAGCTGGTCAACCATGGCGCCACAAACAAACAATATTACCCAAGTTTATTTGTGCAAACAGAAGATGTTGCTCTAGTTTAAAGTGGGCAGGCTCAGTAATTACACAGAAATTAAGCACAAACGTTTATTTTTTAATCTTAACAATACATTCTATAAAAGACCTATCTTCATTTAAAACAACTGGCTCTTGTTGTAAAACATTAACACAAACCAAAACCTTGTCACGCTCTGTTCAAGCTATTTCTCTCCTGTGTGATTTCTCATATGTCCTTTCAAAACTGCTGCTCGCAGAAAATCGCTTATTACAGACAGAACAGCTGTAAGGTTTGTCTCCTGTGTGTGTTCTCATGTGTTTTGTGAGATTACTCTGTTCACTAAATGCTTTCTCACAGACAGAACAGCTGTAAGGTTTGTCTCCTGTGTGTGTTCTCATGTGTTTGTGAGATCACCCTTTACAGTAAATGCTTTCTCACAGACAGAACAGCTGTAAGGTTGTCTCCTGTGTGTGTGTCTCATGTGTTGTGTGAGATGACTCTTTACAGTAAATGCTTTCTCACAGACAGAACAGCTGTAAGGTTTGTCTCCTGTGTGTGTTCTCATGTGTTGTGTGAGATGACTCTTTTGAGTAAATGCTTTCTCACAGACAGAACAGCTGTAAGGTTTGTCTCCTGTGTGAGTACTCATGTGTTTTGTGAGATGACTCTTTTGAGTAAATGCTTTCTCGCAGACAGGACAGCTGTAAGGTTTTCTCCTGTGTGTGTTCTCATGTGTTGTGTGAGATTACTTTTTTGACAGTAAATACTTTCTCACAGACAGAACAGCTGTAAGGTTTGGTCTCCTGTGTGTGTTCTCATGTGTTTTGTGAGATTACTCTTTTCAGTAAAATGCTTTCTCACAGACAGAACAGCTGTAAGGTTTTGTCTCCTGTGTGTGTTCTCATGTGTTGTGTGAGTGTACTCTTTTCAGTAAATGCTTTCTTACAGACAGGACAGCTGTAAGGTTTGTCTCCTGTGTGTGTGTTTCATGTGTTTGTGTGAGAGTACTCTTTTCAGTAAATGCTTTCTCACAGACAGAACAGCTGTAAGGTTTGTTTCCTGTGTGTGTTCTCATGTGTTTTGTTGTGAGAATACCCTTTACAGTAAATACTTTTCTCACAGACAGAACAGCTGTAAGGTTTGTCTCCTGTGTGTACACTCATGTGATTTGTGAGAACTACTTTTTTTAATAAATACTTTCTCACAGACAGAACAGCTGTAAGGTTTGTTCCTGTGTGTGTTCTCATGTGTTTTTGTGAGAATTTTCTTTACAGTAAATGCTTTCTCACAAACAGAACAGCAGTAAGGCTTTTCTCCTAGTGTGTGTTCTCATGTGTATTGTGAGAATACTCTTTGATAGTAAATGCTTTCTTTACAGACAGGACAGCTGAAAGGTTTGTCTCCTGTGTGTGTTCCTCATGTGTCGTGTGAGATTTACTCTTTATAGTAAATGCTTTCTTACAGACAGAACAGCTGTAAGGTTTCTCCCCTCTGTGAACTTTTAAAGTGTCTTATTAAATGCTTTCAGGCTCCTAAATCTGTTTTTAGTAACAGAGCACTGGTGTTTCTTCCCTGCAGCTTCTTCGGCTGTTCCTGACACTCTCCATTGTCCCCAGTGTGGGTCTGGCCTCTGGTGCAGACTTGTATTTGGGAGGCTTGGTTGTAGTGGTCTCCATCTGCCTCTGTCTCCATCTGTGAGGCTGAAAAGACGATTGGAGCACGCCAGTCTCATCACTGAGTGTCAGAAGAGTGCTCCGGTCTCCCTCAGTCGAGAGGTGGACATGTGTCTGTGAGTGATGTCCTCTCTGTGGACCTGTGTCTCTGAGCTGATGTCCTCTCCCTGTGTGTCTCTCTGTGGGACCTGTGTCTCTGAGCTGATGTCCTCTCCCTGTGTGTCCTCTCTGTGGACCTGTGTCTCTGAGCGGATGTCCTCTCCCTGTGTGTCCTCTCTGTGGACCTGTGTCTCTGAGCTGATGTCCTCTCCCTGTGTGTCCTCTCTGTGGACCTGTGTCTCTGAGCTGATGTCCTCTCCCTGTGTGTCCTCTCTGTGATCAGTTTCTTGTCGTTGAAACAGTGAGGACTCTTCTGTCTTCACACAGCCATCGTTGGACTCAGGGACAGACCTGAAGAAGAAAAAGGTCAGTGTCTATATCTGCATGAAAGTATTCTTATGTATAAAACCTGCTAACCCTGTACATGGGATTAAATCAGCACTTTATACTTCTGGCTATTCTTAAATGTCCCTGAATTCAGACGTATTTCTAATCTGATCATAATTTATAATAAATTGTGTTGAAAGTGATGGGACTCACACTTGCAGCTCCTCTTCTTCTGTTCTGTCTGACGTGCTGTTCTTCTGGCTCCTTTTAATCTGTGGAGTCTCTGGGATTTCCTGTTTTAGAGCGAGACCAGGACTCAGAGAGGACATGTGGACACCTGCAGAAGACAATGAACAAAACAAAAACATGACAATTACTTACAAATACACAAACATGCATATTATTTTATTCATGACGTTGTCCATTCAGTCCAAATCCAAACTTTTTGAGATCAGGATTGTGTCGTCGCACAGAATGTTCACTTCCCCTAATGTTAAACCAATGGAGATTTGAAGATGTTAAATAGGAAAGTGTATTTGTTACAGTAAAAGGTAGTTTAAAGTGCTTTACAAAAATAAGAAAGACATTCAAATCACAATACAACAAATCGTAAACATAAATAATCACAAATTAATATCATAAAATATGTGTGATTAAAGGTACTAATATCTGTTTTTGAGTCTTGCAGAGAATGTCTGTGAAAGTTGCAGGACCCACACGGAGAGGTCACTGTGAACTGAACTTAAGTATGAAAAAATTGGGAGGAGGTGCACTTAAAAAGGAAAGCGCAACTAAGGGAAAGACCAAAAGAAATGCAGAAGTGGTATAATTCTATGTGATCTGTGTAATATGTGTTTTCGCACTGCTTGCTAAATGTTTCCCCTCCCCTTGTGAGTGTGGGCAGTGTGCATGTAACTAGGGATCCTAATTTGTAATAAAGAGGGCTGAAAGGCGGTTGAGACTTCAGAAGGGTGAGGAGGTTGTAAACTGAAGGTTTTGCCTCCTCTCTTTTCTCCACAATATTGAGCATCAATAATCTCTCTTGTCTTCTCTTCTCTTTGAACTATAACTTAGGTTTAAAAGGTGAACCTATCAAACATTAAAGGAGAAAAGTGCAGAGTAAAAAAACTTTCAAGTCATATGCACAGACAAAAACAGACCTGTTTTGAGCATGGATTTAAACATTTGTCAAAGTCAAGGCCTGTCTCACATCTTCAAGAAGACTGTTACAGGTTTTAGCTGCAGAAAACTGAAACACTGATTCTCCATGTTTAGTCCTGACTCTGGGACCAGCAGGAGGCAGGTCCTGAAGTCCTCAGAGTGTGAGATGGTTCATGTGGCTCTAACATGTGGGAGATGTTCTTTGGTGCTGGTCCATGGAGGAGACTTATTCACACAGAGCTGCTTTAAAGTCTCTGAGCCACAGGAGCCAGAGACACAGGACACATGTGTGAAGTACTTCCGGTTCTAGTCAGGACCCGAGCAGCAGTGGTTCTGGATGTTCTGTTCTGTCTAAAGGCTCGTTTGGAGAGGCCGTGAGCAGGACGTTACAGTCGTCTAACCTACTGGAGACAAGTGCAGGATAAATCTCTTTAAGTCTGTTTTTGCCTGTAAACCTTTGATTTTTGACATGTTTTTAGATGGTAAAAAGCTGCAGATGTTATTGATTTGATGTGACCATTAAAGTTCAAGTCTGAGTCCATTATTTACCTCTAGATTTCTAGCCTGATTTGAAGGTTTTTAGAGAAACTGGAGGTGACTCTGACACTTTCTCTGTGTTTCTGTGGACCAAAATGACTATGACTTGAGTCTTGTCTGAGTTTATCTGGAGACACTTGTTTTCATCCACACACTGATCTGATGCAGGTGTCAGAGTGAATCCACTGGGTCCATATTCACTGCTGCAGTGACACATAGATCTGAGAGTCTGCAGAGTTGTGGTAGGACACATTAAACCTTAGCGTGTAATTCAAAAAGTATTGACAAACTGGTAATGTGATGGATGTCTGTGGCACGGCCTCTTTTAGACTGTATTGTTGTTGCTAATACGTGTCTATGGCACATTTGGACAACATGTAACTTTCTGACTTCTCGAGCTCTACAGTTCAAGTTGTGTCCCGTATAGGACACGCCTAAAAGTTTTGTCTTAGACACATCAGACTTACCGGCTCTGGGTCAGCACGACTCTCGGGCTCAGAGCGCGCAGAGCCGAGTCCAGGAGCCATTGTTTCCTATCTCCATTCTCCTGTTTGGAGCGACACAGTTCCTCCTCATAACTCGGCTGTATGATGTTTTCAAACAGCACATATGTGTCTTCTTTAGCCGCAGTCAGCCGCCGCTCCTCCACCAAAGCTCTCAGCCTTTTGACTCTAGACATTTACAAACACGTGTGATTTTGCCACTTTCTCTGTTTTCTGTCACGTTTCCTTCGTAGCTGGTTGAATGCTAACAAAGCTCTCTCCTTCGGGCGCTCCTCGCTGTGGCCGTGCGGCGTGGCCTGTGCTGCCACACACTGGTTCGCCTGTGGTACTGCAGTAGAGGGAAGTTAACCTAACATCTGCAACTGGACATTATTATTGATACAGACAAAAGAAAAATCACTTACTGTACTGTATTGGGGGGTCGATGTGGCTGATTTATAAAAATAAAAGCTGAACACATAGACCACAGATAAAGCAGTGATTTAGACACCCACAGTCCAGTTTCACCACAAACCTAAAAGTCTCTTCACTATGATGTGAGGCGCCCTCTTAGAAATAAAGCGTCAGTTTATTTTAATAGATCCATGAACATCATGTATTTCCTTTGGTCACGTGGTCAGCTCAAACTAAATATCGGCCTCTGTTGGAGCTTTGTGCTGTTGCTCAGAGTGCAAATATCAGTAACCTACCTTCGTGTTTAATGAACTCTGAGCCTTTGAATATTCCATTCTGTCTGATCAGAGTCAGGGAGTAGCTTCATTTTGTGTCTTAATCCTCTGCTGTCAACAATGAGGCCAATGTTATAGATATATGTTATAGTTTTTGGATTGATATAAACTATTTGTGAAAATAAAATGACTAATCATGACTGGAGGATACACAGACTCAGTATAAACATGTTGAAGGATTTTTTCAGCAACCTGCAGAGTTAATTTATGCTACACACTCAGATGTGTGAAATACATCACCTCTTTCTTCTTTATTCATTTTTTATTCTTTCTGTTGCAGGACCCATGTACAAATTCATGAAGTAACAAAAAGAAGAGATCATTTGCTCCTGCTACTTTCCATCTGCAGCACACAGATGTATTAACTACACGTAATGCTGCACTATTCTTATTCCAACTTGCGTGTACTGTGAAGGATAGATATTAAATTTATTAGGGAGGACTCAGCATGGAATGTGTCGAGGAGGGCGTGTCATGAACGTACTTTAGTGAAAAATGTGCAGCTCAACCCAAGAACAAAAGACCAAAATACTGTGAAAGATGCTGAAAGAAACATAATAAAACAGACCGGACAGCAGTTTGCAAAGACACCACTGGGACAGCTTCTTTCTGGAGACGTGTCCTGTGGTTTGCAAAACTAAAATTGTTTGACCATAATGAGCATTGTTATATTGAAGAAAAAAGGAGGAAAACCTGGACAAGTCTGAGAACACGACCATCCCAACTGTGAACCACCGGGGGTGACACGCATTCTCGTTGTGGGGGTGTTTTGCTAGCAAGGAGGGACTGGTGCAACTTCCCAAAATAGAGTGCATCCTGAGGAAAGAACATTATGTGAAAAAATTACTGAGAGGTAATGTTGACAAGTGTGAATATAGACAAAGAGGTTAAGCATTGGTTAATGTGACAAGTAAGTTATAATCATTTTAATGCATGTCGCCCCACCGCTAAGTATGGAATTCAACTGCTAATAGCGACTTAGCATCGACGATCGGCAGGTGGAGTAACAGGAAGGCGAGGCCAAGCCCAGCACAATGCGCCTTTTGTAATACGTATTATATAACTATTATATAAATAATCCTAGACCACTAAACATTTCACACTTAGAAAGTTAAAGCAGGATTCAGAGATACAGCCTCAGCGAGACCTGTGATCCGCAGAGGGCTGAAAGTGGAGCATGTGGAAGCTGGGACGCGCACAAACTTATTACGGGGAGAGGCTTTGAATAATGTGCTCTTCTGGACCTGTGTTTTTTTTGTTTTTTTAAAGAGTCTTTTATTGTCATATGTTATATGAGTGCTTAAACATACATAAATAACAATCGTCACAAATAAGGCAAAGTTCTGGATAAAGCTATAAAGTTTTTGCATTTCATCATGTTACCATTAATTCAGGGATTGGATTTACATTTAGGCAGGTGTTTTATGATGTTTTGCTGTTGAGGAGTTCTTTTGTCGTTGGGATGAGAGTGACATCCCACATCTCAAGATGCTGCTGAATGATGTGCGGTGGTAATGCGGATGATAATAACTATATCTAGAAGTATTTACCAGAGTGATGACCATTAGTAACTTTTAAATGTTAATTCTGGGAGCGTGAAGCAATGTCACAGTCCTTGAGGTGAAGCTGGTGCCACTGGTTGGTGAGTAAAGTAACATGTATTTATGGTTTTTATGCTCACAATGACCACACACTT